>JBAJMU010000005.1:14914763-15004592 GCA_037952995.1 Hyposoter didymator
AAAAAAAAAAACTTTTTTTTTTTTAATATAAATTTGAAAATTCGGAAATTACCTGAGGGAAAAAGCATGGTGTGCCTGAGCAGTTCGCCGCTCATGAACGGTGGTAAACTGTCATCCTCGTCGACGACCAAATGATTGGCATTATCGACTGTAATCGATTCGACCATTTCGAGCCATTGTTGGTTGTGGGAACGGAACTTTTCGACTTTGATACGAGCGGCCCAATCTTTATCACACATCTAGGGAAGTATTTGAAAAGATTAAAATTGATGGAAATATTGGTAATTATGCAGTTTGAGAAATTTTCCCAAAAATTATGAGAAATTTTTGTTTTCTTTGGAAACTCGTTGCTTGCACTTCGACAAGTGATGTTCCATGGGTCACCATCTTTCGGAAAAGCAAACTGCACAATTACCAAAATATTTTAGCCTTTTGTTTGTCAGTGTCGAATTTTTTTTTTTTTTTTGAGGAAACTTACGGCAATCACGTCCAAGCAAGCATCGCAAACTTTACGTATCGCCGGATTCTTATCGTGCATCAAATCTATGAGGTATCCCGGAGCTTCTGTATTTTATGATGAAAAATGAAGATTGTAATATTCGTTTCATCTCTGAAGGAAATGGTTAAGGAGGTTGGCTACATACGACCATATGATAAGAATTTCACAAAATTTGATGATAACATTATTTAGAATCAAATACGATGACACAATTTTTTGCTAATTTTTTGTCTACACGGTTGTCGAATAATTGGAGTTTACAACATGCAAAAGATGTACCTATATATATCTGAATCCTATGCTTATGCATGGAAACTCTAGTGGTCAGTTACTCGAAAACTATGTAGAAGAAAAATCTTTAAAAATTTGTATATTCATTTTTAAAACTAAATAATAAGCTCATTAATTTTTGTTAAATTCCAATCATTTCGAATTTGAAAACTATGTAGAAGAAATTTTTTTATAAATTTGTATATTCATTTTTAATACTGAAGAATATTTTCATCAATTTTCATTAAATTCCAATCATTTCGGATTTCGAAAACTATGTAGAAGAAAAATCTTAAAAAATTTGTATATTAATTTTTAATACTAAAGAATTTTCTCACCAAATTTCATTAAATTCTAATCATTTCGAATTTCGAAACCTACACTCGAAAACTATGCAGAAGAAAAATCGTAAAAAATTTGTATATTAATTTTTAATACTAAATAATTTTCTCACCAAATTTCATTAAATTCTAATCAATTCGAATTTCGAAACCTATACTCGAAAACTATGTAGAAGAAAAATCGTAGAAAATTTGTATATTAATTTTTAATACTCAAGAATTTTCTCACCAAATTTCATTAAATTCTAATCAATTCGAATTTCGAAACCTATACTCGGAAACTATGTAAAAGAAAAATCGTAAAAAATTTGTATATTAATTTTTAATACTAAAGAATTTTCTCACCAAATTTCATTAAATTCTAATCAATTCGAATTTCCCTATGCTTTTAACATGACAACATTGTTGCGTGTAGCCACCCTCCTTAACTCTCGAAAAATCTGATTGCAAATAAAAAATATGATAAAAGCAAAAGCCTCTAATTACCATTACCAGTCTCGCGAATCAAATAATCCCTCGTGGAATCGTGTTTCGATATCTGGTAAAATACGTAGATTATTTGCAATACTATTTCATCGTCCTCCTGCTTGGCTGCAATTTTAACAATGGAAAACAATTAATTAACGAGCGTCGAAGAATTGGGAACGAGGATTTAGACTGCAACGTTAATTTTCAATGAGAATCTTCATGGAAAAAATTATTTCAAAGATTACTCGGCCACTGTGGTTCCCCGGGACCATATCGTCCCTCTGAAAACTTTTAACAGAGCCATGGGAATTTTTTATTCATTTTTTATCGTAAATTAAAAAAAAAAATTGTCCAATTCATTTTTCGCCCAATTTCCGATGAAAAATGAAAATGTATTTGCTAAAATTTGTCAGAGGGGCGATACGGTGACAGGAAACTATAGTGTCATCATAATTTTCGTTACAATTTTGTCTCCGAATAAATAAAAATTGAAACCTTTGAGTAACTCGATGAGCGAGAGTAAAATGTCAGCTTTGCAGAGTAAACGTGCGCAATCTTCGTCGCAAGCTGCTGTGCCAAGTAGAACAACAACTTCGAGAACAAGGTCGTCCTGTACTTTTCCTGCGAGATAAGCGGAGAATCGAGTAATTTTTCGTACAAAACGAGAAGCAAGAGAAAAAAAACGTCGTGAAATTGGTAATTACCAGGAACTAGATTGTTCCTTATCCAGGGTATGAGATTGCAGCGCTGAAGGATTTGAAAATAATCCAAATCCGGCAGTGCCAAGTTGCCAAGGACGCCAACTATTTCCAAGACAAAATCTTGCGAGTCCGACTGATTCAGTGCCATGGCAAAGTCACCCACAAATTCCTAAGTAACGACGCAACGAGGCAATCAATTTCCACAAATTCCGAATTTTCATTCAAAAAAATTTCTCTCCCTTTTTTTGTTTTTTTGTTTTTTTTTCAACTCACCACAAAGTGTTCCTTCGTCGAATCATGCTGAGATATATTTCGAATCATTTTCATGATCAATGGATCTTGGTTTCTAAATGCTTTGTGAATCAATCCTTGCAAACGATTGTTGTCAATCATGAGCTGAGCGTTTCTATTGTTTGCAGCGAGATTTATACAGAGAGCTACGAGTTCAGGTTTGACTCGCTCGTCCTCGGACTCGAGGATCATATCCGTCACCATTGGCATGCAATCCGTGTTGCCAAACATTGATTTAACTTTGTCGTCCATGCTCAAATGATACAAAAGCCCGAGAATCGTTATTTTGTTTTTTATTTCGCCTGGAGAACGATGGAAATTAAAAAGTGTCGTTTTTGAATCATTGGGAAATAATGTTACGATTCGTTTGGCCAATGCGAGCAATGCCAACGGAAAAACTTACTTAGGCCGAGAAGTTTGATCAATTTTGGTAATAGGCCGACTCGTATCATTCTTCCTCGAAGTTTCGTATCGAATGAAAGATTGAAAAGCAATTTGAGCGTGCATTGGACTAGATCGGTGTTTGTGTTTTGTAAGAGTCGTGGCAATTTTTCGATTATGTTGCCATCAGCCTGTAATAAAGAGACGTTCACGTGTTACCATCACGAAGCGACTTTATTTGGGATTCTTTCAAAATTTTGTTTCAACGTTCTTGCCACCGAGCCTGACAGTTTTCTCCTGTGGAGAAAAATTCTCTGACGTTTGGAATTTTCGATATTTAATTTCCAATTTTTCTCATCCAAACACGTGGAAATTAATGTCGCAATTCTTTTCTTTTTTCTTGCAACATTTCAACGAAAACGTGACTTTAAAATGCGTTTGGATGGAAAAAATAAAAAATTGGAAATTAAATATCGAAAATTCTAAACGTCAGGAAATTTTCTTCCTAAGAGAAAACTGTTAGTTTTGGTGCCAAGAACGT
Organism: Hyposoter didymator; assembly: GCA_037952995.1. Taxonomy (NCBI): domain Eukaryota; kingdom Metazoa; phylum Arthropoda; class Insecta; order Hymenoptera; family Ichneumonidae; genus Hyposoter; species Hyposoter didymator. Next base: position 14,918,256 of record JBAJMU010000005.1, read on the forward strand.
TTATTCAAAATTCAATGGAAAATTTTTCTGACGTTTAGAATTTTCGATATTTCATTTCCAATTTTTTAAATTTTTCTCATCCAAATGCGTGTAAATTTATGTCGCGTTTCTTTTGTTTTTTTCTTGCAACTTTTCAACGAAAACGTGACTTTAAAATGCGTTTGGATGGAAAAAATAAAAAATTGGAAATTAAATATCGAAAATTCAAAAGTCAGAAAATTTTCTTCGTAAGAGAAAACTGTTAGTTTTGGTGCCAAGAACGTTTATTCAAAATTCAATGGAAAATTCTTCTGACGTTTAGAATTTTCGAGATTTCATTTCCAATTTTTTAAATTTTTCTCATCCAAATGCGTGTAAATTGACGTCGCGATTCTCTTGTTTTTTTCTTGCAACTTTTCAACGAAAACGTGACTTTAAAATGCGTTTGGATGGAAAAAATAAAAAGTTGGAAATTAAATATCGAAAATTCTAAACGTCAGAAAATTTTCTTCCTAAGAGAAAACTGTTAGTTTTCGTGCCAAGAACGTGTGTACAAAATTCTGAAAAAAACAGACTTTGAAGGAACATTTTGAACGTTAAAAAGAAAATGTTTTTAAAAAACTCTGCGACTCACCATAGTATCTTTATTCTCTCGGAATATCGACAGTTTCTTCAAAAACGTAATGACCAACATCAACAAATCGTTATTGACCCGATCCAGACTTTTAATTAGCATGCCAATGACGTTTCTCTTGCGCATCTTTCTCTCGACTTCCGTATTTTCGGCAATGTTCAGTAATAAATAGAACGCGACTGAAAAAAAAATCACGAAATTCCATTACGAATGCAAAATTTTTATTAAAAAAAAAAAAAAAAATTTGCGCTAATTTGTACCTCGCAAAAGTTGTTCCTGCTTTTTGGTCAAACTTTTGAATCTCTTGCGACTTTTTTCGAGTTCATCCTTCATGCGTTTGACTTCACCATCGGAGATTCGATTGCTGGAATGTTCGTCGGAACGACGTTTGGCTTCGTAATCGAGAGGACCGTCCGAGTTCCAAATGTCGTCGGTCAACTTAATTTTTCTCTCTGTGCCGTTGTTGTCGGCGCTCGTCGAAGGAAAGAGAACCAAGCCGGTCGTCGTCTCGAACAGTCTCCGACGTTTCTCCATGTCGTCTTTCCATTCGTCGTAACGTTGCAATTCACACTCGATTATTTCCATGCAAAGAGATCCGATCTGAACGAAATTCCATTAAATTCAATCGAGCGAAAAAAAAGTGAGAGAAATTTTTTTTTATCATTTTTTTAAATGCTACTCTGGCTTACTCTGTATTCCACAACGATATTGTGAAATTGACTGTACGTTGAGAAGCAAAAAAAAATGTATATTATATTCGTAGAAAGTTCGATGCTGCGTTTCCAATCTTCTCTCAAAACTCTTGCCAGAGCACTCAACAGCGATTCTGCAAACGAAAAAAAAAACCCTTTTTCGAGCTTTATTCGTTTTTTTAACATTTTGTGGGTTAACGTTTTTTCATTACATTCCAAAAATTCTGTAAAAATCGAGGCTACTGTTCGAAATCGCCAACTTGGATATTCAATTATAAAATTGTAGAAAAATACGTTTTATCGTCCATTTTTGATCCAATGAATGGAGCGATCGTATAGTATTATAAATTAGCGATCGGATTGTATTAAAAATTAGTACACAAATTTTAAAAGATTTTTCTTCTACATAGTTTTCGAAATTCGAAATAATTAGAATTTAATGAAAATTGGTGAGAATATTCTTTAGTATTAAAAATTAATGTACAAATTTTAAAAGATTTTTCTTCTACATAGTTTTCGAAATTCGAAATTATTAGAATTTAATGAAAATTGGTGAGAAAATTCTTCAGTTTTAAAAATGAATATACAAATTTTAAAAGATTTTTCTTCTACATAGTTCTCGAAATTCGAAATGATTAGAATTTAATGAAAATTTATGAAAATATTCTTTAGTATTAAAAATGAATATACAAATTTTTAAAGATTTTTCTTCTACATAGTTTTCGAAATTCGAAATGATTAGAATTTAATGAAAATTGGTGAGAATATTCTTTAATTTTAAAAATGAATATCCAAATTTTAAAAGATTTTTCTTCTACATAGTTTTCGAAATTCGAAATGATTAGAATTTAATGAAAATTTATGAAAATATTCTTTAGTATTAAAAATTAATATACAAATTTTAAAAGATTTTTCTTCTACATAGTTTTCGAAATTCGAAATCATTAGAATTTAATGAAAATTGGTGAGAATATTCTTTAGTTTTAAAAATGAATATACAAATTTTTAAAGATTTTTCTTCTACATAATTTTCGAGTAATTGACCACTGGAGTTTCCATGCATAAGCATAGGATTCAGATATATATAAATATATCTTTTGCATATTGCAAACTGCAATTATTCGACAACAATGTAGACGAAAAATTAGAAAAAAATTGGGTCATTGCATTTGATTCTAAAGAATGTTATCACCAAATTTTTTCTCAAATTCTTATCATATCGTCGTACGTAGCCAACCTCCTTAAATAAAAATCAATCAAGCTCCCTCGAATTTAGCAACATTCCCGCAATTCCCACATTCATGTTTTCAACATTTACCATTTTTCGTCAACTCCAAGAGATTATCGGGAACTCTGGCGAGTCTCAGAATCAAGGCTGATCCTTTAATCTTCTCAGGGATCGACTCGTACAATAATTCAATGTAACTCTCGACGTTGCTTATTACCGCGCGCTCCGTATCGCCGTTGTCCGAGCTCACGGTATTGGACGAAGTTGGACGTTCCGGTTGAGCGTTGCCGTCCGTTGAGTTTCCTAAAGATTTTCAGGATTATTTTCACCGTTTTTCCATGGAAAATTTTTTTCCATGGAAAAACGATGAAAAGTAGAGAAAATAATTGAATATTTTGCGCAAAGATTTGAAAGTCACCGTCGGCGTTGGATCTGCGTTTCTGAAGATAATAGATGAGCTGCTCGACCTCGTGGAGTTTGGATTCGTGGATAAGGAAACATTTTTCCATGACTTCCTTGGCGAGCAGAGAGACGTTGGTGTCGGCATTGAGGCTCTTGAGTCTGATGATTTTTTGACATTCCTGGCGAATCGTGAAAAAAAACGAGACGCGACAGTGAATTTTGATTTTTTTTTCTTTTTTTTGTGTAAAAAATCGATGTATTTTGAAAAATTGTGAGAAATTACTTTTCTGTCGCCGAGCATTGGGTCGCCGAGTTCACCGAGGATGAAAGCCTCGACGTCGTAATTAACAACGAGGGCTTTTTCCGTAGGATGAACGTCGAGAGTTCCCGATCGTACTTTCCTGATTAAAAGTGTGAGAAAGGAAATAAGAAAACGCGATGAAAACGTCAAATTAAAGGCAGCAGAGTGATCGCACGGCGTGAACTGACCTTTTGAGAAATTTCGCCTCGTCCATATTAGTGGGAAATACGTTTGTCGGAGTCGGTGAAAAACTCGCGAGAGTTCGTCTTATTTACTTTGGTCTCGATTATTTTCAGGATTTACTTTGTCTTTTATTTATAAATAATAAATTGGAAAAATGTACGAACGATCATCGCTGCTCCGCCGTGTTTCTCAAGACATCCGTGAGCCTAGTCGACCTGCGCAACTTCACGTTCGTATTAATTGTCTAGGACGACGCCGATTGGGATCTCGTTTTTTTTATCTATTTTTTTTCAATTTATTATTATCGAGTTATTTCGACCGAGAAATCGTCCATCGACGGATGCGATAAACGATAAATATTGCAAAAGTTATAAAAAGTAGAGTTTTGAGTCGTGAGGCTTTTCAGAAATCTTACAATCAAAGAAATTTAATGTGCATCCTGCTCCGCGACCAGCAAGTAGAGGAAAAAAACGCTTTCGATTTTGCTCCGACTTTTCTGCTGTCGGAGCAGCAGACACACGTTTCGTATTTATTGATTTAACAAATCTTGGCCATGCATGTCGAGCTCTAATTTAATGAGGTTTTGGGGAAAACGTTTTTACTGCAAAAACCAGTTGGAACTCGCATTGATTGTGATTGTATATTGAATTCATGGATCTCATTGGGAAAGACCGAATAATACGCGGTATCACGCGTGATATTAGCATTATCGAGCATGTATCGTCCGAAGGTCAATAACATTTAAAACATCGATTAAAAAAAAACAAGAAACCATTATATTTTTTACACATAAGGAGTTTGCAGTAAATCTCGTCAAATAATTCAATTTTAAATCGAAAATAATCGTAAATTTGGCGTATCAAAATTTTCATTCGCGAAATTATTTCTTCGAGACGAAATAAATCGCGAGCATGAGAAAAATTTCGTAAAAGGGTCCAATAATGATATTGGCAATGAAAATATTTGTCACCCCACTCGTCCAGCTCTTGAAATAACACGCAAAGGCTCGATAAGAAATATTTATCGCTCGTATATATTATTTCATCGTTTCTAAACTCAAGATTCGTTCGGTTGAGCCTCAAGTATAAAGAACGCAAGTCGTTTCAATTTCTCTCCGCGTTTCGAGCTTTTTTCATAGGTTCACGTAATTTTCTAGAGTTTTACTCGATTTTCCGGTTTCTTAATAAATAAATACGAAGAATGGGATTAAAGAAAATAATCGTTGATTGCGACACCGGAACGGACGATGCTGTCGCGTTAATAATCCTCATAGCAGCTCACAAAAAGAAACAAATCGAAATAAAGGGCATCACCTGTGTCAGAGGAAATACAGACGTTGATAATGTCGTCCGCAATGTCTTCAGAATACTCGACATCTGTGGCACATTGGATGTTCGTATTATTATTTACAATTCAGTCATTTTATTAATAAATAAATAATTTGCAAAAAATTGCAACTTGCAAAAAATGGATTTTCCATAAATATTTCTAAACATTTTCACATTTTAATATTCTGCAAAAAATTCTACGTGTAAATGCCATTATCGCATCATAATTTTCGAACTGAAAATAAATAAGTTACTTATTAATAATTAACTAATATTAATAATAATAATAATAATTAATTATTAATAACAATTAATATTAATAATAATAATAATTAATCAATATTAATAATAATTAATATTAATAATAATAATAATTAATTATCATTAATAATAATTAATATTAATTAATTATTTATAAAAAATCAAATTTTTAAAAATAAAAATGAAAATGCATGAAAAATCTTCGAATTTTATTGAAAATTCAGACAATACACACTTTTTTTGAAAAAATTGCGATCCTGGGCTAGATTCCAGTTTACCGAGGCGCGCATGCCGCGCTTTTGAATACCGAGAGTGCAAGAATAGCGGACGCCGAAATTTATCACGGGACAGATGGATTGGCTGATGTTTTTACGGATGAACAAGACACGAGCAAATTACAGGCCGAACATGCCGTGCTTGCTCTTCAAAAAATCGTTTCTCAAAATCCTGGTAAACGATTATTATTATTATTTGAAAAAAATGTTAGAAAATGAATTTGAAAAAGATGCATTAATGAATATTCACGAAATGTTGATTTTGATGACTTTTTCAGGAGAGATCTCATTAGTCTGCATGGCTCCTTTGACCAACATTGCATTGGCAATGAAAATCTTTCCTGATTTTGCCAATTCTTTGAAGGAACTTTACATCATGGGTGGAAATTATTCTGGTATGATTTTCCAAATACTTTCATTCCTCGTCTCGAATTAGGAGCAACGAATTTTTCAAAATTTCTTATAAATTGACAAGAATAGCAACTTCAACTTTAATATTTTATTCAAAATTGAAAACTAGCCGACGGAGTCGTCTACTCGTTTTTTTCATGATCTTGGAATTTAAAAATCCACCTCGAGCATTTATTCGTATTTTTTTAATACTCGCCAACTTTCCAAATTGGAAAAACTATGAAAATTTCGAATTATCGTGTTAGAATTTTCAGGAAATCGAATTTTACTGAATATTCATAATCATGCTGGCAGAGATTTCGACGATAGCGATTTATTCGAAATTAAAAACCAGCCAAAGGTCGTCCACTCCGTTTTTAAATTATTTTGGAATTTAAAAATCCATCTCGAGCATTTATTTATATTTTTTTAATACTCGCCAACTTTCCAAATCGAACAAACTATGAAAATTTCGAATTATCGTGTTAGAATTTTCAGGAAATCGAATTTTACTGAATATTCACAATCATGCTGGCAGAGATTTCGATGATAGAGAAATCTTCGTGAAGAAATAATTGTATTATTTTACCAGGGAAAGGGAATATAACGGCGCAGGCAGAATTCAATTTTTTTGCTGACCCCGAGAGCGTTCACATTGTTTTGGACAGCGTGACGGAGCCTGTGATCCTTTTGCCCTGGGAAACGTGTTTAACATCAGAAATAGGACTTGTGAGTTTCGTCTGAAAACGCAATACGTTTGATAATGAGAATAAAAAAAAAATGAAACGTTTTTTTTTGTGCAGGACTGGAGACACGAAGTTTTAGGAAAGATAGAGAACCCGATAGTGAGATTTATAAACGCGATAGAAACGTACACGTATCCAAAGACGAAAGCATCGCCTTACAAACCTTGCGATGGACTTTTAGCCGCGATTGTAATCAGACCGGAGATCGTGAAATTGGAGGAACAATTCCACGCCGATATCGAACTACATGGCGTTCGAACTCGAGGACAAGTCGTCCTCGATCATTTGTTGTCAAGAAAACCAAACGTCCGAATCGTTATGGCTTACGATTCAGAAATATTCCAACAAGTTTTGCTCTTCGCTGTCCAGCAATCCTAACAAAGTCCTGACAATGCTCCATTTTGCTGATTCATAGAACGGTGAATTTTTTAAATGTGCCAAATGTCCGAAAACATCGAAAATTCATATTTAGAAAAAATCTCGTAATGTGTGTGTGTACGTTCTGAGACTGTAAAATTCAAACGTTCATAACTCGAGAACGGTTTGAGCTACAGAGCTCCCGTTTTGCACAGACGTTGATCTATGCGAACTCTTCGTTCTCTGATAATTTTGTTGGAATTGCTAGAAAAATACGAATTCTACGGAATTTTGAAATTTTCAAAAAAATCGTGTCGACGCTGTAACTTCCGCAAATTTTAAGATTTATTACTCATTGTTTTTTTATAGATAGAGTATCATGATAGGAAGGTTGGTATTGAATTTGGAAAAAATCGGTTGAACGGTTTGAGTTTTATGATTTTTTGAATTTCACGAAAATTTGAGAATTTTGAAAAATCGTCCATCCGCTCTAATTCCTGCAAATTTTGTAAGATGTCAATCTATACAAACTCTTTGTTCTCTGAGAATTTTATTGGAATTGCTAGAAAAATACAAATTCTACGGAATTTTGAAATTTTCAAAAAAATCGTGTCGACTAACTTCCGCAAATTTTAAGATTTATCACCAATTTTTTTTATTATAAATAAAGTATAATAATAGGAAGGTCGGTATCGAATTTAGGAAACGTCGGTTGAACGCTTTGATGATTTGACGAAATTTGATGATTTTTCGAATTTTACGAAAATCTGAGTTTTTCAAAAAAAATCGTCTACGCGCTCTAATTTTTTCAAATTTTCTAAGATATTGTGTACGAGCCCATACTTTCTCTTTACTTTTAAGAAAAGTTGTCGAAATTATATAATTTGAATGCAAATCCATGTTTTTTCTCGAATTAGTTTTGTTGGAATTGCTAAAAAAAAACGAAATCTACGGAATTTTGAAATTTTCCGAAAGGGTGTCGACGCTCCAACTTTTTTTGTATTATTCTACGAGGAAAAATATTTTTAGGCCTTTCAGGACGTTTTTTATACACATTTTTATCGATCTCTTGTTTCAATAATACATATACTTAGCGTCTAAATACTGTACAGGTTCGAGACCGTTTATCTCTCTCCTCTCCTCTCCTTTCTTTCAAGACAGTAGAGAATACGGCTCCTTCATCTAATTACCAATTTGAATAAATCTCTTGAAATAATAAGAAATAAAATGGAGTGTATAATTGTTTGGCAGCAGATATTGAAACCGCTCATTTGTCTTTTTGTGCCGTTTCCTCTTTTTGAGATTCTTGTATCTGCTTCCTGGTCTCGCGGTTGGACTTGAGTAGTTCCATGAGTTCTGCATGAACGGTGTCGTTCTTGGACTCGAGGAAATCCAGCGCAGAATTCAGCTGATCCATCTGAGCGTTCAGAGCTTCGAATTCTGCGAATTAATCGTTTTCGATTATTTTTTAAGCTCCAACTTTTTTTCTCACTCTTTCCGGAAGAAAAACGTCGCTAAATATTCGGAACGTACAGGAGCTCCGACCACAAAGCATCCAAATGTCCCATTTCATTCACATTTTTCTTCCGAATCAAGCCAAAGATACGATGCTGAAGTTTGCATCGTTGGAATGCAACGAAATTCACGCGACTGAAGTTTGCAACGTTGACATTAAACGAAGAATATTTTATTTGTTATTTATTGAATTTTGAAAATTGTCGCAATTTTTCGTGTCGATTGAGTTTTTGGGTGGCAAGGGAGGATCGTTTCATTGTCCAGAGCAAATATTTCATAATAATTACGAGTTCTGTCCAAGAAAAAACAGAATTTCGTTGCATTGCGTGTTAATTTTTCTTTGACATTTAGTTTTTCATTCGCAAATAATTGTCAAAACGGACACACTGCGTCATGAGTCTGAAATTTGCAACGTTGATATTTAACGAAAAAATATTTTCTCAATTATTTATTGAATTTTGAAAATTGTGGCAATTTTTCGTGTCGATTGAGTTTTTGGTTGGCAAGGGAGGATCGCTTTATTGTCCAGAGCAAGTATTTCATAACAATTACGAGTTTTGCTCAAGAAAAAACAGAATATCGTTGCGTTCCAACGATGCAAACTTCAGCATCATACGAAATTCTGTTTTTTCTTGAGCAGAATTCGTAATTATTATGAAATATTCGCTCTGGAGAATAAAACGATTCTGCGCTTTGAAAATTTTTGTGTAACGCGCGAGCAAAAGTTCAGCCTCTCGGTGAGAAGACTCGATAAAAGGGAAAGATAAATATTGAGTAGAAATGATAATAACGACAAAAGTTGCGACGTAGCTGCATATTTTCGAAGCAAAGTTCGGACATGTATTCGTTATTCAAATTCCATGCAGTGTCACGCGCTCTGTCAGTTTTTTTACGAGTTTTTCCGAGTTTTTGTCATTTTTGCTGATTTCTCAAATGACAACTATTTCGAAAGATGAAGAAAAAAACGATTTACCTTGTTCGTTGGACTCTTCAACTTGTAGGTCCATTTCCACGCAGTTTTCTTCGGCCTCTTGGTCGTTTCCATTGGGATACACAGCGTTCTGTACCATGTTCTCATCTGCCATTGCAATATTTTCTTTCCTAAGGATCAGCTGATCGTTTCATTGCCACGCCTCTCACGCAAGTTTCCTGCTGCTGCTGCGCGGTCACATTTCCGAATATTTCTTCGTCTCTAGTACGTTTTACGTCCAAGGGATGGCAGTTTACTGATATTTTGCTGCTTGCGAGCAAAAAAAATGAATAATTCAGTAAAATTGAGTTATCGAACGATTTTAAAAAAATTTCGAATCATTTTTCTAGTCACGTAATTTTTCTTTTCGCTCAGTCACGTTTTGCTCGATAAGAAAAACATCGCGGCGATAAGCGTCCATTCTTTTCGGGCAGCGTTGCAATTTTTTCAGCACAAAACATCGCGCAGACAACGTTTTTGTTTTTACGTTGTAACGACGTGTTTGGAGTTTTGATTGTTGCTCGAAATGTCAACGAAGGATGGAAACCAAATTGTTGCCGAAGCACTCAAACAACAGGTAATGCGTTTTGCTTTGAATAATTGATCGAAATCTGTAGAAATTCGAAAATTCGAGCAGATTTCAATGGATTGTTTTGACGACATTCCAGGGTCTCGAATATGTCTTCGGAATAATGGGCCATCCGGTAATAGAATTGGCTTTGACATTGCAATCCACTGGACTCAAATATTTGGGATTTAGAAACGAACAAGCTGCTTGTTACGCGGCTCAAGCGTACGGATTCTTGACACGTGAGTTTTTTTATTCCCTTGCTGCTCCAATATGAAAGTTTGAGTAAAAAAAATATCGAACGTTTTGGAGCATCGATGATTGTGAACTTTGAACTTGAAGGAAAACCGGCGGTCGTTTTGTGCGTCTCGGGACCGGGGCTTCTCCACGTTACAGGGGGAATGGCAAATGCACAAGTTAATTGTTGGTAAGACTCGCTTCACAAGAATCCTACGATTATTTAACTATTTTAACAATTTTTATGTTTTTCAAAAATTCATTTGTTAGCAAATTCCAAAAAAGTGAAAAATATCTTGAGAATAATTTCGTTTTTTTTTTTTTTTACTAATTAATATTTCTTGAAACGTAAAAATTTGCCATAAGCTTTTCTGTTTTTTGGGCACGAGGTCCAACTATTTAACTATTTTAACAATATTTATGTTTTTCAAAAATTCGTTTGTTAGCAAATTCCAAAAAAGTGAAAAATATCTTGTGAATAATTTTGTTTTTTTTTTTACTAATTAATATTTCTTGAAACATAAAAATTTGCCATAAGCTTTTCTGTTTTTTGGACATGAGGTCCAACTATTTAACTATTTTAACAATATTTATGTTTTTCAAAAATTCGTTTGTTAGCAAATTCGAAAAAAGTGAAAAATATCTTGAGAATAATTTTGTTTTTTTTTTTTTTTACTAATTAATATTTCTTGAAACGTAAAAATTTGCCATAAGCTTTTCTGTTTTTTGGGCACGAGGTCCAACTATTTAACTATTTTAACAATATTTATGTTTTTCAAAAATTCGTTTGTTAGCAAATTCCAAAAAAGTGAAAAATATCTTGTGAATAATTTTGTTTTTTTTTTTACTAATTAATATTTCTTGAAACATAAAAATTTGCCATAAGCTTTTCTGTTTTTTGGGCATGAGGTCCAACTATTTAACTATTTTAACAATATTTATGTTTTTCAAAAATTCGTTTGTTAGCAAATTCGAAAAAAGTGAAAAATATCTTGAGAATAATTTTGTTTTTTTTTTTTTTTTACTAATTAATATTTCTTGAAACGTAAAAATTTGCCATAAGCTTTTTTGTTTTTTGGACAAAAATTGGAATGAAAAAAAAAAGCATGGAAAACAGAAAAATGTAAAATTGTTTTCGATTTCTATTTTTTGGCATTTAATTTTTTGGGTTACCACGTTAATTTGGAATTGAGGCCCGTGTTGGTACTCGGTGGTTCCTGTCCCGAGGATCACGAGGGTATCGGAGGCTTCCAAGAGTATGCCCAGGTCGAGGCAAGTCGTCCTTATTGCAAATATGCAGCGAGACCACCGTCAGCAGCTCTGATTCCTTTGCACGTTGAAAAGGCCGTACGTCTTGCAACTTACGGCAGACCGGGCGCCGCGTATTTGGACTTGCCAGCGACACTTTTGACCCAAAAAGTGCCGGAAGATCGAATATCCAGAGTCGCGGCTTGTCCATCACCGCCTCTCCTTTTCCCAGCGCCGGAGAACGTTCAGCAAGCGGCGGATGTTTTGTCCCGAGCTCAGAGACCGCTCGTCATTGTTGGCAAAGGTTTGCTTTCCCTTTTTTCTCGAACCTGCAAATATTTTCAATTTCCGAGTTGAGTTTTTTTTCGAGAATAATAAAAAAAAGTTACAAAAATGATGAAGTTCGTTTTTTTCAAGTGAAATTTAGAAAATTTCGTTTTAAACTAAATTTGCGAGAATCTGCTCCAATATTTTTTCGTGAATAATAAAAAAAAGTTACAAAAATGAAGTGAAATTTAGGGAATTTTGTTTTAAACTAAATTTGCGAGAATCCGCTCCAATATTTTTTCGTGATTAATAAAAAAAGTTAGAAAAACGATAAAGCTCGTTTTTTTAAGGGAAATTTAGGAAATTTTGTTTTAAACTAAATTTACGAGAATCCGCTCCAATTTTCTTTCGTAAATAATAAAAAAAAAGTTGGAAAAATGATAAAGTTCGTTTTTTTAAGGAAAATTTCGTTTTTAACTAAATTTGCGAAAATCCGCTCCAATATTATTTCGTGAATAATAAAAAACAGTTGGAAAAATTCTAAAGTTCGTTTTTTTAAGTGAAATTTAGGAAATTTCGTTTTAAACTAAATTTACGAGAATCCGGTCCAATATTTTTTCGTTAATAATAAAAAAAAAGTTAGAAAAACGATAAAGTTCGTTTTTTTAAGGGGAATTTAGGAAATTTTGGTTCAAACTAAATTTACGAGAATCCGCTCCAATTTTCTTTCGTAAATAATAAAAAAAAAGTTGGAAAAATGATAAAGTTCGTTTTTTCCAGTGAAATTTAGGAAATTTTGTTTTTAAACTAAATTTACGAGAATCCGCTCCAATTTTCTTTCGTGAATAATAAAAAAAAGTAACAAAAATGATAAAGTTCGATTTTTCAATTGAAATTTAGGAAATTTCGTTTCAAATTAAATTTGCAAAAATCCGGTTCAATATTTTTTTAAACAATACTTTTTGAAATGAGTCAAAAAAAATGCTTACGCAGGATCAGCTTACGCGAGGGCCGAAAATGAGATTCGGGACTTGATAGAATCGACGGATTTGCCATTCCTGGCGACTCCGATGGGAAAGGGTGTCGTCTCGGATTTCGACGAGCGCAGTGTTTCCTCAGCAAGAACAATTGCTCTGCTGCAGGCCGATGTGATTCTGTTGCTCGGTGCGAGGCTGAACTGGATGTTGCACTTTGGTCGTGCCCCAAGATTCCACAAGGACGTCAAAGTCATTCAGGTACACCTGGCGATCAGAAAATTAATGAAAACAAATAATTCGCATGGGAATTCGAGGAGCACGCAGTTTTGCAAGTAAAAATATGAAAAATCTTGAAACTGTATTTTTCTGGTTCAAGGTCGACATTTGCGCCGAGGAACTCCACAATTCCGTCTCGTCGACGGTCGCCATTAATGCCGATTTGGCACCGACCGTTCATCGTTTGACACAATTACTCAAACAAAAAAAAATCGTTGTCAGAAAGAACGATTCGTGGTGGACGAGCCTGAGATCGGCGGGAGAACAGAATCGAACGATGATCGAGGTGAGAATAATGCAACAATGGTTTCAGTTGAAAAAAGATTTTCGTTCAATTCGAAAAATCATAAAATTTATACCGTTCAACCGAAATTTTCATACTCTATTCATGAAAAAAAAAAATTAGTAATAAATCTTAAAATTTGCGGAAGTTAGTCGACACCGTTTTTTTGAAAATTTCAAAATTCCGTAGATTTCGTTTTTTTTTTAGCAATTCCAACAAAATTAATTCGAGAAAAAACATGCATTTGCATTCAAATTATATAATTTCGACAACTTTTCTAAAAAGTAAAGAGGAAGTATGGGCTCGTACACAAAATCTTGGAAAGTTTGCAAAAATTAAAGCGGCTAGACGATTTTTTTGAAAAACTCAGATTTTCGTAAAATTCGAAAAATCATTTAATTTCAAGCGTTCAACCGATATTTCCCAAATTCAATACCAGCCTTCCTAATATGATACTCTATTTATAAAAAAAAAAATTAGTAATAAATCTTAAAATTTGCGGAAGTTAGTCGACACGATTTTTTTGAATATTTCAAAATTCCGTAGAATTTGTATTTTTCTAGCAATTCCAACAAAATTATCAGAGAACAACGAGTTTGTATAGATTGACATCTTATGAAATTCGCAGGAATTAGAGCGGATGGACGATTTTTCAAAATTCTCAAATTTTCGTAAAATTCAAAAAATCATAAAACTCAAACCGTTCAATCGAGTTTTTCCAAATTCAATACCAACCTTCCTATCATGATACTCTATTTATAAAAAAAAAAATTAGTGATAAATCTTAAAATTTGCGGAAGTTAGTCGACACGATTTTTTTGAAAATTTCAAAATTCCGTAGAATTTGTATTTTTCTAGCAATTCCAACAAAATTATCAGAGAACGAAGAGTTCGTTTAACATTTTTCGGGTCCAGTTGCAAATTTTTCATTTTCGATGAATTTTTCAGCGGATGGCAGCAGACGAATCTGTGCCCCTGAATTATTACACAGTCTTCAAACGTATTCAAGAGACAATTCCAAAGAACAGTATAATCTGTTCGGAAGGTGCGAATACGATGGATATCGGAAGAACAATTCTGTTGAATGAAAATCCTCGTCACAGACTAGACGCCGGTACTTTTGGTACGATGGGAGTGGGCCTTGGTTTCGGTATCGCGGCTGCGCTCTATTGCAAAGACAAAGCGATTGATAAGCGAGTCATTTGCGTCGAGGGTGACAGTGCATTTGGCTTTTCCGGAATGGAGATCGAAACCATGTTCAGGTAAACTCTAGTTTAACTTTCCAGAGGTTGGATCCCGACCATACAACGTTGCCATGCTAAACAACGTTAAAAACATACAAAATTAAAAAAAAAACAAGAATTTAATAAAATTTGGTAATTATTTATTAATTATTTATTAGTTATTTATTATTTATTTATTATTTATTTATTATTTATTTATTATNTCCTCCCGGTCTCACTTCCTTCCCCTTGTTCATCGTACCACTGGGAAATACTCGATCAATCAAATTTTTATCCAAGTTTCTTTCCTCCACTTGATTCGATCCTCTATCCATAAAATCGCTACCAGAGCCTTTCTCATCATCCCATACCTCATTTTATTAATTACACTGCCTATGTAAACTCTAACGGACCAGAAGCAGCGATGATAAATCGCCTCAGAGACTGAAGGCGAGTGAATTTTTCATCGTTTTCGTAATGGCGCATTTAAGGACGTTCGATCACGACGATAAAATGTTGCCATGCCATGTTAAAAACATCAATAAAATTCAAAGAGATGAGAATTTAGGAAAATTTGGTAAATAAATTCTTTAATAATACATATCACAATACAAATTTTTTAAGATTTTTCCACCACGTGGTACTCGAGTAATTGAACGCTAAAGTTCACATGCATAAGAATTTCGATTTAAACTCTCAATTATTCGATAACCATGCGGTAGAAAAATTTGTCAAAAATTAGTGTTTCTATACTTGATGCCAAAGAATTTTATTACGAAATTTGATCAAATTCTTATTATGATTTCGTGGTCCAAGCTTCTTAAGCGAGCAAGCAAAAATCTTGTTATACTTTTCTCATGAATCGTGTATATTTTTCAGATACAAATTACCGATAATTATTATTATTGTTAATAACAATGGGATTTACGGAGGTTTTGACAAGGAATCCTTTCAGCAAATACAATCGATGGGAGATCCCACTGAAACGTGAGTTTGTGTGAAAACATTTCTAGACCGTTCATTTGGAACAAGACGAACGACCGTTTTTCCTTTTTTCCACAGAACTCCGCCGCAGTCGTTAACGGTTGAGACTCGTTACGAAAAAATGATGGAAATGTTTGGCAGAAAGGGTCATTTGTGTAAGACTGTGGAAGAAATAGAAAAAGCTTTAAAAAGCGCCTTGCAGGTGATTCCAAATTCTGTTGTAATTAAAACATCGAAAAACTTGGATTCGAAAATACATTTTCTTTTATTTTTCAGGTCAAGGACTCTCCCAGCATTATTAACATATTGATCAATCCACAGGCTGGTCGCAAGGAACAAAAATTCAGCTGGTTAACTGAATCGAAACTCTAGATGTAACAAGTTTTATAATTTATTGGTGTATCAAAAATTAATATGTTGTTGAAATTTTTATGGCAATTATTCGCAAGTCGAGCTCCACTTTTGAGCCAACTCGAGCATTTTTTTTATACATTTTATACATATTTTTCTAGCACCAAAACAAAAATGTGCATCTGATTTCAATCAAAGCTTTACACAAATAAAAATATTTTTCTGGTTTTTTTGATTATAGGAATTTTAAAATTCGAATTCTCTAAAAATACAAAAAGAATATTTTTCATGTTATTCACAGGATTTTCCATTTTCAACCAATCACGTATCGTACTATCGTTCTTGTTTTTTGATTATGGGAATTTTGAAATTTAAACTCTCTAAAAATACAAAAAGAATATTTTTCATATTATTTACAAGGTTTTTCCATTTTCAGTGGATTACGGATCGTACTATTTTTCCAGGAAATAAAAATTCCTATAATTTTTGTAGCGACGGTTGAGAGACTCGGATGAATTAATTGGAATTATTGGAATTGTTACCCGGGCAGTTATGTAGAGTAGAAAAGCCATGGTTTTTTGTATTCCGCTACGATTTGCCGTTGTGCATAAGGGCGTTCAATTTTTCTGTTATGTCGGACAACGGCGCGGGAATTCTCGAGTCTTCCGACACATTGTCGTCGTCGTCCTCGTTGTCAGAAGACGGGATCGTTATTCCGGAATCTCGGATAGCATTTTTCAAGGTCACATTAGCAGAGTCTATCGCAGCATTTAACGGTCCGTTCTCACTGCTCAGTTGGTTGATAGTATGCAGTTCTCTGCCTCTGTAACAGATTTTTTTGTATTGTTCCTTTTTATTTTCTTATGAGTTGCGATTTTATCAAGGTCAAATGGAATAAGAGGATAATTTTTATCTCGTGGAATAAAAACACCATTTGAACGCGATTTTGTTCATAACCTCAAACTTTGACAATATTCAACAAAGAATCTCTGGACGACGGGCGAAATAAATAGCACTTACATTTTCAGAGTTATATCATTTATCGAGGACAAAATTTTTTGGATTTCTACATGAACGTGATCGTGATTCATGATTATCGCGTAAAACGTAAATCACGGTGTGTAAACAAAAACAGAGACACCTGCGCGAGACGCCTGTTGTCGTCGTTTCTCCGTATTGTTATGACCAGATGACTTAACCTCAAATGTACATTCGGAGGCGATTGAACGCGGCGTGGAAAGAAAAATACTGATTTGTCATAAACAAAGATAATAAGAAATCTAACGAAATGGAAAAACACGACAAACTTGGGGATGCTGTGCAAAACGATAAAGGGCTTACCGGTAAACGACTCGAATCGAAAATTCTAAACGTCAGAAAATTTTTCTCTACAGGAGAAAACTTAGTTTTGGTGCCAAGAACGTTAATTGCAAAATTTTGAAAGAACCCTGAATAAAGTCCTATTGTGATCGTTCCTTAATACGAAACGTATTGATTATCCAGAGGCAAAGCTGAAGCAGTTGATCGAACCATCGGCAATGGACGATAGTTTGCCACAATTATTGTCCGTCTTCAGAGCGATCGGATCAGAAATCAATGGGAAATGGTACACTCTCTACAAGGTACACAAAAAAACGAAATATTTTTCTTTATCACCACGAATCTTAGTCGCCGCGCGCTTCGTTTCTGTTTTTCAATTATTCCACAACAAAGAACAAGTTTTTTGTCGAGAACCAAGGAAAAACGTTGAATTCTGTGGTATGGAGCAAAAGTTTCTAAAATCTTTTCCTTCTCGCCAGATAACGGTCGTTTTGAAGTATTTGTCGGAGGAGAATTCTAGGGAATTAGCAAAGTCTCTGGCGCGGCACAGAGATTTTCTACTGACGTTGACGCAGTACCGTTGCGTAAACGATTTCGGAAGAGACGACGGAGTCAATGTGCGAATCAACGCGGAGCAATTATTGGATTTTATTGCGAGCGGGAATAAAGTCGAAAACGTAAGCATCGCGTGCGACGTTCCATACATTTCGTTGTTATTTTTTGTTGATCATTGCCAAGTGCGTGAAAAAAAAGTGAAACTTTGTTTTTCCAGAAGGAAGATGGTTCGGGAGCGACGCGGAGAGTCGCCGACGACTGGGAATCCACGTCGGAGCGACTGTTCCAAACGCTCGATTCCATCGGCAGCATAAACAGCGAAAATATTTTGAAAAAATTGAGAAGCGATTTAGATCGGTTGAGAAAATGTTTGCCGGGTCCTGTGACGTTTGAAAAATACGTGGGATTGGATAAGAATCCAGCGATGGATGCAACGGTTTATGGAAAACTCGTAGAAAGGATCGTCGATTATTTTGACGATAATTTTCCAATGATCGGCGAGCGAGTGGATCCAACGATTGAGAATCTAATTGTCGTTGACGGATCAACGTTTTCCATGTTGCATGAAATCCTCTATATATTGACAGACGTTTTAAAAAAATCGGAAAACGAGAAAGTCGCTAATTGCTTGGTAATCCTTTTGGAGAAATTGATAAAAAGCGATTCTTTGTTTTCTGCCATTATTGACATTTGCAAGGCGAATAAAAATTCAGCGATGGAACGCGAGGAGCTGGAAAACAAATGGAGAAATATTCTCCAACTTTTGGTTTCGCTACCAAACAGAATAGCGAACAAACTCAATGGCAAAGTTCCAAACACTTTCTTGCCAGCGGTTTATGCAAATATTTTGTCTTTCCACATTGCAAAATCGATTGAATTCTTCGATACGAACATTGCGACACCGGGCTCCGAGCCCGATGTGAAAATGATTTCTATGCTGATCAGCAAAGGCTTCGTAACGTTGGGTTCTTGGAAATTCGAAAGTTTGATCGATATCTTGTCCGCTTGGTGCTCGGGAAATTCTGCAGGTACAAAAAAGTTCGTACAGAAAATTTTGAGCCACATCGAGAGGCCAGCGGTCGAATCGATCGCAGTTTTGTTTCTCAAACGAAACGATCCCGCCCCCGTTATTCAAGCAGCTTTGGGAAACTTGCTGACGAATCCTCATTGGAAACACGCGTTCACGGTAAAAATTCCTCTCATGAGTTTCTACGAGGATGAGAATCTCGCGAAAAATTTAATCGACTATTTATCCAGCACGATGGAGGAAGAAAGAATTTTACCGGATCTCGTGATCAAATTATTGGACATTTGGAGCGACAGGAGCGCGTTGAATCACACTTCGTTGGAGCAACACGAATACATAACAAAACTGATAATCATGTCGATAAGAAAAATCAAAAAGATTTTAACAAAAAGCGAAAAAGAAGAAATCACGAAATTGTTATTTTCTGGGACTGCGGTCCATTTGGAATCGACACAGAGCGAGATCCGAGGAATTGGAATGATTACCGGAGAAACGGTGATTGAGATTTTGAACGATTCGGAGGACGAGCCTAAACTGAAATACGATTACGACGGAATGCCCGAAAAAGCACGAGACATCGTTGCAAAGTTACGAAACCTCAACAACGTCAGCGAATCTAAAAACTTTCCTGAAAGAAAAAACAACAATGTCGGAGAAATATCGTTCGGAAGTTTGGGAGCAAAGAAAATTTACGAGCTGGCAATTGTCTGCGAAATCGTGACGAAAAAATCGGTCGAATCCAAAGATTCATCGAACGATGAAACGCGATCCGAAGTGAGAAAAGAAATAAAAGATTCTGCGAAAATAGAAGAAAATTCGGAACAAGATTCCGACGACGTTTTGGACAGCGACGACGATCTCGTTCCCTACGACATGTCGAACGATACACCAATTTCTGAAAATCTTCGTCCACGCTATTTGAGAGACATGAGAGATAATTTATTGAACGCTCAATCGAACAGCGATCCGAATGTATTTGCTGAATCGATGAGGATCGCGGAAGACTTGATATCGTTGCAGCTGCCGAACGACGATTCCAAGTTCGCGGTCGAGCTCCTGGAGATTTTTGTAACCCTGAGAGAAATAAGTTACATGCAAGATTTCGAAGTATCGAAATACAAAGCTTGCGTGGCAATTGTCATGGTTTTTCCA
Organism: Hyposoter didymator; assembly: GCA_037952995.1. Lineage (NCBI taxonomy): Eukaryota > Metazoa > Arthropoda > Insecta > Hymenoptera > Ichneumonidae > Hyposoter > Hyposoter didymator. Next base: position 14,937,985 of record JBAJMU010000005.1, read on the forward strand.
AAAGAGTCAGCGAGATATTTGTGCGACGAGTTCCACACGAAGCTCGGTCAGTATTCCATAAAAGACCGATTGTTTATTCTCGATATTCTGGGAGAATCGGCCCAAAAATTATCAAAGATCGAGAAGAAAGTTGAAAATTCGCAAGACCAAAAAATCGAGTCAAAAAATCAAACGAGAGCGAATAAAGTTTGCAAACCAATTTCTCTGGCGATCGACACTTCGAATAGTAAAAAATACGAGACTCTTTACGACGATGATTTCGAGGTTGTGCCAGATTCTGGAGCCTCGACCAACGATTGGCAAGAAATAGTTGGCCAAAGAATCGAAAAGAATACGCGACGTTTTGCTCATCCGACTAAATTGCCTTCGACGACAATTAACAAATTCAACGACGTCGCGTCTTATTTTTTCTATCCTCTGCTTTACGGTTTCCGCAGAGAGGGAACTTGCATGTACAAAACCCCTAAAGCGATCGAGGACCAGGAGCACATCCTCTTGGTGAATTATCTCAAAACCTTGTCAAAGATAATGATGGCTGCGGAGAATTGTATCATCGCGCCCAAAATGGGCAAAGAAATAATGCAACTCGCTTGGTCGTTGAGATATCACAGTCAGGCTAAAGTTCGACTTTGTATCATTGAAAATATCGCTTCGGTAGTTATAACTCTGCCGAAGGAAGGACTCACGGGAGAGTTGATGGATTTGATATTCGAATTTCGTGGATGGTTGTCGGACGTGTCCGACGACGGGATCAGAGGCGATCCGGACACGGAATGCAGAAATCTTGGGAAAAATGTTGTTGCTCTCATAGACACGATTTACCATTCGACTCTTCGACAATTTTCAACTTGAAATCGTTGCGGAATAATTATTTATCATCGAGACTTGTAAATAGAATTTTTTCTTTTTATTCCAATTTCGTGGATGGTTGTCGGACGTGTCCGACGACGGGATCAGAGGCGATCCGGACACGGAATGCAGAAATCTTGGGAAAAATGTTGTTGCTCTCATAGACTCGATTTACCATTCGACTCTTCGACAATTTTCAACTTGAAATCGTTTCGAAATAATTGTTTATCATCGAGACTTGTAAATAGAATTTTTTTTTTTGATAATTTGTTATTTATTGAATAAAATACGTTTTTCAATAAATCTCGGAGTTGGATCGTTGTTTTCGAATTGGAGAGATCATCGCCTGGCGGTTGTTCCTCGTAAATTCGAAAAATCGAAGCCTCACAATTTTCCTTCGTGAGAAACGACGAGTAAGGCAAAGAGAAATATCGACCTGCATTAATATTCCAAATCATTAGATTTATTCCATCGTTCCATGTTGCGGAAACGCATCAAGTTTATCGTAACATTTACAAATATTTTTGTAATTTTTTTATTATTATTTTTTTTTTTTTTTCATTTTTATCGTACACGAGAAATAAATTTATCGCTACACCGAATCACATTTTCGCAAAAAACCTTTCAGTCGTAAACCATCCACCTTATTAATATAATTTTATTTAAAAAGATACAATTTCAAATCACTCGAAAACAATGATTTGCTTTTCCTTCTTACGAATCGATGTGTGTTGCTAGAATCAAATGAAACTCATTCGCCTTTGGTAAGACTAGAAATACCAGAGGATATTTTCATCACTTTTCAGATTTTTTTGTCATTTTAGTTTTTTTCTGTTACCAAAGCGATGTGATTTTCGTTAAGATTCTGAATTAATCCATCGAGTACACAGTGCGGCTTGGAGGAATAAGTTCGACACTGGTTCATCAAGTTTTTAGCCGTTAAACGATTTTTCTAACGTCGGACTGAAACAATGATTTCANTTCTTCTCGAAAAGACTTGAGAACCGATTTTTCGGTTGCTCGTTATTTTTCAACGATTTATTATGCGCGCTCGGTGAAAATTCATAAAATGCAATGTGCTCGCAAGTATTTACATTATAGAGAAACGGAAAAGGCGCGGTGAATGTAAATAAAAGAAAAATTCATCAATCACACTTTTCAGATTTTTTTGTCATTTTATTTTTTTTCTGTTACCAAAGCGATGTGACATTTTCGTTAAGATTCTGAATTGATCCATCGAGTACACAGTGCGGCTTGGAGGAATAAGTTCGACACTGGTTCATCGAGTTTTTAGCCGTTAAACGATTTTTCTAACGTCGGGCTGAAACAATGATTTCAAAGTTTCTTCTCGAAAAGACTTGAGAACCGATTTTTCGTTTGCTCGTTATTTTTCAACGATTTATTATGCGCGCTCGGTGAAAATTCATAAAATGCAATGTGCTCGCAAGTATTTACATTATAAAGAAACGGAAAAGGCGCGGTGAATGTAAATAAACGAAAAATTCATCAATCACACTTTTCAGATTTTTTTGTCATTTTATTTTTTTTCTGTTACCAAAGCGATGTGATTTTCGTTAAGATTCTGAATTGATCGATCGAGTACACAGTGCGGCTTGGAGGAATAAGTTCGACACTGGTTCATCGAGTTTTTAGCCGTTAAACGATTTTTCTAACGTCGGACTGAAACAATGATTTCAGAGTTTCTTCTCGAAAAGACTTGAGAACCGATTTTTCGTTTGCTCGTTATTTTTCAATGATTTATTATGCGCGCTCGGTGAAAATTCATAAAATGCAATGTGCTCGCAAGTATTTACATTATAAAGAAACGTAAAAGGCGTGGTGAATGTAAATAAAAGAAAAATGAAAGCGAGGATTTAATTGAATAACTGTAACCAGCGTAAATAGGAAATATATTTGAAGGTTTATAATAATTTCAGTAGCCAAACATGAACTATAATCTATAGTAGACTTTTCAAATTTCATTATACTCGCTATGGATGATGCTCGTGGGACTATTTTCTTTAGTTGTTTGTTCTTAAATGCTCGAAACGCGATTTCGATCGCTATTTTTTTTTTATTATTTTCTGTAACTCTTGGATTATGCAAATGTTGCGACTGAAAAAATCGTCTCGAAGTCTGCTCAGCGAGCACGGATTCCATAAAACACGAAAATTTGCGCAAAACCCTTTTTTTTCTCGTATAACAAACGATAGTCGATATTTTTTTTTTTTAGCATATAAAAATTACGATGATCTCCCAACTCTCATGAAAATGTAAATCTAGCAACCGATTACGTCGAATTTATCGTGGAAATTATCAAGATTCGATTCACGGGAGTTTTCTGTGCAGGAGGAATTTTTTTTTCTCCATAAACATCATCGCGATTTGTTTCTTTTTGCTCGACAAATTTAACGCACTTTCTTTTTCGCCTGGCGAGGTTGACGCGGATTTTTCCTTCGCTTTTGACACTTCAGGCCGTAAAAATATGTTTGGCATGATGAAAAACTCGCGACGATGTTGCGTATCGCTGAAATTGTTTCAACCCCCTGAGAATGGAATCCAGGAACCCCCCCGATCGATAATAAGCTCGTCTCGTCGGGCTGAGCAGTCTCAGCGACGAAAATTTATTTTCTCTCGATTTGCTGAGTTTTTTAATTGCTAGCAATTCCGGCTCACGTTTCTAGGAACCATGTTCTTCGGAGAACTCGTTCTATCCTTGAGTAATAAATAATCATTTTCTTCTGCCCCCCCCCCTGCTCCTCGCGTTCGNGTTCGTGGATGATCGTCAAGATAAAGTTTCGAGAGTAACTCGATGAAAATTCAACGTATTGCGGACCGAACGAAAGCTCGTTCTTCATATTTTCCCAGAAAGGTTTTAACGTCGTTGAAAAATTCAGATGTTTCGCAATCCAGTGGGAAACAGAGAAATCAATTTTTTTGTTTTTTCGTTAACGAATCAGTTGTTTTCGTTTTTTTAAATTATTGAGAAACCTTCTCAATTTTCTCAATCGCTGTTTTTGTATTCGATTGTTTCGTCGTCTCATCGGCTCTCACCGAAAATACGTATCACATCAAATATTTCATACGTCTCGATATTTAATGTCATACGTGTTTCATGGTTGTGTGCATTATGTATTTATACATATGTTTTCTTTGAATAATCGTTTCTCGCGACACGTATCATCGGTCCAGATGGAATGATACTTGACTCGTTACGCTCGGGCTTGGAGTCAAGGTTAATCGTCTAAATCGTTTATGTGAAGAACTTCTCTGTGCGTGAGACCGGCCTTGAACAAGCTGACTATGTGATCGGTCGGGAAGAGAACCCTCTTCGGATAACTCGTTGTTATTTCGAAATTTGCTGGGGAATCTGGTTGACTAAAAATCCAGTGATACACGTCCTGCAAGAATTTCAGTTTTTTTTTTTTACGTTTTTTTCATTGCTTCGCGATTGAGGTGATTGATGGAACTTTTTTTTTATTTGGGATTATGGAAAGGAAAAATTGCTTTTTTTTCCGCGAAATTATCTTTTCAATGGGTTATTTTGTTAAAAATCGTCGATATTTTTTTTGAATACGGTAAACTTAATATTTTTTGATAATTTCAAAATTTTTGTTACTTTTTTGGTTTTTAACGGAATTTTCCGCGAAATTTACGAGCGGGACGAATAAAATTTGCTTCCGAAGAGACTTTCCAAAATATTTCTTGCTGCATTGACACAATTTTTGGAATTATTCGAAAAAACGTTCAATCGAACGTATTGAACAGAATATCGATCGTTTTTCAACAGAATTTTGTTAAAAAAAGATCGATATTTCGTTGAATTCGTTAAACTAAATATTTTTTTGATAATTTCAAAATTTTCCGTTATTTTGAAAGTATTTTTGGTTTCCAACGGAATTGTCCGCGAAATTTACGAGTGGAACGACAAAAATTTGGTTCCAAAGAGACTTTCCAACATATTTCTTGCTGCATTGACACAATTTTTGGAATTATTCGAGAAAACGTTCCGTCGAACGTATTGAACAGAATATCGATCGTTTTTCAACAAAATTTTGTTAAAAAAGGTCGATATTTTGTTGAATTCGTTAAACTAAATATTTTTTGATAATTTCAAAATTTTCCGTTATTTTGGCAGTTGATTTGGTTTCTAATGGAATTTTCAGCGAAATTTACCAGTGGAACGACTAATTCGTCAAGAATATGGAGAATGAAAAATTTACCTCGATTGTGTCGGACATAAGAAATCGTCTCTTGACGGTACGTTCGCCAAGTTTTATTTGTAGATGGCACGCGTTCGGATTCGCGGGCTCAGGTTCCAACGGTACTTTTCTAATAGTCATTTCTTTCTCGATTTTCACACGCTGAATCTCCATCTCCTGAGCATTCAATTCCGCCTTCTCCTTTGCCTCTTGTTCTTCACGAGCACGACGCTCTTCCTCGCGTTTACGATCTTTCTCTTGGTCCGCACGCAATGATTCCTCGTACGCTTGATCCTGTTGTTGTCTCAACGATTGTGTGGCACTGCGTTCCGCTCTGAAATTACCACTCCAATTGTCAATAACCCAAACAAACACTTTTTTTTCGCTAATTCGAAAAAATACAAAATTAAAAACATTCATGAAAATTTTGAATCACTAAAAAAAAAAAGAAAAAAATACAAAAATGCATTATTTAAGGAGGTTGAAATTCTTTAGAATTAAAAATTAATATACAAATTTTAACATTTTCCTTCTACATAGTTTTCGAGTATAAGTTTCGAAATTCGAAATAATTGGAATTTAATAAAATTTGGTGAGAAAATTCTTTAGTATTAAAAATTAATGTGCAAATTTTTTGAGATTTTTCTTCTACATAGTTTTCGAGTATAGGTTCCAAAATTCGAAATTATTAGAATTTGATGAAATTCGGTGAGCAAATTCTTTCGTATTAAAAATTAATATACAAATTTTAAGATTTTTCTTCTAGATAGTTTTCGAAATTCGAAATAATTAGAATTTAATGAAATTCGGTGGGCAAATTCTTGAGTATTAAAAATTAATATACAAATTTTTAAAGATTTTTTTTCTACATAGTTTTCCTCCAACCTCCTTAACATTAGCATTATCGAATTGACAGTAAAGAGGAATTTTTGACCAAGAATACTCACCGATCCTGACGAGTTTGGATCAAGCTAATTTCGTTGTTTTCTATGATGGTTTGTAATCGCGTTATAAGCTCCGACGGTGACGGTATTCCTTCCATGCTAAAAAGGACAAAAGCGATTATTAAGATCGATTTTTTAAATTTTGCTTCGTGTGTGCTGAACATTAGTTCATTTACCGGCCAACTATCGTCATCCTATTGTCCTTGAGGACAATGACAGCGAGGAAAGGATAAGTACCGGACTTGAGCGCTTCCGCGACTTTGTAGCCCTCGCCAGATTGTACGTTGCATGCCCAGAAAAGGGTGTGAGTGTTAATGTATCTCGTGACCTCCGCACTTCCCAGAGTGTTTCTAAAAAGCCCAGAGAAACGTTGAACAAATAATGGCGCAACTGAGAGCCACTGGAAAATATGAAAATCCGGCGCAGATGCTGCCTTTCTTATCGACCAATATTTTGTCTATTGTTTTGTTCGAGTTTTCAACAATTTACCTGCACCATTGATCGCTGTCCGGAGCTTCATCTTTGTGCAGATAGACGAGAAGAAATCTGAGCTCTTGTTTGGCGTCGAACAGAGCTTGGCTGTACGAGCCTTGATAGAATACTGGATGGCTGGTGCCATACTTTTCCTCGTATGATCTGATGAAATTCACAACGTCCTCCACGGGATCGGATGCGACTTGAAATCCCGAAAAACAAAAGCACTTTTGTACATTTTTTTGTTTGGCATGGATCTTATGGAGTTTTTGCATCGATCTCTTTTTCAATTCGGGCAACAATGATGCTGACGTTTGCGTCGTTGGAAAGCAACGAAATTCCGTTTTTTCTTGAGCAGAACTCGTAATTATTATGAAATATTTGCTCTGGACAATAAAACGATCCTCCCTTGCCACCCAAAAACTCAATCGTCACGAAAAATTGCCACAATTTTCAAAATTCAATAAATAATTGAGCAAATATTTTTTCGTTAAATATCAACGTTGCAAATTTCAGACTCATGATCCAGTGTGTCCGTTTTTACAATTATTCGCGAATGAAAAACTGAACGACAAAGAAAAATTAACACGCTGTGCAACGAAATTCCGTTTTTTCTTGAACAGAACTCGTAATTATTATGAAATATTTGCTCTGGACACTAAAAAGATCCTCCCTTGCCACCCAACAACTCAATCGACACGAAAAATTGCCACAATTTTCAAAATTCAATAAATAATTGAGAAAATATTTTTTCGTTAAATATCAACGTTGCAAATTTCAGACTCATGATCCAGTGTGTCCGTTTTGACAATTATTCGCGAATGAAAAACTGAATGACAAAGAAAAATTAACACGCAATGCAACGAAATTCTGTTTTTTCTTGGACAGAACTCGTAATTATTATGAAATATTTGCTCTGGACAATAAAAAGATCCTCCCTTGCCACCCAAAAACTCAATCGTCACGAAAAATTGGCACAATTCTCAAAATTCAATAAATCGTTACTAGAACAAATATTTTTGAAAATTTTGAAACTCGATAGACGCTCACCGGGTCTGACGTCCGATCGGAATACCGCAAAGACGAGCTGCAAGATACTTGTAACGAAATTGTAACACATGTTGAAAACGAAGGAAAGAAATCCGCCGCCGACGCCGGAGCTTCCCGGAGGGTTGAAGTAAATTCTGGAGGCCATATCGTCGACGACAGCCGGAGGTCTGGAACGAGAGTCTTGCGCGAACATGGAAGGTCGTCCTTCGTACAGATTGAGTTGTTCCTGAAGGAACAAAAAGGACGAAATTGGAGGCTAAACTTTCGGAGGGATTGAGGGAAAAACAAACATGCGGGCAACTTGCCTGGACTGCGACTTCCAAGTTCCAGTTGTGTCTCTGTAAAACATCGCGACATATCGAGAGATCCTCGATGCGTGTCAAATCCTGGAAAAAATGTTGGATTTCGATAGATAATGGAGGAAAAGAACGATCGGAATGGTCCGGGCGAAGGGAGAGTCGAGTTTTGCAAAGATAAACAAACGGCGAATATGTGGAAATTTGCTAACCTGGAATTGAAGTATTTTTTCCGTTTGTTCGCCGCTGAGTTCGCCCAAAGCGTTATCTGCCATGGCCCAAAATAATTACGTCGTAGTCTGACGTGTATTTTCCGATGGGGAGCTCGTTATCAAACTTTCGGAAGAAAGACGTACGTTTTGCAAAGAATAATAAAATAAAGTGAAAAGATAATAAATTGCAAGTGGAGAACGGACGTTCACGAGGTCATCAGCTGACAGAAATGACGGGAGAGCGAAGGTTGGACGTAATAACGGGATGTAAAATCATTTGGCAACAAAAGTAGTACGTGATTTGACAAAAGTTAACCATTACATCCACGCGAAAGAGGAAACTTTTTAATTGTCGTTGTCGTCGGGTTTCGTCTTATGAATCACGCACTCTTTCACGATTTTCATGCGATGCACCACTAAATATTATTTCCTTCAAAATTCGCCACGGTTTTTATTTAACTTTCGACACTTCTCACTCGCGCCCACCGCGTTTACCACCTTTATTTCTTTTTCGTATTTCCGTTCATTCGCTTTTTATTACGCCTGCTCAATGTTTTTTCTCGAACGCTTTTTATTTGTTCTTTTCCACGATTCTGCTTTCCAGCAGCAGCAGCAGCAGCGTCGAAACGTATGTCGGGAAAACTACGAAAGGTGCGCTTCCTCGGTCTCCTCACCGTGCGCGCACACCTTTTCGGAGCCACACGAATATGCCAAATCGATCGTCGGTTAGAAAGATCCCTTGCGCTACGGAAAAGTATTTACGAGGCGACGAGACTGTACACCGTGCGCCCTAGACACGCTAACGAGCGCGTAGCTGCTTTCGAACTTGATTTTTCCGGTTCTGTATGCTCGGCATTGGTATTTAGCGTTTGGGAGTCGTTTAGGAAACCAAAAAACTGAATTTGATGGTTTTCGATGGTTAATTAGGAAAAAAATTTCGTTAATTACTAATTAGCGCAATGATCACAAGTCGTTTCGTTTTCAATGGGATGTTTTATTTACAGTCTTATAAAAGTAACGATGAGAGATACGAAGAGACGAAGAGATTCTAATCGCTAAGAATCATTTACGCTTTCGACGAGACTCGTTGGGATTTTTCTTCATCCAGTACTTGACACCGCTGCCAGGACGTATTCCCAACATCGCTGATTTGGAAGTGACGTCACGCATGACGAACGGCGAGTAACCAGCTATGTAATCGTCGTTCAGAGGATCGTTCTTCATTCGTGCCAAACGGCTCGGTCTCTGATCAGGCACCGGCTGATCCTCGCAGAGAATCGGATTCACTGCATGCTTTCCTCCCTTTGGCGTTGGCAACGAATACTAAGAAACACATCGGAATTTAAAAATCCGTAAAATTTGCCAAAATATCATTTTTGCTGAGAGAACGACGTTTAGAATGGATGGAAAATTCATTCAGTCGAGTCGGAACTGTTTGATCGCTTCTGGTCGATTCCAAAACTGCATATTTGGTCAAATTTTTGCAAATCGACGTTTTTCATTTTTCGGAAATTTGGGAAATTGATAATTTATTACGATTTTGAAAATTTCCTAAGTTTTGTTGAAAAAGATGGATATTTTCTTCGATACGTTCGACTAAACGTTTTTTCGAATGATTCCAAAAATTGTGTCAATGCAGCAAGAAATATTTTGGAAAGTCTCTTTGGAAGCAAATTTTAGTCGTTTCACTCGTAAATTTCGCAGACAATTCCGTTAGAAACCAAAAATACTGCCAAAATAACGAAAATTTTGAAATTATCAAAAAAATATTTAGTTTAACGAATTCAATAAAATATCGACCTTTTTTTAACAAAATTTTGTTGAAAAACGATCGATATTCTGTTCAATACGTTCGACTAAACGTTTTTTTGAATAATTCCAAAAATTGTGTCAATGCAGCAAGAAATATTTTGGAAAGTCTCTTTGGAAGCAAATTTTAGTCGTTTCACTCGTAAATTTCGCAGACAATTCCGTTAGAAACCAAAAATACTGCCAAAATAACGAAAATTTTGAAATTATCAAAAAAATATTTAGTTTAACGAATTCAATAAAATATCGACCTTTTTTTAACAAAATTTTGTTGAAAAACGATCGATATTCTGTTCAATACGTTCGACTAAACGTTTTTTTGAATAATTCCAAAAATTGTGTCAATGCAGCAAGAAATATTTTGGAAAGTCTCTTTGGAAGCAAATTTTAGTCATTCTACTCGTAAATTTCGCAGACAATTCCGTTGGAAACCAAAAATACTGTCAAAATAACGAAAATTTCGAAATTATCAAAAAAATATTTAGTTTAACGAATTCAACAAAATATCGACGATTTTTAACAAAATTTTGTTGGAAAACGATCGATATTCTGTTCAATACGTTCGATTGAACGTTTTTTCGAATAATTCAAAAAATAGTGTCATTGCAGCCAGAAATATTTTGGAAAGTCTCTTTGGAAGCAAATTTTGGTCGTTCCACTCGTAAATTTCGCAGACAATTCCGTTAGAAACCAAAAATACTGCCAAAATAACGAAAATTTCGAAATTACCAAAAAAATATTTAGTTTATCGTATTCAACAAAATATCGACGATTTTTAACAAAATTTTGTTGGAAAACGATCGATATTCTGTTCAATACGTTCGATTGAACGTTTTTTCGAATAATTCAAAAAATAGTGTCATTGCAGCCAGAAATATTTTGGAAAGTCTCTTTGGAAGCAAATTTTGGTCGTTCCACTCGTAAATTTCGCAGACAATTCCGTTAGAAACCAAAAATACTGCCAAAATAACGAAAATTTCGAAATTACCAAAAAAATATTTAGTTTATCGTATTCAACAAAATATCGACGATTTTTAACAAAATTTTGTTGAAAAACGATCGATATCCTGTTCAATACGTTCGATTGAACGTTTTTTCGAATAATTCCAAAAATTGTGTCAATGCAGCAAGAAATAATTTGGAAAGTCTCTCTGGAAGCAAATTTTAGTCGTTCCGCTCGTAAATTTCGCAGGCAATTCCGTTGGAAACCAAAAATACTGTCAAAATAACGAACATTTTGAAATTATCATAAAAATATTTAGTTTAACAAATTCAACAAAATATCGACGATTTTTACCAAAATTTAATTTCCAGTGCAACGAGACACTGCGAGAAAATAAACTCATAACCAAAAAAATTACCCTTTTTCCTTTGGACGATAATGGTTTCCGGAAATTGATATGTATCTTTTGTTTTCCTTCGTCATCCAGTGAGACAGCAACTTTTTTCAAAGTCTTGAGACCGCACGATGGACAGAATACTTTAGTCATTATGCTCGTCGTTTTGAAGCACGCGTAACAACGGAATATGAAAGTTCTCATTTGCTTGATCACTCGGCCATCCAGTGCAGCTACGTTCAGACCAATCTGTTTGAGAACATTCTGCATCGCAAAATCCGTCGTCATACAAGCGACGACCGATGGCTTATCCGCAACAATGTCAGATTCCATGGATTTTTTAGCTTGCGCGATATTGCCTATGGAAATAATTTCACAATTCAAACATCACAATTCTTTTTCATATTTCCCAACTGCGTTTTTTGTTCGCCAGGAATTTCTTGTTCTCAAGAAAATTCACTCGATCTCATGGGATTCGTAAATATTTTTTGGAAAAATATCGAAAACGCTGAAACGAGAAATGTAAATGAAATGGAGTGGAAAACCTACCGGGAGTGATCCATCCTCCATCGTCGCTGTCTTCGTCGTCCTCTTCTTCGCTGCCTCCATCGCCAGAATCTTGGTTGCTCTCAAAATCCGTTTTGACTGGAACAAGAATGTCGTCGACGCGGTGTGCACCTTCGACTTTGAATTCCTCGTGGTTGCAATTCAAAGTCTGGAATTTGGAAGCCAAGTCCTCGGGCTCGGGCTCGTCGCTGTCGGAAAAAGCGGTCAAATAATCCGACTCGTCCGCCGAACCCGACAATTCTAAACCGCTGAGTTCTTCCTCCTCGTTATTTTCAATCTCGCTCGAGCCATTTTCGCCTCGTTGCTCCGTTATTTCTGTTTCATTATTTTCCTCCGACTCCTTAACGTTTTTCTCATTTTTTGTCGATTTTTCGTCGCCGTTCTCATCGTCTTCGCTATCCTCGTCAGCTCCAGGAACATAGAAACCTGCTATACTTTTGGGATGATCCAACGGTTGACCGTGCGACGCATCTATAGTTTTTGGCACTTGTGGCGCATCTTTTAAATGAGCAGTGCCCACGTGCTCTTTTTCCAATTGATAAGTTAAGGCAATAACTTTAATATCTGTCGCCGAAAGGCTCGTATAATCTCCTGTTTTCTTGGCAAATTCGGTCACTGTGAATTAAATGAGAGTATCAATGAGTCAGGATGCTCCAATAAACAATAAGCCATTTAAGGACGGATCTGGTCGAAATATCGACCACTACTTTGGCGGGGCACTCTCCATGCAAAATTCACTCATATTGTGCACAAATTTCGCGTTAAATAGAAGGTTCGTTTCAACGTGAAAATCCTCGTCTTCAAAACGTTGAGGAGGTTGGCTACATGCGACCATATGATAAGAATTTCATAAAAATTGGTGATAATATTCTTTAGAATCAAATACGATGACACAATTTTTTTCCAATTTTTCGTCTACATGGTTGTCGAATAATTGGAGTTTACAATATGCAAAAGATGTACCTATATATATATGAATCCTATGGTTATGCATGGAAACTCTAGTGGTCAATTTCTCGAAAACTATGTAGAAGAAAAATCTTTAAAAATTTGTATATCAATTTTTAATACTAAAGAATTTGCACACCAAATTTCATTAAATTCTAATTATTTCGAATATCGAAACCTATGCTCGAAAACTATGTAGAAGAAAAATCTTTAAAAATGTGTATATTTATTTTTAATACCAAAGAATTTGCTCACCAAATTTCATTAAATTCTAATTATTTCGAATTTCGAAACCTACACTCGAAAACTATGTAGAAGAAAAATCTTGAAAAATTTGTATATTAATTTTTAATGCTAAAGAATTTTCTCACCAAATTTCATTAAATTCTAATTATTTCGAATTTCGGAACCTACACTCGAAAACTATGGAGAAGAAAAATCTTTAAAAATTTGTATATTAATTTTTAATACTAAAGAATTTTCTCATCAAATTTCATTAAATTCTAATTATTTCGGAATCTAGACTCGAAAACCATGTAGAAGAAAAATCTTTAAAAATTTGTATATTAATTTTTAATGCTAAAGAATTTTCTCACCAAATTTAATTAAATTCTAATTATTTCGAAATTTGGAACCTACACTCGAAAACTATGTAGAAGAAAAATCTTTAAAAATTTGTATATTAATTTTTAATACCAAAGAATTTTCTCATCAAATTTCATTAAATTCTAATTATTTCGAATTTTTCTATGCTTTTAACATGGCAACATTGTTGTGTGAAGCCACTCTCAGAAGAAGTGTTTTTTAGAGGGCCCCGACCGTAGGAAGTGGAACAGCTGATTGATTCAGATTTCTCGAATTTCAAGGCAATCGCATATTTCCCAATAAAAAAAACTGTACCATCGAAATATCATTCCATTTTGAAGGTTCAATAGATTGAGGAAATCTAGCGATACTACTTTTTCAGCTGTTTATCTAAACAACGATTTAATTGATATTGGAAAAAAATTGACCGAGTAAAAAAACTTGTCGATATGACGATTTTCTGAAAGGGTTCATTTTGGTTTTTGTTGTTAATATAGAAAAATCTTGTTCTCACCAAATTGGATATTTTCCGCGAACGTATCTTTGATGATCAAGTCGTACGGGAGAACGACCAATCGCCGGAGCTGTCTTTTGTTTCTGATTTCGTTGACAACGTTCTCGTCGGTTATGATGTTGACACCGACGTCCTGGAATAATGATTTTATGTGTTTAAACGAAAAACAGATTCACAGGATCCAGTGAATCGAAACCACGTGCTATCGGCAACATACATATTCGTTCCTAACCTCAAATTATAAACAATTATTGTTACGATGTGGGGAATGGTTTTAGAAGATTTATGCATTATTTTGAATTTACCTGCAACGGTACATTCTTGATAAATGCACTCGTGTCAACCACCAAGTATTTCACTTTGTCCTCACTCATTGTTGAAAAACTGTAAACAAATTAGTTGGATTTTACAGCTTGAGACCAACTTTCCGGTAAATCGGCCAGTCCGTCTAAAGTCACGGAGTGCACGGAGAGAAACAGTTTCGCCAACGTTTGAAAAAAACGGTATTCTGAGCATGTCCTTTGGAGTTTTGGAGAAAACGTCACAGCAACTAAACATCGACGCTCCATTTACGAGCGTTATTTATTTTCCAAGTCGTAATAATTATCGCAATTTTTTTTTCGATGTATTATTTTTCTTGGACAAAAACCAAGTGCTCCGTTTTCTGTTCGTAATCTTTCGAGAAGCAAGTTGGCAGACTTGGGCGGAGCAGCGATCGCACGAAAGTTAGCGACGTCGTATATTTTGTGGTATATGGCAAAATGGTGGCCGAGCGATAGTTCAAGTTTACTGATAAACGCAAAAGAAAGCAGGGAGGGTTTACACGAAGAATAAATCGTGAATGTCGATGTGAAACGCGTTGCTTTTGTCGGAAAGTCGATTGTTGTGGGATTTGTGCTGGTGGATATTGATCACAGGCACGGAGCTATATTGTTAAATTAAAAAATAGAGTGATCAAATGTNTTACTTTGTCCTCACTCATTATTGAAAAACTGTAAACAAATTAGTTGGATTTTACAGCTTGAGACCAACTTTCCGGTAAATCGGCCAGTGCGTCTAAAGTCACGGAGTGCACGGAGAGAAACAGTTTCGCCAACGTTTGAAAAAAACGGTAGTATTCTGAGCATGTCCTTTGGAGTTTTGGAGAAAACGTCACAGCAAGTAAACATCGACGCTCCATTTACGAGCGTTATTTATTTTCCAAGTCGTAATAATTATCGCAATTTTTTTTTTCGATGTATTATTTTTCTTGGACAAAAACCAAGTGCTCCGTTTTCTGTTTGTAATCTTTCGAGAAGCAAGTTGGCAGACTTGGGCGGAGCAGCGATCGCACGAAAGTTAGCGACGTCGTATATTTTGTGGTATATGGCAAAATGGTGGCCGAGCGATAGTTCAAGTTTACTGATAAACGCAAAAGAAAGCAGGGAGGGTTTACACGAAGAATAAATCGTGAATGTCGATGTGAAACGCGTTGCTTTTGTCGGAAAGTCGATTGTTGTGGGATTTGTGCTGGTGGATATTGATCACAGGCACGGAGCTATATTGTTAAATTAAAAAATAGAGTGATCAAATGTGCGCGACGAAAAAGAACAGCGATTCGTTCGGAGCAGAGCATATAAACGAGTGACAGGATCGTACAATTACTTTTAAACACGGGTCCGAGTAAACTCGTCAATTTTTCGCGATCTCTGCAAAGATTTTACTTTTCGGAAGCTGGCTCTCAAACTTCAGTGCCTTGTGCGTCATCTGACGTTCGAAAAACTCTCTCATTCGGAATAAAAATAGTGAAAAGTCTCGTCGATTATCGTCGTCGCGCTTTTTGACGGGATAGTGTGTTTAACAAACATTACGATAAACCAACGCGAATGTTGTCACGTTTTCTACTCCCAGACACATTCAGCTACAAAGTGATTAACGAAAAGGTGTCTAACCAACTTTCCATGCTTTATGGCAGCCAATTATAAAATGGTATCGTACAAATATCGAGTTATCTTGTCTTATTGATACGACCGACGTACATTGGACTTTTTTATTTTCCAATCGTCCCAATCGAGCCCGAAACATCGTTTTTTCCCTCCACAATCCTCAAGATACTCCAAAATACAAACTTCCAGCCTCATTCCAATCGAGTGTCACGAAAGAATTAACACGAAAGTTGATCTTTCTATAAAAATAAATAAAAATTGCAAACAAATCGAATTTGCATTATTCGAGCATTTAAAAACCACGAATCGCCACTTTCCAAAGTTTTGTTTTTCATTTTTCTCTCTCGGCTGTCAGCAAAGTTTGAAATATTACGAAAATTCTGGAACGCAACGAAATTCTGTTTTTTCTTGACCAGAAATCGTAATTATTACGAAATATTTGCTCCGGACAACAAAACAATCCTCCCCCGCCACCTAAAATGTGAATCGACACGAAAAATTGCGACAATTTTCAAAATTCAATAAAAAATTGATAAAATATTTTCCATTGAATATCAACGTTGCAAACTTCAGTTTTGCATTATTTATTTATTAGTTATAGACTCGCGTTTATATATCCCGTTGCACGATTAAAAAAAAAAATACGAACGAAAAATCAAAATGTCAAATTTGTCGTAAATCATTTTTGAAGCTCCACTACGTGTTCTGCCAAATCAGAAAATACCATGACGCCGAAGCATGGGACGTTGGAATGCAATGAAAAACATTAATTTTCATCATTTGTTTATTTTTCAAAATCTTCCCAATTTTTCAAGCCGATATTGTGCTCCAAGTCGCAAAAACGTGATAAGGAGCTTTGCCAAAGAAATAGAAGCATTTTGTTTCATTCCGACCATGCAAACTCCAAAGTTGTAAAAAACGTGATGTTGCGACTATGTTAATATATGGAGATGTATGTTACACGACGAATAGTGCTCATGCATGCCCTCCACGCGTTTTTGCATGTTTTATTCTCTCCGGTTTATTATTTCTACTGCTGTTTGTGTTTTCCTCTGCACACTGTGGACCTACATTTTTGACGTGGATTCCGAACCACGGAGAGAACAGTTTACCGGTTAATTGCAAGCCGAGGACGTTGCCTCTGTGGCCTCTCCTCGTGGATAGAAGTAGAAAAATGCAAAAATCGAGTTTCTTATTTATTTGTTCCGAACAACGATTCCCGATGATTTGCTTGTCAATAAAATGTTCGAGCAAGTTGTTGAACAAAGTGGATGGAAGGAGTTTGTAGAAAAACGAGCATAGCAAAAATAAAACAGACAACAGCGAGAATTATCAGTGTTTCCTGTTGAAAGACAAAGTTGTATGGAAATAATTTTTAATCTCTTTGCACTGATTAACATGATTATTAGTCATGCCTATCAACTGATTAAAAGGAAAAAATCAAAGCAGTCCCACTTGTTGGAGCTCGCTTGGAAACCATTTTTAAAAACTCGAATTTTTAAATTTATTTGGTCGCAAAATAATATTTTACAATATTTCTTAATATTGACGATGGTTGTTGTAAAAACATGACAAAATCTGTTTGAGTATTTGAAAAATAATGGAGAGTCAGAAAATTCCTGATAAAGTTCAATTTTCGTTTTTTAATGTTTTTTTTTCCTTTTTTTTCAAATTTCCGAATTTATCAACAAAGATTGAATCGAAAGCATCGAATTGGATTCGTACAAATGATTATTCCTCGAAATTTGACTTTTCTCATCCACCGTTTGTTCAATTTCAAAATCTGTTTAAATATTTGAAAAATTATGGAGAGTTAGAAAATTCTTAATAAAGTTCAATTTTCGTTTTTTAATGTTGCTAGCTACGTTTTTTTTTTTTTCAATTTCCGCATTCATCAACGAAGATTGAATCAAAAGCATCGAATTGGATTCGTACGAATGATTATTCCTCGAAATTTGACTTTTCCCATCCACCGTTTGTTCAATTTCAAAATCTCGATAATTTTCGGACTGATTTTGTCTTCGGATTTAAAAAAAACATTGATTTATTGATACAATGCGAAAAAAGAGAATTTCGTTGCTTTTCAAAAGTAGGAACTCCAACATTGTCCCCTGATGCACGTAATTCGAAGTATTTTCGAAACACAACGGCCTATAGTCGCACTACTAATTGTTTGTTACAGATGTTGGCATTGTTTCGACAAAGAGCAATATTATGGTCACTTCGTTAGGATAAGTTTGTCTATCGAGCCTCAGAAGAGCCAATACAATGTCTCATTGCGACGGGGACGCAGGAACACCAGGGTTCCATCAGCTCAGTATTACGAGTGAGTATTCGATTGATAAGCTTTATAAACAAGGAGCAAAGAATTGAGAGTTTTCCATGCAAATTTTTGCCTCAATTTTTATTTCCACGATTTTTAATCTTTTTGTTGGACAATTTTTTTTCGTCCACACCTACTCGATGGACCTAAATTGAAACGTGGGTTTCGATCGACGATATAAACCCAAAACGTAACATAAATATATAAAAATCGAAGCTGTTGAAAAGAGTTTGAAAATGGCTGGACAATAATGACGAAAAATTTGCTGATTATTGCAGTCGAAGCTGCAGTGCTGAGGAGCTCGTCGTTTCTCAAGCCAAATCCGTACATCGAATTTTCGGTGGATGACAAAAGTCCCAGAAAGACAGAAGTTTCGAAATCGACTTATCAGCCAAAATGGAACGAAGAATTTACCATTCTAGTTACGCCTTATTCACAACTTCACTTTCGTCTGTTGGATCACAGCACTTTCCGCAAGGACACTCTCATAGGAGAGAAGCGCATAAGTCTCTTTCAAATATTGTCTCATTACAATGGAAAATTAGAAAATCTCGAGCTCACTCTCGATCTCATGAACGAGAGCAAACACGACTCGCAGCCCACCAAAGTCTGCGAACTGGTCACACTTTTTGATGGCTTGAAAATGGAAATGACTGGCTTGAGTCCGCCGCTCGTTAATGAACAGATGCGACAGTCTCAATGCTCCGTTGCTGGTGCTCCTCCGTTACCTCTCGGTGAGTTTTCACCCCGAACAGCAACGATCAGCCTCGAATTTAAATGCAAAAGAAAAAAAAAAAAGAATAAAAATGGATTTTCACGGCATGGCAGGCGTTGGGAGGTTGGAAAATTCCAAAAATTCGATACTCAAGAAATAAGCTACAAATTTTCAACATTTCGCTTTTCCCCGGCGAATCGGAGTGAAAAAAAAATGAAAAAAATACAAAAATTAAGCTAATTTGTATTTTTCGCTGCCAATTTTTACAACAGCTCGATAGAATGTTCGCAAAATCTCTAAAGTCAATTTCGCAGCAGCTACAATTTGTAAATTGCATAAGAAAAAAGAAAAAACACAAAAAAAAATCAAAATGAATTTTCACGGCATGGCAGGCGTTGGGAGGTTGAAAAATTCCAAAAATTCGATACTCAAGAAATAAGCTACGAAAAAAAATCAAAAAAATACAAAAATTAAGCTAATTTGTATTTTTCGCTGCCAATTTTTACAACAGCTCGATAGAATGTTCGTAAAATCTCTAAAGTCAATTTCGCAGCAGCTACAATTTGTAAATTGCAAAAGAAAAAAAAAACAAAAAAAAATGAATTTTCACGGCATGGCAGGCGTTGGGAGGTTGAAAAATTCCAAAAATTCCAAACTCAAGAAATAAGCTACGAAAAAAAAAATCGTGCATACAAAAATTAAGCTAATTTGTATTTTTTGCTAACGATTTTTACAACAGCTCGATAGAATGTTCGTAAAATCTCTAAAGTCAATTTCGCAACAGCTACAATTTGTAAATTGCAAAAAAAAAACAAAAAAAAAATCAAAATGAATTTTCACGGCATGGCAGGCGTTGGGAGGTTGAAAAATTCCAAAAATTCCAAACTCAAGAAATAAGCCACGAAAAAAAAATCGTGTATACAAAAATTAAGCTAATTTGTGTTTTTTTCGCTGCCAATTTTTACAACAGCTCGATAGAATGTTCGTCAAATCTCTAAAGTCAATTTCGCAGCAGCTACAATTTGCTTAGAAGTGAAAAAAAGTCTGAAATATTAATCGCGAAGCGACGATGAACTGTATATATCGGAGAAAGTCGCGTATGATTTATAAGCGCTCTATATTGTGCGCGCAAAGTTTCAAGGTCGTTGGCTGGCCACTTTCACAAGTACAGCGAGCTCGAGTCTTGAACAATTGTTAGAAAAATTCTCGTTATTTCGATTCATTTATTAGGATTTCTATTTGCTCGCGGCGGCAAGGTCGATTCAAGAACTTGGGCTATTTTTATTTGTATTGATCGGAGTGCGAATTAATTCGACGTAGCCACAAATTATATTCTCGTCTGTAGAGCAGATTTAAAAAAAAAACTATTCGAATAATAGTTAAAAAAGAAAAATTACAAATTTGAGGTCAAATATTATTTTCCATTTTTTCAATTATTTTTGTTTGTTGAAATTTGTTGAAATGCAACTGAATGTTGTTAAGGATTGCAGAGACATTGATATTCTTCGTTTTCATTGTTCCATTGCGTCATCGTGACGTGTTTCTGTTTTTTCACGTGTGCATTGCAATTTGTCGATGACGAATATTCATATTAAAAATGTAGAAAATCGATATCGATTTTCGCGTTGACATTTTTCTCGTACGCAACTTTATCGATTTTCAGTTCGAATTTTTGAAAAACCGAAAATCAATTTTCACCCAAAAAATGTTGAAAAAAAAACTTGAACGGATGGATCAGTCACTGACCCCGATCACGAACTTTCAAAATTAAAATATTTCGATAGACTAATGAGAAAAAAGCAGAAAAAAAAAAAGAAAATAGTAAATTTCGAAAAATGCAGCTCTCGCAGTCACAGTGACGAGATAGCGACTGATCCATCTTCTTCAGGATCCAGACCGTCCCAACTCATCCGTGTCAAATGTATGAAAGTCTCGGCGTCCGCAGATTAGAAGCAAAAATTGGCAAATTTCTTTTTTTTTCATTTCCACGAGCCTGTAAAAAATTGGTACGACCAAAAGATCGAGAGAAAGAATTTAGTTTGAACTTTTTTGCTCAGGTGCCTCGAACAGTGATATGACAAATAATCGGAGTATTTTAAACGGTGGAATACGAGCTCTGATGCGTGGCCAGGGCACGGAAAACACAGCTCCGTCGGCGGTGCAGCCAGCGATGGTACAACGAAGCTCTTCGAATATGCTTCACGATGCTGCTTATAACAATAGCGTGGTTGGTGCGCCGTATATGGAGATGAACAACGCGCAAATAGTTGAGAGTGCAATGTCGTTGGTTGGCAATGATTCGTCGACGAATCACAATAACGCGGCCGAGGGGAACAACGGGGCGTTGGCGATTGCCTCGGGGATCCAGGCTCCGGCACAAGCTGGTTCGTCGGGCCCCACCGTCGAAGGGGAAAACGCGACAGCAGCCGAAGAACCTTTACCCGCTGGCTGGGACATGCGATACGATGTCTACGGACGACGATATTACGTCGATCACAACACTCGCAGCACCTCCTGGGAACGACCTCAACCTTTGCCACCCGGATGGGAAGTTCGTCGTGATCCACGAGGGAGAATTTATTACGTCGATCATAACACGAGAAGCACTACGTGGCAGAGACCAAACACCGAAAGACTTCAACACTTTCAACATTGGCAGGGAGAACGACAGTACGTCGTTCAACAAGGCAATCAACGCTTTCTTTATCCTCATCAGGTTCGTTCTTGATTCGTCATATTAAACTTAAGATATTACGAAGTTGAAGTTTGCAACGTTGGAATGCAACGAAATTGTCTTTTTTCTTTGGCAAATCTCAAGATTCTCATTGAATATTTGGTCAGGATAATGAAACGATCATTTTTTAGCGTCCAAAGAGAGAATCAGTGCGAAAATTGTTCTGGTTTTTAAAATTGAACAAACTATCGGTAGAAAAACGTATTTTTCGTTGGGGCCCAACGTTGCAAACTTCAGGCTCATAAGATATTACTTTATTTAGGATTCTTTCAAAATTTTGTATAAACGTTCTTGCCACCAAAACTAACAATTTTCTCTCATGAAGAAAAATTTAGAATTTTCGATATTTTATTTTCAATTGTTTAGTTTTCTCATCTAAACGCGTGTAAATTTATGTCGCGTTCCTTTTGTTCTTTTCTTGCACCTTTTTCACAGAGTAATTTCAATTTACACGCGTTTGGATGGAAAAATTGGAAATTTAATATCTCAGATTCTAAACGTCAGAGAATTTTTCTTCGGACAAGGAAACTGTCAGTTTTGGTGCCAAGAACGTTTGTACAACGAACGTTCAACGATTTAATTTTGTATAAACGTTCTTGCCACCAAAACTAACAATTTCTATTATTTAATTTCTAATTTTTTAGTTTTCTCATCTAAACGCGTGTAAATTTATGTCGCGTTCCTTTTGTTCTTTTCTTGCACCTTTTTCACGGAGTAACTTCAATTTACACGCGTTTGGATGGAAAACATTCGAAATTTAATATCTCAGATTCTAGACGTCAGAAAATTTTTCCTCAGAGGAGAAAACTGTTAGTTTTGGTGTCAAGAACGTTTATACAACGAACGTTTAACGATTTAATTTTGTATAAACGTTCTTGCCACCAAAACTAACAATTTTCTCTCATGAAGAAAATTTTAGAATTTTCAATTTTTTAGTTTTCTCATCTAAACGCGTGTAAATTTATGTCGCGTTCCTTTTGTTCTTTTCTTGCACTTTTTTCACGGAGTAATTTCAATTGACACGCGTTTGGATGGAAAAAATTGGAAATTTAATATCTCAGATTCTAGACGTCAGAGAATTTTTCTTCGGACGAGGAAACTGTCAGTTTTGGTGCCAAGAACGTTTATACGACGAACGTTTAACGATTTAATTTTGTACAAACGTTCTTGCCACCAAAAACAACAATTTTCTCTCATGAAGAAAATTTTAGAATTTTCAATTTTTTAGTTTTCTCATCTGAACGCGTGTAAATTTATGTCGCGTTCTTTTTGTTCTTTTCTTGCACCTTTTTCACGGAGTAACTTCAATTTACACGCGTTTGGATGGAAAAAATTGGAAATTAAATATCTCAGATTCTAGACGTCAGAAAATTTTTCCTCAGAGGAGAAAACTGTTAGTTTTGGTGTCAAGAACGTTTGTAAAAAATTTTGAAAGAATCCCTAAATTCCGTTGGTTCCATCGAGAGTTATTATTTTGATGGATTTTTCGGAATTGTTATTTTTATTTCCTCTCGTTCAGGTGCACGGAAATCAACCGGTGGTTGCGGGTCCTTCGATCCAAAATGTGGACGAAGACGATGCGTTGGGACCCTTGCCTGCTGGATGGGAAAAACGTAAGCAACCGGAAGGTCGAGTTTATTACGTCAACCATAAGAACCGAACGACTCAATGGGAAGATCCTCGGACCCAGGGACAAGAGACAGGAATCGACGAGCCTCCGTTACCGGACGGTTGGGAAATTCGTCTGACGGAAGACGGTGTACGATATTTCGTTGATCATAATACCAGAACTACTACATTCCAAGATCCTCGACCAGGGGCACCGAAAGGGTAAAAAAAAAATTAAAAAAACGTTTTTTCTATTCACTCGATTGATAAATTCGTGAAAATAAATAAGAAACGCCAACTTTTGTGTGAATTTATTGGTCAACAGGCCAAAAGGTGTTTTCCGCGTACCGAGAGCGTACGAGAGATCATTCCGTTGGAAGCTGTCGCAATTCAGATTTTTGTGTCAAACGAACGCGATGCCGAATCACATCAAAATCAGTGTCAGCAGACAAACACTTTTTGAAGATTCTTATCACCAAATAATGAACGCCGAGGCGTTTGCTTTGCGTCGAAGATTGTACATAATCTTCAAGGGAGAGGAGGGTCTGGATTATGGTGGAGTATCGAGGTGAGCAAAGTGGGAAAGTGGGAAAACCTCGATCGATTAAAAGCTCGTTAAACATTTTATTATTTTTAATCTTATCGCAGAGAATGGTTTTTCCTTTTGAGCCACGAAGTGCTCAACCCGATGTATTGTCTCTTCGAGTATGCGAACAAGAGCAATTACAGCCTGCAAATAAATCCGGCGTCGTACGTTAATCCGGATCATTTGCAATATTTCAAATTTATCGGCAGGTTTATCGCGATGGTAAGTCTCGTTTGTTTGAATGCGTGAAATCGTTGCATCTGGGCGAGTTGTCGCACTGAAAACAAAATTTTGTTGGAAAACGATCGATATTTTGTTCGATACGTTCGACTAAACGTTTTTTTGAATAATCCCAAAAATTGTGTCATCGCAGCAAGAAATATTCTATAAAGTCTCTTCGGAAGCAAATTTTAGTCGTTCCAATCGTAAATTTTCCTGAAAATTCCATTAAAAACCAAAAATACTGCAAAAATAACGAAAATTTTGAAATTATCAACAAAATATTTAGTTTAACGAATTCAACAAAATATCGACCTTTTTTAACAAAATTTTGTTGGAAAACGATCGATATTTTGTTCAATACGTTCGACTAAACGTTTTCTTTGAATAATCCCAAAAATTGTGTCATCGCAGCAAGAAATATTCTATAAAGTCTCTTCGGAAGCAAATTTTAGTCGTTCCAATCGTAAATTTTGCTGACAATTCCATTAGAAATCAAATATTCTGCCAAAATAAGGAAAATTTTGAAATTATCGAAAAATATTTAGTTGGCCGTATTCAACAAAATATCGAGCATTTTTAACAAAATTTTATTTCCAGTGCAAGATGCTCCGAGTGTGTAATTAATGATCGTACGAAAACAAACGCACCCGTTTCATTTCAGGCTCTTTATCATGGACGTTTCATATACAGCGGATTCACGATGCCTTTTTATAAACGTATGCTCAACAAGAAGCTCATTATGAAAGACATCGAGTCGATCGATCCAGAATTTTACAAATCGCTCGTTTGGATCAAGGAAAATAACATCGACGAGTGCGGCTTGGAACTCTATTACAGCGTTGATTTTGAGATTCTGGGTCAGGTGATACATCACGAACTGAAGGAAGGCGGCGATAAGATCAGAGTCGTCGAAGAAAACAAGGAAGAATATATAAGGCAAGCGGCAATCGGCTATTTTTGGAATTATTCGAAAAAACGTTCAATCGAACGTATTGAACAGAATATCGATCGTTTTTCAACAAAATTTCGTTAAAAAAGATCGATATTTTGTTGAATTCGTTAAACTAAATATTATTTTGATAATTTCCAAAATTTTCGCTAATTTGGCAGCATATTTCGTTTCTAACGGAATCGTCCGCAAAATTTACGAGTGGAACGACCAAAATTTGCTCCCAAAGAGACTTTCTGAAATATTTCTTGCTGCAATGACACAATTTTTGGAATTATTCGAAAAAACGTTCAATCGAACGTATTGAACAGAAAATCGATCGTTTTTCAACAAAATTTCGTTAAAAAAGGTCGATATTTTGTTGAATTCGATAAACTAAATATTTTTTTGATCATTTCAAAATTTTCCGTTATTTTGACAGTATATTTCGTTTCTAACGGAATTGCAAGCAAAAATTGCATAATAACAACAAACTTGACATAACTGTGGACAGGTTAATGACCGAGTGGCGAATGACGAGAGGAATCGAGGAGCAGACGAAAGCGTTTTTGGAAGGTTTCAATTCCGTCGTGCCGCTCGAATGGCTCAAATATTTCGATGAACGAGAGCTCGAGTTGATGCTTTGCGGTATGCAGGAAATCGATGTCGATGATTGGCAGAGAAACGCCATTTACAGGCATTACACGAGGAATAGCAAACAAGTTTTGTGGTTTTGGCAGGTGCGAATCGATCCATCCTTCTATTTATTCATAACATTACTGCCTCCAGCTTAATTACGCGTTATTTTTCAAGAAAGAAAATTAATTGTTCAATTTTTCATTTTAATCTCCAAATTATAAAAAAATACATCAGCAATTTTTTTAGCATTTTGAAAAACGACTCGCGTTCTTAATTAAATTTTCAACCGGTCGTGAAAAAAAGTTTAAGCAGAAAATTCCATTAAAAATTATCACCTCGTGGGGTTGAAAGGCGCTCCTTGAAAAACTTGATTTTTTTCCTGGGATATTTGAGGAATTCATTAGTCCCGTTCCTCTTTATGTAATTTTCTTTATTTTTTTATTTATTTTTTTTTCTTTGCTCCATTTTTTTTATTTTTCTATATTTTTTTATACTTTTCTATTTTCTTTATTATTTTTCTATATTTTCATATATTTTTCTATATTATTTTATACTTTTCTATTTTTTTATATATTTTTCTATATTTTTTTATATTTTTATATATTTTTCTATATTTTTATATATTTTTATATATTTTTCTATATTTTTCTATATTTTTCTATATTTTTCTATATTTTTAATTTTCTTGGCTCTAGTTCGTGAGAACGACCGACAGCGAAAAACGTGCGAGGTTATTGCAATTCGTGACAGGAACGTGTCGCGTGCCAGTCGGTGGATTTGGAGAGTTGATGGGTGAGTTCCCAGAGCGTCATGCGTTCGGCTAAAAGCTCAAGAACGCAGAAACATTTGGAAGGAAAAATAAAACTGTTTTTTGTTTTTTTTCGTTAAAATGTGAAATTTCAGGGAGCAACGGACCCCAGAGATTCTGTATCGAGAAAGTTGGGAAAGACACGTGGCTGCCGAGATCTCACACGTGTTTCAACAGACTGGACTTGCCACCGTACAAGAGCTACGACCAAATGGTAGAAAAGTTGAATTACGCGATCGAGGAAACCGAGGGTTTTGGTCAAGAATAGTATCGCCGAAGGAGACGAAGCTCAAGAGGTTCGCGTCGCGGTCATCGAACTTGATAGAGAAAAATATCGAAAAGGAAGGAGAGAGTGGTGAGAAAAACTGCAAATTTTCCTTTGCCAAGGTGGGTCGTGAATCTCTCGGTTAAATAGTCCGTCTCGAAAGTTTAAAAACAATAAGAACGAGTCCATAAGAAAGAGAAAAGAATGGTTGAGAGATGCGCGTCCTGCAACGTGTATAAATAATTTAAAAAAAAGAAAAAAAAAGACAGAATGACGTCGCTGATGATTTCGGGAAAGCGTCGACGTAGCCAGATTTTTTTTCTTCAGTTAATTAGCCAAATTCGCCGGTTGTTCTGTAAAGCAAAAAAAAACACCAGACACGAGGATAAAAATGACAAAGTCTTCGAGGTGATGCACTTGGGGTGCGCGCACGAAAAGTATCAAAGCCCAAAAAGTCGCAACACTTTTGTTCCTAAATTAGCGTGATTTTGGGGTGAAGAAAAAATTAGAATATAACTCAGGCCCAACGACCAGAGGTCGGATTAACTATCGCGAATAAACTTTCCCATCGTCATAGACTTTGATTCCCGCTGTGATTGAGAATTTGCCTCGGAATCCGACGAGCCTCGGAAAAACTCATTATTTCAAGTCTCTTCGCTCTGATTATTTGTTTTTTTTTCTCTGGTGTGGGCCTTTGTTCGTCATTCGTAGGGATTTATTGTCTTGAATCTTTATCTTGGTATAAATAGAGATTGTATATAACTGAGCTAGACATAATCGTCGTATTTATCGTGTCGTAGGTAAGTGACAATTTTATACACTGTCTGGGAGAAAAATAAAAAACAGTAATTATTTCCTTTGGTTCTTAACGAAATGACAAAAGCGCAGAGTGAATAGCAAACAAAAAAAAAGCAGTGGCTGGTCGTCCGGATGTGCCTTCGGTGTACGAAATATGCGGACGAGTAGCCAGAGCCAAAAAAAAAGGGAAAATTGTAGAAAAAAAGGATCGTTGAAATATTATCTCTAGCCAGGTGAAAAAATTCGCATCGTCATTGTTACTAAATCCATGTAATTATAATCGTGTGCTCGGATGGTGGTAAAATTGATTGCTCGTTTACGGCGAATTATTTGTATATACGTTTACATGCGCAGGCAGAATAAATAAATATTATATATATAGATATATACACTGGAAATCAAATTTTGTTAAAAATGCTCGATATTTTGTTGAATTCGTGAAACTAAATATTTTGTTGATAATTTCAAAATTTTCGTTATTTTGGCAGTATTTTTGGTTTCTAATGGAATTGTCAGCGAAATTTACGAGTGGAACGACTAAAATTTGCTTCCAGAGAGACTTTATAGAATATTTCTTGCTGCGATGACACTATTTTTGGGATTATTAAAAAAAAAACGTTTAGTCGAACGTATCGATCGTTTTCCAACAAAATTTTGTTAAAAAAGGTCGATAATTTGTTGAATTCGTTAAACTAAATATTTCGTTGATAATTTCAAAATTTTCGTTATTTTTGCAGTATTTTTGGTTTCTAATGGAATTGTCAGCAAAATTTACGATTGGAACGACTAAAATTTGCTTCCAAAGAGACTTTATAGAATATTTCTTGCTGCGATGACACTATTTTTGGGATTATTCAAACAAAACGTTTAGTCGAACGTATCGAACTAAATATCGATCGTTTTCCAACAAAATTTTGTTCAAAAAGGTCGATATTTTGTTGAATTCGTTAAACTAAATATTTTGTTGATAATTTCAAAATTTTCGTTATTTTTGAAGTATTTTTGGTTTCTAACGGAATTGTCTGCGAAATTTACGAGTGGAACGACCATAATTTGCTTCCAAAGAGACTTTCTAAAATATTTATTGCTGCGATGACACTATTTTTGGGATTATTCAAACAAAACGTTTAGTCGAACGTATCGAACGAAATATCGATCGTTTTCCAACAAAATTTTGTTCAAAAAGGTCGATATTTTGTTGAATTCGTTAAACTAAATATTTTGTTGATTATTTCAAAATTTTCGTTATTTTTGCAGTATTTTTGGTTTCTAACGGAATTGTCAGCAAAATTTACGATTGGAACGACTAAAATTTGCTTCCAAAGAGACTTTCTAAGATATTTCTTGCTGCAATGACACTATTTTTGGGATTATTCAAACAAAACGTTTAGTCGAACGTATCGAACTAAATATCGATCGTTTTCCAACAAAATTTTGTTAAAAAAAGGTCGATATTGTGTTGAATTCGTAAAACTAAATATTTTGTTGATAATTTCAAAATTTTCGTTATTTTTGCAGTATTTTTGGTTTCTAATGGAATTGTCAGTAAAATTTACGATTGGAACGACTAAAATTTGCTTCCAGAGAGACTTTATAGAATATTTCTTGCTGCAATGACACTATTTTTGGGATTATTAAAAAAAAAACGTTTAGTCGAACGTATCGAACGAAATATCGATCGTTTTCCAACAAAATTTTCTTTTCAGTGTACTTGTGTATATATAACAAGAATGTATGCGAATTGTGTCGGGTTTGTGAACGATATTTTTGTCACTCGGACAGTTCCATTTTTTCCGACGACCGGATCGACCCAATTTCCACATGTTTTTTCACACATTTTAATATCTCTTTGTCGATTCGAGTTGAGCGAAGAAAAAACGTGACGAAAACTTCGAGTTTGAGGTATAAGTCGACGGATGAGTGAGTGAGATCTTGTTCGAATATATACAGAAGAAAATACATACCAGGCTCCCTGTGTGAGCGCAATGCCTGGATTCTTGAGAGTTACACAAACGAACAACGTATAGTATTGCAACGCAAATTCAACAGAAAACATAATAAAGCACCTGACGATTTATTTTTTCATTCAATTTACTCGTTTCCGGTTTTGACGTACGTTTTGTTTTCCATCGTTTGTCGTATCGCTGTAAAGTCAATCGAGGCTTATTTCGCACGATATTCAACTACAAAAACGTCGATGTGTTGAGTCGGTCTCAACCTCCTCAGCCTCCGGAACACGACGAAAGTTTTTCTCGAAAAAAAAAACAAAAATAAGAAAACCAGATTCTTGCAAGTTCGCAAACTTGTTTGCTGCGTCGATCCATTTGCTAAATTCCATCAAAATTATCGAATTTTCTATCACGACAAATCTTTTGACCACGAATCATTTCATTTTTTTAATTCGGCCAAATTTGCTGATGAATTTTTGTAAATACGTATATACATGGCCAAACCCAATTTGGATCCTTCCAGCACGTGATATCGTTAGCAATAGACGAATCCGGACGACGATGTACGATCATAAAAAAAAAAAAACAAAAAAAATTCTTTTGCACAGTTCTCACAGTGCACATTAAAAAAAAAAGAAAAGAAATTCCATCGTCGCGACTTTCCAATCGAAAAAGTCAACTCCGCGGATATTGCGAAAATTCGAAAAAAAAAACGATTTAAAAAAAATGTTGATTACAAATGATCCGGTTGCGCATAGAATTATATTTATTAGACTGTATATATACATATGTTCCGTGTACAGAATAACTATATACAATAAATAAAATTGATTTACGGTTGAAAATTCCGCGTTGTACAAATTTATTTCTTTTCACATTTTTCTCATAAATTTACATCTTCGTTTTTTTTTTCTCTCAGTACGTTTGCGGGTACTACAAATATTCGTTAAGATTTGGAATCCTCAGAATTTGACAAAACTATCGTACGTTCAGATTATTATCGAAAGTTTTATCGTTTTGCCGGCCAAAATATTTTCTACCGTCGTTTTCTTTTACAACTTTGGATTAAAGTTGAAGTACTTGTGCCATGGGAAGGAACTCAAAGTACCTGGCTCGATCTTGGGACCCTCTACGGGCTGCCATTTTTTCTCAAAATCAACCAGTTGATCTGGAAAACATCGAGAACCAGACACACGTTTTTATTCAATTTTTTTCGTTTACGAGTATTGGAGGGATTACTATCAGGAAACGACTTTGTTTGGGATTTTTGGACAAATTTTGTACAAAACGTTCTTGGCTGGGGAACTAACAGTTTTCTCGTATGAAGAAAAATTTTCGTTTGACATTTTTTTATTTTTACCATCCAAACGCGTGTCGCCATTCTTTTGGTTTTTTTTCTTGCAACTTTTTATGCGGTGAGAAAATAAAAAATGGGAAATTAAATATGTAAAATTCTAAACGTCAGAAAATTTTTCTTCATAGGAGACACTTGTTAGTTTTGGTGCCAAGAACGTTTTTTCAAAATTGAAAAGAACATTTTTCTGACGTTTAGAATTTGAGATATTTAATTTCCAATTTTTTTATTTTTACCATCGAAACGCGTGTAATTTGAAGTTGCAATTCTTTTGATTTTTTCCTTGCAACTTTTGAAGGAAACGTGACTTCAATTTCCATGCGTTGAGAAAATATAAAATGGGAAAATAAATATGTAAAATTGAAAACGTCAGAACATTTTTCTTCATGAAAGAAAACTGTTGGTTTTGGTGCCAAGAACGTTTTATACAAAATTTTGAAAGGACGCTAAATAATGTCGTTTCGTGATAGTAAATACGTTAACGATTTTATTTCCCAATGGAAATGGGAATCGATGTTGGAGAAGAATCTACGCGATTGGATTATTGTCAAATTTCGTTTTTTATACAAAAAATCTTACTTTCGTCCAGGTTGATCAAGTCTTCAGTTTTCGTCTCAACGCCATTTTTGTCTCTCCGAGTTTTAATCGTGTGGGTTTGGTCTCCGAATTGTCGAGTAACGATAGTCTCGGTGTTGCCTTCGGTGTCGGTGATGGTTTGTCTCTGTTCCATGGTTCCATCGGGTCTACGGATCATTTGAGTGGACATGGATTTGCCGAAAGAATTAACGGAGAATTGGCGACGCGGCTGCTGCGGTTCTGCGGGTTGCAGCGAGTCCGGCTCTTTCCAAACTTTCACAAGATCTTTGGCGCTGAGTCTGCGGAGAAATTGAAAATTCAATCGAGTCGAAAACAACCTGTGACGTTCGATGAGAAACTTACTGGCCATCCAAATCGACGTCGAATTTCGAGCCAGCGGATTCTTTCGACGGTTTTTCATATCCAGGCTTCAAGTAGCTGTCCCTTAAGCTTTTTTCCGCCGGCGGTGCCGGGAGGGCGGGAAGTGAGCCATTATCTGAAAAAAAATACAAAAGTCAATAATTCCCCCGAAAAGTCTGATGAAAAAATGAATTTTTATCGCGTGGCTTATGGACCTTCGAAGGTTTCAATGGCATTGCCAAATCCCTGACCGAATCCATGGAAGAAATCCTTGAGCATGTGGTCCATTTGGGATTCGAAGTAACGAGTCATTTCAAAGGGATCGGTAAATATACTGAAGTGCATTCCTGTCCCAGGATGCCTGCACGAAAGATAATTGAGGAGTAAGTTTTATAAAAGCTGTAACATTCAGTTTTCATTTTCAAAAATGAAAAAATGGATTTTTCCACAATTTTATAATTGAAATTCCAAGTTGAGCATTTCGAGCAGTAGCGTGAATTATTTCAGAATTTTTGGAATGTAATAAAAGGCTGAAATGACGGTGTGTCAAGATTTGGTGACGGAAGGTGCGGAAAAAACGTTTACAGACAAAGTGTTAAGGCTACTTCCAAACAATTCAATGATTTTCATGTCCAATGTAAATTCTCTTGGAAATTAAACGTTCGAACAATTTCCTGGATCGCTACCAAGTATTTTGTTTTCAATAAGAACGATTGATGAACAAAATCAAAACAAATATTTGGGACAAAATGATTAATTTTGAAAAAATATTCTCATTCGAGCTCCAATTTTGCTCCGGGGTCTTTGAGACCCTGAGTAAACTCGGAAGGTCGATGAAAATAAAGATTGCGTAGGATTTTGTTGACGACCGAGCGAATGGTGGATCGTTTATTATAAAATTACCTAAAGTCACCAGCCTCGTCGTCGTCATCGTCGTCAGTTTGCCAAATCGGATTTCTGAAACGGTCTCCATATTGGCGATGATCCTCGAAACTGACAAATTACTAATAAATAACGTGTGATTCGAAAAATGTAGATGTACACATTAAAAAATGACACAACGAGTTTTGCGATGACATCAGAATTTGGAGCAACGTGAAAAACACACGAAAAGGCTCCGAAAAACCGTTTTTTTCTGTTCTCTAGTGTCGCACTCGTTTTTTTGTTGGCCGCGTAGTAAAAATAAACAGCAATTATGTACGAGAAACTCAAAGGCGATTTTAGCACGTTGGAAAATTCTCGAAACTTCAACGTGCCCACGTGTGTATTTTCTTTTTGTAAATTTCACCATAAAAAGAAAAAAATATCTACTCACTCTTGGTTCGGCGGCTGATGATTGTTTCGTCCACCAAATAATTTGTGAAAAAAAGTTTCAAATATTGACATTTTGCGACGGAGCTTTTTTTGTAGCTGACGTCTCGTATGAATATGTGCGTGTATTTGTTTGCTTCGGTTGCCCGACTGAAGAGACAGCACGTACGGATATGTAACAACCCTCGAACGGTGGGCGCTGTTGGTCGCGGACGAATGTGTAACTAGAAAAGTTGTGCGGACGAGGGTTTGGTAATTCGAAACGCGTTACACGAATATAATGAATAACATGCTCATCTTTATCGCTGTTGACGAAAACGGAGGGAGTAGAATTTCCGGGTTAGAATGAGCGAAGGAAAAAAGACAATTTCGCTGATTCGGGAAAGTGGGAAATTGTAAAGATAATGCTGCAGCGACAGATCGTCGCATGGCGCGCTGAAAACGTCTCTGGCGGCAAAGTCGCGAATTAATAAATCAGCGGATCGCCCAAAAGCAGCGAATTTAGCACACGTTGATTAGACCGCCGACGAAAATTGAAGAATCAAGAAAAATAATCGATGAATCTAAACGTAAATTAGAAAGTTAGTGCATAAGAGAAAAATAGTTGATAACAAAATTGTAAAAGTTGATAAATCGATCGCATAGATGTTGGAACACGAATGAGATCGTGTTGTGTACACACCGCGTGTAACGTGTAACCATTGGAACTGAATTACGTGTCATTTGCTCGCGGTCAGCTGAGACGTAAACGAGACACGTAAAACACCTTGCAAAATAGATCGATTGATCGGACACGAAGAATGCTAAAGATTACTTCGTTCCAATAATCCGAAAGTTCGACTATCGCGTTAGCAATAATTTGTAATTCGTATAATGTCGAGTGTTACGATTAAAAAAAGTGTAAGCTCTTTCGGAGTAATGTGAAAAGGTTATTCGTGTAGAAAAAAACATGATGATCGGTGACACAATGTGGAAAATACAATTTACATCGTGGATTATATTATTAGGTATAGTTTTGTTAGCTCGAGGTAGTGACTTTACTGGACTGGATGAGAGCAAGGTCGTGTTCAAGATAAATTGGCCTGGGAAGAGTACGGTCGAGTTCCCGGTAAGTAATCAAACGAAAACTCTTCTCGAGTTTCTCAAAAATGAAAATTCCAGATTGATGCTGAAGTTTCGATCGTTGCGAATAAACGAAATTCGTTCAAAGTCGAAAAAGCAACTTTTTATTCCACCAAAAGTTCGGGAAAACTTTTTTTCCCGAAATTTTGATGTTTTGCTCTTTCGACTTTGAAAAATTTAAACTTGAGGATCGTAATTTTGGTAACTCGAAGGATATTGAGCAAATTTTTTTATCCTAGGAATTCCCAACAAACGCAGAGCCCTATTTTATAACGACAGCAAATAACGAGAAATACCAATGCCTCATACCGGATACAACGCAGCGAGAGAGCGAATATACCGAAAAGTTCCAAGGCATCGATCCCATGGAATTCCTGGAGCCGCTTTTCAACCAAAACACCTGCTCATTCCGGGTAAAAATAAAATCACATTTTTTTTCATTGATTATCATATTTCATGCAGTTTTTGACGATGAGGCTTCCTCAAAGAGGAAAATCTGAGTTTTTCGAAAAAATCGTCTATCCGCTTTAATTTTTTCAAATTTTCCAAGATATTGTGTACGAGTCCGTACTTTTTCTCGACTTTCTGGAAAACTTGTCGAAATTCTATAATTTAAATGGAAATTCATGTTTTTTCTTGAATTTGATCGAAGAAGAATATTGACTCGATGAAAATTGTTTTTTTTGCACACAATTTGATTTTTTCTACAGTTGGAATCTTATTGGACGTACGAAATTTGTCACGGGCGGCATGTTCGCCAGTACCATGAGGAACGCGAAGCCAAAAAGGTCAAGACTCATCAGTATTATTTAGGCTCGTTCGACAAGCAAAAGCACATTGCCAGACAAGCGGAAAAGCAGTTGAAAGAACAAGATGGCCAATCGAAACCGCCGGTGAAAAAGGTGGATGGAATAAACATGCCGTACATAGAAGTCGAAATGACGGACGGAACGATGTGCGACTTGAGCAACAAGCCCCGGTCGATAAAACTTCTTTACGTTTGTTACGAATATGGAAAACACGAAATTTTCTCACTCGAAGAAACTTCCACTTGCGAATACGAAGCGATCGTTCTTTCGCCTTTGATCTGTGCTCATCCGGACTACAGAGCACGAGGGATGGGCGAGAATGAAATCAACTGTTTGCCGGTCGAGGGTTCACCCAAGAAACCGCGTTCTCTTCTGGCCCTTGAAGCTGAAAGTCTCAAATTCAGGCACCAAAAAGTCGCGGTAATTATTATTTATTGAATTTTGAAAATTCTGGCAATTTTTCGTGTCGATTGAGTTTTTGGGTGGCGAGGGAGGATCGTTTTATTGTCCAGAGCAAATATTTCATAATAATCACGAGTTCTGTCCAAGAAAAAACAGAATTTCGTTGCACAGCGTGTTAATTTTTCTTTGGCATTCAGTTTTTCATTCGCGAATAATTGTAAAAACGGACACACTGGGTCATGAGTCTGAAATTTGCAACGTTGATATTTAACGAAAGAATATTTTCTCAATTATTTATTGAATTTTGAAAATTGTGACAATTTTTCGTGTCGATTGAGTTTTTGGGTGGCGAGGGAGGATCGTTTTAGTGTCCAGAGCAAATATTTCATAATAATTACGAGTTCTGTGCAAGAAAAAACAGAATTTCGTTGCAGTGCGTGTTAATTTTTCTTTGTCATTCAGTTTTTCATTCGCGAATAATTGTCAAAACGGACACAATGGGTCATGAGTCTGAAATTTGCAACGTTGATATTTAACGAAAAAATATTTTCTCAATTATTTATTGAATTTTGAAAATTGTGGCAATTTTTCGTGTCGATTGAGTTTTTGGGTGGCGAGGGAGGATCGTTTTATTGTCCAGAGCAAATATTTCATAATAATTACGAGTCCTGTCCAAGAAAAAACAAAATTTTTGGGGCTATTTAAAAAAAAAATAGAATAAAATGATTCCGTTGGATTGCAACGATGCAAACTTCATAGATTTCTAATTTTCTCCTTTTTCTCCATCCCCCATTAGCCATGATTTTGTATTTATTTATTTATCTATCTTCATTTTTATCCACTCCACTTAATTTATTCGGTTGTCCGTGTATTCTACGTATTGTTACTAATCTTTGTTGAGCAGGACGAGAAGCCACACAAAGTTCATGCAATCTTCCATGTAGACAAGGAAGGCCAGGTTAGAGGCATTTTATTTATTATTTTTCATTCTCTGTCTCCTCGCGCCTGTTGCATTATTCCGGCTCCATTTTGTTTTTCTCGTACCATTCCCTGCTTTGGTTTCGATCAAACGGGAAAAAGGAGTGGAAATAATTAGTAACGATTGTTCGTCGAATCAGCAGGATGGCGAAGGCCGCGTTCGCGTAGAAATTCATCCGGTCGATGTGCTGGACAAGCACGTCGACGATTCCGGAAGCTCGTTGCTCGAACAGGGTCCATCCGATACGACTCCTGTGCTGAGTTTTCTCAGCGGTAAAAATTGCCTGCACGGGGTGAGCAAAAGGAATTTACAGTCGAAACGATCGCCGATTTATCGAATTTTTGGGAATGTGTTTTTTTAAAAACTCGTTTCAGGGCAACGGCTGGTGGAAATATGAATTTTGTTACGGACGCTCTGTCGTGCAGTATCACATTGAACGGGACGGAAGTAAAACGATCGTCGATCTTGGTAAATTCGATAAAGACAAACATATTCAGTGGATCGAGGCTCATCCACAAAAGCGACCTAAACCATTGGCAGAAAGAAAGCAATTGTCACACTTTTATAGCGACGGTAGCAGCTGCGACAAAACTGGAAAATTGAGGCAGACGGAGGTATTCCAAATTTTTTTCGATTCATTTGCTTTTTCGTACGCCATTTATTTTTCTGAGTATTTGGTCGCGGCATTGTGCAGCGATTTATTTACAAAAAATACAAATTATTTGGTGAATATGAAAAAAAAAAATTTCAGGTGAGACTGAAATGCGTTGAAAATCCAACGACCAGTCCATCGAGCGTGTCGCTCTTTCTCCTGGAGCCAAAAACATGCGAATACATATTGGGAGTGGAATCTCCATTGATTTGCGACATTCTGCAGCACGCGGACGAGAACGGTTTGATGCGCGAGGGCCTCGAGTACGACGAGTACAAATCGGCGATTGAATCTTCGTTGAAAAAGGCAAACGACTTGGACGAGGGAATAGCGAACGGCGACGAATGAAAGAAAAATTTTCAATATTTCGCAGAAAAATTTGAATTTCCTGAAAGTTAATGCGGGCATTGGAACGAAAAACACACACACACCCAAGAATTTAATTTGCGAGTTCGTTGAAACATGGAAAGAGGCCGAAAGCACAAATGTTTTCAATGGAACGAATAAAAAAGGTGAAACGTCATGGCGAGGCATACGATTCGTTGAATTATAAGTTTTATAGGAAATTTTAAATGTGACAAAGTTTCATCCAACATTAAGGCCGATGCGAACGCGAAATTGTCCTTTTGAATCTTCGTTGAAAAAGGCAAACGATTTGGACGAGGGAATAGCGAACGAGGACGAATAAAATAGAAATTTTCAATATTTCGCAGAAAAATTTCCATTTCCTGAAAGTTAATGCGGGCATTGGGACGAAAAACACACACACACCCAAGAATTTAATTTGCGAGTTCGTTGAAACATGGAAAGAGGCCGAAAGCACAAATGTTTTCAATGGAAGGAATAAAAAAGGTGAAACGTCATGGTGAGGCATACGATTTGTTGAATTTTAAGTTTTATAGGAAATTTTAAATATGACAAAGTTTCATCCAACATTGAGGCCGATGCCAACGCGAAATTGTCCTTTTTTGTGATTCAACGCGCCGCTGAGAAGGAGCGAGGAGGCGAAAATGGTAGACAAATTTTTTTCGAATACACCGGAAACGGTGTGTTCGGAATCGAGTAATCCTCTGAAGATGAAATCAGATTTAGGAATATTGATTTGATAGAGGAGAGTTCCTCGAGACTCGTGAGTCCGCAGATTGACTTCGAGTTCAGCTCCGAGTTGGAGTTGTTGGCTGGCACGTCGATGGCAGCAAACGTGAAGTCCAGCTTCGCCGAGCGTCGTCGAAATGGTAAACGGTCCGTTGCTGTATCTCGCGGCCCCGGAAATAATGGTACGTTGACCTTGAATCTTGTCGTCTCGCAAACATGCAACTTCGACTCCGAGGGCGAGGCCCGAAGACACGGCTTGCAGAAAATACAGAGCCAGGGTGCCGTTGACCTTGAGGAAATGAGGATTTTTCAACGACACCGACATCGTGCAATTGTCCGATCGATATTCCAACTCCGTTGCACACGCTTTGTATTTCCTGTCGGCTATTTGAGCGTCCAACTTGACTCTGTACCGACAGCCGAGCGTGTGCATCAACTGTATCGTTTGATTGCCGTTCGGCATAATCGTACAACCCAGCGATGGATAACGCTCTTTTTTTCCAATCATCGTTGTCCCTTGATAAAAAGCTCCGAAGCTGTATCCCGAGGGAGTTATCGGACTGAGTACAATGCTATGAGCAACGCGAAAGTGATTGCT
This sequence comes from Hyposoter didymator, assembly GCA_037952995.1. Lineage (NCBI taxonomy): Eukaryota > Metazoa > Arthropoda > Insecta > Hymenoptera > Ichneumonidae > Hyposoter > Hyposoter didymator. Next base: position 14,976,530 of record JBAJMU010000005.1, read on the forward strand.
CAGAATTCTGTTGATAAGCAGCTTGCCACCCTCGAAATTATGGGGATAAAGGTCCTTAACTTTTTTGTGAATATCTTGAAAACTGCCCGGATTGCCAGGATCGGAACTTGCCAAGCCATCGCATTGTAAACACGTTGGAACATCGTTTGACGCGTTCCCAGAATCCTCCCTCGACGTCTGACTCGATGCGTCTTCTCGACTCATTCTCAAATAACACAAAATATCCGTTTTCTCGTTTCTCAATAATTCAACGATACTTTTTACCATTTATTTTCAGAGACAAACATTTTTTTTCCTTCTCGTATAATTCTTGATCGAATCAAGCCAGTTAACCATCCGTACGAATGACGTTTATGCAGCTCATGTCAAAACACCCATTCATCGTCATCGTCAACTTCAGGTGGCACGTTTTTTCATTATTTTTAAATCGCGAGGGAAATAACGAGTTCCGCATTTTTTGCACAAAGAATTTCCATTTATTTTTGGATTTTTATTTTTTTTTCATCGTTTTTAAAACCGAAAAGACTGTGAAAAAATAATCGTTCATAAAAATCACGTTTCCCAGTATAATTTTCGGATAAATATTCAACAACGTTTTCCCAACAATTTTCCTAATTTCGAAAATTGTTTCTCTACCAACTCGATAATTACAGGATTTTCTTGATGTTTTTGAGAATTTAGTTATTCATGGGAATTAGTGTCGAATAATAATGAAAATTCATTCACGCTGTGTACTGAAAAAATGTGTTTCAATAAAAATTTCCGGACAAGTACTCTGTGCGACTTTGATCGACGTGAAATATTGCGACAGGAAAATCGAGGACAATTAACTAAAGGAGGTAATTATGGAATTTGATCAAATTTGGTGATGACGAATTCTTTGGCATCGAGTATAGAAACTCAAATTTTTCTCAAATTTTTTTATCGCATGGTTATCGAATAATTGAGAGTCGAATCGAACTTGTTATGCACGAGATGTACACCTGTATATATGTAAACTCTATGCTTATAGACGTGAACTTTGGTGTCGAATTGCTCGAGTACTACGTGGTGGAAAATTAAAAAAAAAATTGTATTTTGTCATTAAAAAGAATATTTACCAAATTTTATGAAATTTTTATGTTTTTCAAATTATTCATTTTTTTAATCCATACTATTGCAAAGCTCTGGACAGAGATTTAGTTTTTTTTATGAACGCGTATTTGTAAAGTCTCAGTTGAAATTTTAGCGATCGAAGGTTCTGAATTTTTTTGAACGTTTCCTTTTTCAAAAATCTTCATTTTTTGTTTGCGTATATTCGCTGGGGACACCTAATGTGTGGAGGAAAAAAAAAAGTTGATAGCAAACTGTCGTGGTGCTTGTCAACCCCACCCTGTTTGCGTCTCATTTGACATCGTTATCCCTACTCTCGGGACTCCCCACCAAGGTCGTTGAGGGTCTTCCGCGCACGTTCCAGCTACTTGCAGAGGCCAGCACCGTCTGGATCAGTATATTTCCTTTTTTTTCCCTCTCTCTGCCTCTCTCTCTCGCTCGCTCGCTTGCTCGCTCGGACGCACACACAGTCACACGTACAAGACACACGCACACACGTAGGTTGTTCGACATTGCGTGGATATCTTTGTTTCGTGAAAGCCTGACGACTCCGGCGACTTTGAAGTGGTCTCGGCCAATGGGAAGCTACGAGTGAAATTTACGCACAGAAGATATCACTGACGTGTCCCCAAAAACGTATTATTCGCTTTTAACCATTCACTGAATATTTCTGTATCACATACGCGCGCGCGGTCTGTGGAAATAATTCTATACGCAGCAGTTTTGTTAGTGAGCACCTGACGTGTTCTTCGAGATACCAAGCAATTGCGAACGTTGCTTCAACAAAATATCGTGAAAATAGAGAGAAAAGGATCTTATCATGGCACCGACGATAAATTCATTCGTGAATTCCTTCACCAACAGATTGTGAGTACAGAGAAAATATATTCCCACCATATTTCCCTGATTATTTACCTCCGACTATAAATAATCTTCATTTTGTTTACCCACCGAAGCTTCGAGAATCGAACTTTACCTGCACTTTGCAGAAATTCGATAAACGCTAATTATCTTTTCGTAAAAGAGTTCCAAAGTTCCTTCTCGACGCTTTCGCCTTTTAATATTCATGTCAACCTTCGTCGTGTGATGTAACTTTGTCAATTATACGTGTTCATTACCTTCCACGTACGTCGCGATCTCAGCAATTTCCCTCTATTCGTTAAGGGGAAAAGAAATGTTTTTTTTTTTCCTTCCAAAGGTGTTTACGCGTGTTACACCGCCTTCTGACAAATGATTCGTCGATTATGCCTTTTTTTCGTTATCTACACAGATAAGAAATTCTGTTGTTCTCCATGACCATGCATTTTCTGTTTTTTTTTCCCTACCATTGTTTTTTTAGCGTTCATACGCAAATAAGATAAAGAATTATGTGCACAAATTTGGCAAAAAGAAATATTTAACACTCGGTTTGTGAACCCGGGTCATTCGTGTCCGTCCAAATACGACGGATGAAAAATGGATGAAGAAATGAATTTTTCTACAATTTTATAATTGAAATTTCAAGTTGAAGGTTTCGTACAGTAGCGTGCATTTTTTTGGGAATTTTTGCAACGCACAACGGTCTGAAATAACTGTGTGTCATGGTTTGGTGACGGAAGCTGCGGAATTTCTCATCTTTTTGTCTGATTTTCATATTTTAGGGAAGCTCCCGTTAGACAACATTTGAAAAATGTCTACGGATGTCTTTCCATGTCTGCGGTCTCCGCGGCAACAGGAGCTTACGTACATCTTTACACGGAAATCCAAAAAGCGGGCTTCATGACCGCTCTCGGCGGTCTGGGCCTCTTGATGGCTCTCTTGTCCACTCCTGATAATGGAAAAAATCAAAAATTGCGACTCGGCTATCTTCTCGGCTTTGCATTCCTATCCGGACTTGGCCTGGGCCCCTTGCTGGAAATAGTCACCAGCATCGATCCCAGCATCATTGTGACGGGACTCGTTGGTAAAAATATTGATTTGTACTCATTTTTCTGAATCTTGAATTTTTTTATTGCAATTTATGATCCTGAAGTTTGCAACGCAACGAAATCCTGTTTTTTCTTGAGCAGAACTCGTAATTATTATGAAATATTTGCTCTGGACAATAAAACGATCCTCCCTTGCCACCCAAAAACTCAATCGACACGAAAAATTGCCACAATTTTCAAAATTCAATAAATAATTGAGCCAATATTTTTTCGTTAAATATCAACGTTGCAAATTTCAGACTCATGATCCAGTGTGTCCGTTTTGACAATTATTTGCGAATGAAAAACTCAATGACAAAGAAAAATTAACACGCAATGCAACGAAATTCTGTTTTTTCTTGGACAGAACTCGTAATTATTATGAAATATTTGCTCTGGACGATAAAACGATCCTCCCTCGCCACCCAAAAACTCAATCGACACGAAAAATCGCCGCAATTCGTAAAATTCAATAAATAATTGAGTTTAATTTGGATTGTTAAAAATGTGAAATGTCGATGGTGTTACAGGAACGTGCGTAGTTTTCGTATCGTTCAGCATATCCGCGTTACTAGCAGCTCGTGGGCAATGGCTCTACCTCGGTGGAACTTTGATAAGCCTCTCGAACATGACGGTTCTTCTTCTCCTTGCGAACCTGTTTGTGCGATCTTCGTTCATCTACCACCTGGAGCTGTATCTTGGGCTTGTCCTAATGTGCGGTTTCATAATCTACGACACTCAGCTGATCGTTGAGAAGTTCCGTATGGGCAACAAGGACTTTATCGCTCACTCGGTTTTGCTCTTTGTCGATTTCTTCAGGATGTTTAGTTACATCATCGAAATCTTGACTGCCAAGGTAACTACTTTCGATCTACTCAAAAAAATACCAAATTATGAAAATTAAAATGTGAGAATCTCAACACTTGGTCTGTAAACCTGATCGGTCGATTTATTGGATCAAAAAATGGATTTTTCTACAATTTTATAATTGAAATTCCAAGTTGAAGATTTCGAACGGTAGCCTGAATTATTTCAGAATTTTTGGAATGCAAGAAATTCTGTTGTTCTCCATGACCATGCATTTTCTGTTTTTTTTGCCTACGATTGTTTTTTAACGTTAATACGCAAATAAGATAAATAATTATGTGCACAAATTTTGGAAAGAAATATTTAACACTCCGTTTATAAACCTGGGTCGTTCGTATCCGAGCAAATACGTCGCTCCATTTATTGGATCAAAAATGGATGAAAAAATGGATTTTTCTACAATTTTATAATTGAAATTCCAAGTTGAAGATTTCGAACGGTAGCCTGAATTATTTCAGAATTTTTGGAATGCAAGAAATTCTGTTGTTCTCGATGACCATGCATTTTCTGTTTTTTTTGCCTACGATTGTTTTTTAACGTTAATACGCAACTAAGATGAATAATTATGTGCACAAATTTTGGAAAGAAATATTTAACACTCCGTTTATAAACCTGGGTCGTTCGTATCCGAGCAAATACGGTGGATCGCTCCATTTATTGGATCAAAAATGGATGAAAAAATGAATTTTTCTACAATTTTATAATTGAAATTCCAAGTTGAAGATTTCGAGAAGTAGCCTGAATTATTTCAGAATTTTTGGAATGCAAGAAATTCTGTTGACCATGACCATGCATTTTCTGTTTTTTCGCTTTTTAACGATTTTAACGCGTTTTAACGTTAACACGCAAATAAGATAAATAATTATGTGCACAAATTTTGGAAAGAAATATTTAACACTCCGTTTATAAACCTGGGTCATTCGTATCCGAGCAAATACGGTGGATCGCTCCATTTATTGGATCGAAAATTGATGAAAAAATGGATTTTTCTACAATTTTATAATTGAAATTCCAAATTGAAGATTTCGAGAAGTAGCCTGAATTATTTCACAATTTTTGGAACGTAATAAAAGGCTGAAATAACGGTGTGTCCAGGTTTACAATCGAAAGCTGTGGAAAAAACATTTACAGACAAAGTGTTAAGGCTACTTCCAAACAATTCAACAATTTTCATGTCCAATGTAAATTCTCTTGGAACTTGAACGTTTGAACAATTTCCGGAATCGCTACAAAGTATTTTTTTGCCCCGGGGTCTTTGAGACCCCGAGTAAACTCGGAAGGCCAATTGAAAATAAAAATTGTCCAGGAAGTTTGTTCAAAACTGACCAAATCTCGGATCTTTCATTATAAAATTACCTCAAGTCACTAGACGACGTGTTAACGATCGGAATTTCATCTGTTGCAGGAACAGCAACGGCAGAAAAATCGCAAACGTGCCGAGTAAGCCGAGCGAATGCGATCGAGAGTAAAGGAGCAAGAGAGAGCGCGCGCGAGAGAGAGAGAGAGAGAGAGAGAGTGCGAGAAAGGATGAGTGGGCGCCATGAAAAATGGTGCAAAGTAAATCCATAATAATATTAAACTAGAGGTCTTCATCTATCCTACTTATATATAAAGATAATATATGTATACATATACTCATATATACATATATATCTATTCTGGTTCACGATAAAAAGAGAAAAAAAAAAATAAACCATAAAAAAAAATATATTTACTACAATAAAAAAGGGAAAAAAGAAAAGAAAGGAGAATCGTTGAATACAAAATAGAGTAGTTGAGCTCATTCGACCACTTATCATTTGTGAGTAGTCAACTTTCGATCCGTTGAGGTGGAAAGTGTTGGCGCGTGTATCGACGATGATATCGTGATGTTTGTGTAAAAGGTCCTCGTTTTTTTTCCTCTTCTTCTTTGTAAAACTTGAAAACTCAAATTCTTACCATTTCCTTTCTCTCATTTTTTTCCTTCAATAAAAAAAAAAAAAATAAACAAAAAAAAAAAGCTGCAAACATTGCGATATAATTTTACCGAAAAATTTATTGTACTATTTTTTCACAATCAATAAACTAAATTCCCCAGTCATACATACGTTCGAAAATTTTATTCACAATCTCTTTTCCTCACTCCTCCTGCCATCGGGGCGCGCGTTATCCACGAGAATGACACGAAAGTTGAACGGCTCGTTGGGCATCGAGCCGGGATAGCGACAACTTGAGTTTATTTCACACACAAATTAAAGAGACGAGTGGATAACAATGGAAAATCTTTAGCAACGATTTTTTACTCGGTCCGATTATCTCCTGGATCCCGTTTCGAAAAACTTACTGATTCGTGAGTTTCTCGAACTCTTTCGGTTTTTCTCCATTTGGTCACGGTTTCGTGGGTCACGCGCTTGTCGCGAAGAAAATAATATTATTATTATGATAATGGCGATATGGAAGGGCTTTACCCGTACGAATCTCTCGTTTGCGTTATGAAAACATGCACTGAGGGGCTGCTTCGTGGTGAAAAATCGTAATATGGTAAAAACGACTCGTTTCTTATTTTCCATGACGTTGAAATAATAAGCTTCGGTTAATACGGTCTTTGGCGGTCTCTGTCACGATCCCCTCGCCTGAAACATTCGATCGTTCGATCAGATTGCGACGAAAAAGAAGGAAAAATATTTATCGATTCAAAAAATTGGAGAATCGTGAAAAAACAGAAAAAAAATATTGCAGAATAATGGTGAGGCGAAAATACTAACCCTCCGCCACCTCTCATCGGTCCTCCTCGTCCTCCGCGTCCACCGCCTCTGTCGCCACCACGGAAACCGCCACCTCCGCCTCCGCGTCCTCCTCTATCGCCTCCTCGGCCACCACCCCTGTCGCCGCGGAATCCACCGCCGCCGCGTCCTCGGCTTCCACCGCCTCGGCCACCCCCGCCACCGCCGCCTCCTGCGCCCTCGGGTTTCGAACTTTTGCACAAATTGCATTCATCGCGCCACGCGAAATTCGTGTTTCCGCAATCGGGATTAGGACACCTGAGGAATTTCATTTTTTTTTGTATTTTGTTGTGTTTTCCACACGCGAACACGTGTGCGGCGATTTTTTTGAGAAATTAAGCTGCAGGAATTTTTTTTCATATTTTTTAACATTTTTTTTCAAAATTCCAAAAGAAGGAAAAGCTTCCCGGGCTTGGAATTGAAAATTCGGAATTTTTGTAGTTGCGGAATGTTGGAATTTTGTCGGATTTGCATTTTTTACCTCCAATCTCCACCTCGGCCACCACCGTCGCGACGATCGTCCCCGCCACCCCGATCTTCCCGGTCGCCACCTCCTCCACGACCACCAAATCCACCTCCTCTGCCACGTCCTCCGCCTCCTCCACCTCCGCCGCCACCAGCACCGCCACCGCCTCGACCTCCGCCGCCACCTCCGCGTCCACCCTGCCAGTTGCTCTTGTGCTGTGCCATTTGGACCTTTATCGTGTAGCCTTTGAAGTCTTTACCGTCGAACCAGTCGATCGCAGAGCGCGCTGCGTTCTGATCGTCGTACGTTACGGTCGCTTCGCCCTTTGGTTTTCCGCTATTCTTGTCTTTGTACATCCACACCTTTGGCTTTCCGGTGCGTTTGTCATTCTGCAGGATTTATAGAAAAATAACAAAATTGTTGCGGCCGAAATTTTTCGGATTTATGCAAATTTTTTGTTGAATTTTTCGTCACGATGTCACGATCGAATGGGAAACAGGAATTTACCAACCTTTATAATACCGATCGCCCCAAAATGTTCGCAAATCTCTTCTTCGGAAACAGTCGGATCCATGCCGGACACAAAGATCGTATCTTCTTGAACGACCATTCCATCATTGCCGCCACCTCCTCCGTTCCGGTCACCGAAGCCCCCTGCAACACAACTAAAATGAGGACAAAGTTTGGCACAAGGCGGAGCCCTAACCAGAGATTCTCGAGGATCGTCTTATCTAAGCTTGTTCCACATTCAACTTTAGCCTCAATCTAATTTCGAAAGAAACAAAACCTCGTTAACAAAACGCAAGTTCGAAGAGAAAGCGATCGTCTTGTGAAAATAAAAACAATTAACGAATATTCTTGCTTCTTTCAAAGTCTGGACATTCCTGAATATCTAAACTGACCGTTAAACAAAAACTTGTGTCGTATGTCTCATGAGTATGTTAGAAAATTCTCCTGCTTCCTTTAAACCACCTTTATCATCATTTTTTTACAGCATAACGTGGATTGTCGATTGCTTTATTTAGCTTCTTCATTAAAATGCGATTCCAGCAATATTTTTATCACCTTTTCGTTATTTCTTCTTACAACCCTGACGAAGCAACCATTCGTTTCGTTGCTTGGACGAAAAATTCATGACGCTCGTACCATTTGTCACACGACAAATTATTTTTCCACATTTCACTTATTTTCTACGTATATTCGTGAGAATTCCACAACGACCAACACTTTTCCCTCAAAACCCAATTTCTGAGGATCCCTCGTAAACACGTTGTCGAAAAATATGGATATAATATGTATACACCACAGTTGTTATATATTACGAAGCATCGAGTCTTTCGTTACGTGGATGATTTATTTATCGTCATCCATTTATTTGCAACCCACGTCGTATTAAACGCTCACGTTCTCATAAAACCTTTTTTTTTCTTCATTTCATGCCTAGACACTCTGTACCACTTGTAATACCTAATCATACGTGAAGAAGCTTCCGATATAGCATACAAAAGGGCTGACAATTATTTTAGCTTGTTTTCGATCGATTCATAAAAATCGACAAAATCTTCATGGCTTAGGAAACTTTTGATCAATCATCATTTTTTTTCGAGCACAATTATCGTGCTGTCGAGATGTTTATGTTGGAGACTTTCTATACGTTTATCCGGAATGAAATTCGATCGATATTTTCATATTTTTTCGATCCTCAATAAAAAAAACAAAAAATCTTTTCGTTTCTCAAACTTTTTCATGTGTCGAGACAAAAAAATGGACGAAGGACGAGTTTGATTGATTTGCTTGAAAAATCTTAGCGAGTTTTTCGGTTTGCCAAAGTTCCCACAGAGACTAACAACGTGAGACGTTTGCCACGTGATTTTTAGCACCGCAGATAAGACGAAAAAAGTTTTTCAACATTGTAGACAATTGTCATGGGAATTTTCTTGTGAATTTAGTTTCGATGACATGGAGAAATCTCAGGAGTCCCCCACTTGTTATAACTGCGAACGACAAATTGTGAAAATCCTAACGATTCAATTTAGAACGTGAAAAAAAAAGCGTCGAATCCGAAATAAATTTTCTACCGCCTCGACGTCCGATCGATTATCATTCGTTTTTTTTTTCTTAATTTCCGAAGGATTATTAATTTCTTGAAAAAAAAAAAAAAAAAATGACAGATTCGTGACTTTTCGTTTTCTCATCTTGATCAGTTATTTTTATTTTAAGGAGGTTCCGCTATGGCGCAGGGAATAACGAACGAAGTGATGCACAATTCCCAAAAAAATGACGATATGCTTTTCGTTTAGCAAGCGATCCGTTGCCAAATTCCTAAAAAATGGTTCCGAGCATTCTGTCGATTTTAACTAGAAATATCTCCTCCAAACATTCGTTGACCCCATTATTTTTTTTATTGATTCGGAGCCCTTGGAGTTTTTTTTTTATAAATTGAAATTTCAATACGCGTTTTATCTAATCGCCAAGTATTTTAAATACTTTTCTGATTTCATAAGAGTAAGAAATTCCCGTAAAGCCAGTGCCAAGTCAAGTGACTTTCGATTTCGAAAATATGTAGTAAAACTTGGTTGACCTAGGATGATTTTTAAAGAGATTAAACTTTGCTGCCTAAATAACAACATATTTAGTTTTCAGATTTGAATCAAATTATCACGAAGTTGAAGTTTGCAACGTTGGAATGCAACGAAATTGTCTTTTTTCTTTGGCAAATCTCAAGATTCTCATTGAATATTTGGTCAGGATAATGAAACGATAATTTTTTAGCGTCCAAAGAGAGAATCAGTGCGAAAATTGTTCTGGTTTTTAAAATTGAACAAACTATCGGTAGAAAAACGTATTTTTCGTTGGGGCCCAACGTTGCAAACTTCAGGCTCATTAATTATCGCTCTACTAGCGGAACCTCCCCCTTAACGTCGTTTGATAAACAGCCCTCTCGTATAATATAAATAACCAAGTATTTAAAGTCGTAATAATTAGAGTGAATGCGTGAATAGCACCAGACTAGTACAGACAGTCTGGTGCATTTACCTTTGTTATAACCACCTCGGCCACCGCCACTGCTAAAACACAGAAGCAGATATACCAATGAGACGACTCATGGACAGAGACTGATCGATCGATCGATGCGTGGCGATTCAAACGATGTTCTTGCCACCCCATTTTTTTCTTCTTGATGCCACCTACTGTCTAAATGTCTGTTTCATTTTTTCTGTTGTCATATTTGTGTGTGGATGATAATTCATTTTTAAAAAAGTACGTCATATTTACAGCACTCGTCGTTGTTCGGGGCTTCGTCGCAGTCGGTCGTGCGAGTCGATAGCATGCAGGAAATAATATTAATCCTCAAACACGTTCAGTCGGTCGACGAGAGTTACAGTGATAGAGAAAGAGAGAGAGAGATGCAACGAAAAGTACCAAGTTTCTGTTTGTTTCGTTCGTGTTGTATTTTTCAAATCCATTGGGATGGAAAGACGAAGGAGCAGCGCATGTCGCGTTGGATGTATAATTACTTGATCACACACCGTCAATGCTAAATGCTCATTACTCGTTGCGATCATTATAATATTTAGTGGCTAAACGTCATATTGATATTTTCGATATTTTACAAAAATCGTAACGTCCGTTGGCCGAATATCCAAGCAAATCTTAACGTGTCATTGCTTTCTAAGGCTGGGAAACATTTGGTAACTCGTTAATCTCCACACCGTCCAAAATATTCAATTTCGGAACTTGTCATTCTTTTTTTTTTGTCGATACTTTGAAAAATTGTATGCCGTTGCTGTGGATCGGCTGAGAATCGTTACGCCTTGTGTAAAATATCGCAAGTACCGTATCGTAAAGAAGAAGAACGTAAATAAATAACTGGATCTTGCCTGAGACCGGGGGAGTAAAGAAAATACGAAAATACTGCCAAGTGCACAAGCTTGGCATCCCATTTTCCACCTTCGCAAAAGTTTCTAATGGATGAATTTGAATAAATGACGATTCGTGGAAAAAACAAGTATAGATAGAAAGAAAATAAAATCAACATGCTAATTTTCTATGATTTGATCAAGTCAATAGCGAGAAAGAGCAGGAAAGCTTTTGGGAGTTTGTTTTTTTTTCGAGTGAAAGCCAAGAAACTATTGAACATCGTGAGATCGTTTGTTCGGAAACGAGGTCCCAGCTAGTCGTTGGTCGCAGATTACTTTCGTCTGCTTTCGTTACAGAACGATTGTACCTCCTCGCAGAGCGAGAATTACGTCGTATTTTCCATACGTTGTTGTTTTTTCTTACTTTGCTGGATCATCTCGACATATACAGATATATTTATCAATTTCCGCGTTATTTGTCGGACACAACCTGTTGCGTGCTCTTTGCTTACGCTTTTTACGGTTTATAAACCTTTTACCTTGTTTTTTTTATACCTCTTTTCATTTTCTTTCTAAAACCAGTAATACCTGTGCGTTAAACCTGTAGGCACACTTGAAAGACATTAACGCGCCCATGGGGCATATGATGAACCATTTTTCATGTAGGTGGACAATACTTTGTTTCATTCTTGATACTTGAACTATTTTTCAACACCTTTAATCGTATCGATTATTTTTTAGTGGCGAGTCCATTTACCTTCGTGTTTTTGGTCTTGTGTGTGTGTGTGTTGATGTTTATCGAGTGTCATTGAAAAATGTTGTTTTCTGGGGCACAGCTCCCGAAAATAGTGCAACTGAGTCTGTCGTGTGTGTGTTTATTTATTTCTTGCTGAACTATTCGAGTTTTGAGGAAAAAGAAAACTTACTTGTATCCACCGCCACCTCCTCCGCTCCCGCTACTCGAACGATCGTTGTAACCACCTCGATCGCTGTATCTATTGCCGCCACCGCCACCGCCACCTCCTCCTCCTCCTCCTCCTCCGCTGCTATGATCTGTAATTCGTGAGAATTCAAATTAGTTCGAACGCGTAGAAAAAAAAAAACGAGAAACCAACGAGTTTTCATTATTTTTCTGTGAATTTCTAGTCGAGCTCTTTAAATAGAACGCGCGAAGCTTAATTATGCTCACACCGTCTGTTCTGTAATCTACAGCTCGTATTTGGACGGAGACTTTTGTTGGGACATCTGCCAGCGATATTGAAATTCACTTTTTGTTTAAGAATTCCCGGAAAATCTAAGTTTTTTGAAAAATCGTACAACTGCTCTGGATTCTGCAAATTTTGTCAAACGTTGTGTCTGTACTTCCTAATTTTTGTATTTATCCAAAGAACTGTGAGATACGTTTTTTACATTGTGAAAAAATAAAAGAAATCTGAGTTTTTGGTTTTTAAATCGTCCAACTGCTCTAGATTCTGCAAATTTTCTCAAACGTTGTTTCTGTACTTTCTAATTTTTGTATTTATCCATAAAACTGTGAGATACGTTTTCATATTGTGAAAAAAAAAGAAATCTGGGTTTTTTTTTTTTTTTAAATCGTCCAACTGCTCTAGATTCTGCAAATTTTGTCAAATGTTGTGTCTGTACTTCCTAATTTTTTTATTTATCCATAAAACTGTGAGATTCGTTTTCATATTGTGGAAAAAGCGATTGAATGAGCGGATGAAAAGCGAATGAACCCACTTGCTCCGTATCCCCCGCCGGAGCCGCCTCGATTATATCCACCGCCTCCTCCTCCTCCTCCCTGGCCACCCCCGCCATAACTTCCACCGCCGTAGTTACTATTGCCGCCGCTATTCCCAGAATTACTAACGCCGCCGCCTCCGCCGTAATTTCCCTGATTGTAACTCGGCTGGCTAGACTGAGTTTGCCCGTAATCTTGCCCTCCGCTACCGGCGTTGTAATTGGGCGCGTTGTAATTTCCGTATCCGCCACCTGCGTTCGGGGGTGGTTGACTATACTGATTGTAATTCGCGGCGCCGGCTGAAGGAGGAGGATAAGACGTATCCTGTCCTCCGCTCGTCGGCGGCGGGGGTTGGCTATACTGATTATATCCCTGCTGTTGATAATTGGCGTACTCTGCAAAACCAATTTATCAAATTTTTATTACAATTGCTAAATTTTTTCCCACTATTTTCTCATTTTTTTTCATTTTTCGATCTTTTTCTTTGTTAAAAACATTTTTATGTGAATCGTTGTTTCATTTTTTTACCTCGAATTGATTAATTGGAAAAAAAAGTATCATGCTCATTTGGGAGAAAGCAATTAGCGATATAAAATGGAATTAAAATTGATAGAGACGCAGGTTTTGGTCCTAAAATAAGTGCAGCAAGATCAAAATATTTGGGAGCTTGAGACGCGTACGCAATTAGTTTTTTTATCACGAGATTCACGAGCCTGTTTTCATTCGCGTGTGATTTAAAAAATTACCATTATTTATAGCAACACTCGATCCGAGCTCGAATCTGTGTTTGAATTTTATCGAGATTCGCGATGTTTTCAACGAGAGTGAATTCACTGGTGAGAGGCTGGATTATCGATCGAATTTTCAGTGTTTTGTTCTCGGGGACGCCGAAACTCGGCACTTGCACGCAGCGTCATATTTTACGAAAGACACACGGAGAGGGGGAAACTACGATGCGGCGATTTGAATGATTTTGTGAATTTATATTAAGTTACGATGTTTTTTTACGAGATGAAAATGAAATGATTGACTGGATGAAAGCGTGTTGTGAAAAGGAAAAAGCGATACGACGTGTTTCGAGAGAATGGGAAACGCGAGAATAGCATCGGCAGGCTTCCCGGTCTATCGCCGTTCAGTCGCGTGCCAATATATATGCGTCAAAGGGAAAATATAGCATTGGATTGTTTAATTATTAGTAGAAAACTCGGACTTACGATTATCTGCCATTGTTAGGCCGTTCACTGAGAGCCCGCAACTCCACAAAAAAGAGCCGCGTAATGGCGGGAACTTGAGCTATCGGCGTGATAGATGCCAAGTGTTACGGTGCGATCTCGTTTACGAAAACCTTTTCTTTTTTTTTCTTCCCCCTTCGAAACACCGTCGCGGAGTACCGACCGGAAATGAAACAGAATGAAACTGTGCAGCAGCTTGTGACGCGCCGGACGCGGGGTGCTGCCCTCTTTCACGCGAAAAACGCCACCGAAAATTGACGAACACGCCTCTGGTGGACAAGGCCGTACTATTTCGAATTGTGCTTGTTGCGTTTTTTGGTCCGAAGGATATCTCGGAGAAAAAAAAAGCGCTGCAAATTGAGATTTCCAAATTGCTTCGTCAAAAACGTAAAATATTGGAAGGAGCATGACGGGGTGATAAATAAAAAAATGGCGTCTATTAAAGTATGTTTTTTTGTTCCTTATGCATAATTTCGTTATAAATACTATTGATTGCTTACGTATAACTGCAAAATGACATGGTTCCGTACCAACACACGTAGAAATTATTATTTCGTGTGACTAATGAGGTGGCAAGTTTCGTGTCTTGTCCCGTCGTTGCTTCCGATTCCTCATGACATTATTTGAATATTTACACGAGTGAGCAGAGTCTTTGGAACAGAGAAGAATCGCGCAATGATCGTTGATTCAACAGTTTTCGATGATGAAAGAAAAAAAAATAAACAAAAAAGAACAAAAAGCAACGTCTCTACGTAAACACTAAATACATTAATGTGACCTTGGAGATTGTCCAAGCCTAGGCCTATAATCCTATATCTTACACGGTTGATATTTTACAATCTCAAATATTCAATCCGAGATACTTGACGTCGTTTTCGCCGAAACACATAAAAAAAAAGAAAAAAAATAAAAAAAAAACAACAAAAATGAACAAAAAAATTAAATAATATCATGATGCTTTCGAATATTGCCGGAAGCTTTTCGCATCAGCTTCAATAAATATCGGTCGATCGATCCTAAATCTCGAAATTGCACGTTGCGACACGTCGATCACTCGAAATATTTTCGTCTTCGAATCGATCGTCGTTTTTCAAAATGCTTCGACTATTTCGTCCAATTAGAATCCCAGCTACAGAAAAAAAGGAAACAGTCCAGTGCACAAAGGAAAGACTACGGATCGAGGAAATCCACGAGGAATTCGTTGCCGTTCTCACAGAGAATCAAGGGTGCCACGAGGATGACGAGAAGTTCCGATTCAATTGGACAACTCCGAGGGAATCGTCGATCACGAGTTGGAATGCTGCGAAGGCGTCAATCCCCCTGTGTGCTCCGGACTGTGCTTCTGCTTTTTTCTCTTCTTTTCCTTCTTGCGCTTCTTCCTCGCTTCTTTCTCCTCGTCGTGACGCTTTTGCTTCTTGTGCTTTTTCTCGTGCGTGTCTTGGCCGCTTATGTCCGTCGCTGCTATCTCTTGACCCAACGGCACTTCGCCTGGTTTGTGCTTGTGCTTCTTGTGTTTGTTCTTGTGTTTTCTCTGTGGCGCTTGATTCACGTAACGATATTGTTCCGGCAGCTGTAACGAAAGTCATTCAAATTCATTTTTCACGAATTTCCCATCGATCTTGACGAAAAACAACTCTGACTTTGTCTTGGGCTGTTTTTCAGGAAAATCTTGGTTTCCATCGACGGAAATATGAAACTCGATCGACAATATGGAACCAGGAAAAACTTTAGTGCACGAGTGCAACCATTTGGAACAAATATTTCAATGTTTGGAAAATGCAAGTGAAAAATTTCGATTATAAAGCAAAATAACGACGTTTAGAAAATTCCTCATACGACGAGTGTGTTTCTTACCGGGCCAGGATGTAATCGAAAACCAGCCAATTGAACGCTGGTCAATGGAAGAAGTTCTTTGCCTCCTATGGGTGGTTTCTCGATCACCGATCGTAAAGAGCTGGAAATGAAAGAATTCGTGAAAATCTTTTTCTATTCCTTCCAGGATTTCTTTAAACCAAAAAAAAACATGGGAGACGAGTTGAAATTTCCGAATTGTTGGATCTTTCGTTTTGGAGTGGATTTGAAAAAACTGGCGAGCTTTTTGGCTCTGAGAAATTAAACCCTTTTGGCCATGGAAGCGATACCGTTAATCGGGAATGTAAAGAGTTTTTTGAAAAATGCTTTACTAGGCAATTTGTGTGTTTTTTTTCGATTTTGTAGTTTTCATCGTTGGAATGCAACGAAATTCCGTTTTTCCTTGAGCAGAGCACATGATTCTTGTTCAATATTTAATCACGACAATGAAACGATTTTTTTTCAGGATACGAAATCGATACGAAATTTTTTGTTTTTTTTTTTTTTTTCAAATTGAATAAATTCTGTTTTTCCTTGAGCAGAGTTCGTGATTCTTGTTCAATATTTAATCACGACAATGAAACGATTTTTCTTCAGGATACGAAATCGATACGAAATTTTTTGTATTTTTTTTTCAAATTGAACAAATTCTGTTTTTCCTTGAACAGAGTTCGTGATTCTTGTTCAATATTTAATCACGACAATGAAACGCTTTTTCTTCAGGATACGAAATCGATACGAAATTTTTTGTATTTTTTTTTCAAATTGAACAAAAAATGAAAAAAAAAGTATTTTTTATGGGACGCCAACGTTGCTTCAGCGTCGTGTATTCTCGCATACCTGTTGTCTTGGTGTCCCGGTGTGTCGATAATTCCTGGCAAATTAGGCAGGAACGAGGATAATTGTTCTTTCAATTTTTTGCCGCTGAACTTGCTGTAGGAATGTTCGAGGCCATAATAGGCCATCAAATTTGTAGCCCCCGTTAATTCACTTTCCCCTGAAAAGCGCAAAGATGAAATATTTTGTCGTTTGCCGTTAGCTGCGTTTGCGGAGATTATGAACGAGTGAGATGTCGGAGGGAGGCTTCCGAGAGGCTGGATGATTTGTTGGTTGGCAAAAATTTGTTTGTTTGTTGGTGAAACGAAAGAATCGGAGTGAAACTTACCAGGGGGCTCCTTCATCAAGTAGAAGGGTCCACTGTGGACGATGGAGGGGTTTTTTCCGAGGGAAATCGTCGTTTTGAGTGTCCCGGTCGAGTCCTGGCGTGAAACTACAGGGGAACGAGCTCCCCTCGGAGATGACTTGGGTGAGTATTGTTCCACTTTACTACGAAACTGATCGCCCATCATCATCCTCCAGGCTTTAATTCATCGCACCCTGTCTACCACCGCGCGCACTGTTTTTCTCAGNTTTTTTTTTTTTTTTCTTTATGTTGAATTCGAAGATATTATCTATTTTTCTTGTGTGTTGTTTACTACAGTGAAGGAAAGAAAGAGAGAAATATAGAAAGAGGAAGATAAACGCGATAGAGAGACCGTAAAGCGATGTCGGAGAGAAGTGTGTACAGCGGTAATGCTGCTTGAGTGGTGAGTGGTGTCGCCGTCTGGGCGCCGATGGTTTTTTTCTCTGGGCTTAGGAATGAGAAATCGCATTGATGAATGGAGTCGTGAATGGTTTTTTTGACGTGGCGCTCTTTTCATTGCGATCGAATTAAAAAGCTCCGTTTTGCTCGGTCGGTACTGCAGTTTTCGTTTTGTTGTTTTTTTTTACGAAAGCTTTGTCGGGCTGCCACGGCGTGGCGCTGCAATGGAATTCCACGAATAATACTGTGGGGACTGCTGAGGAAGAAAAGTATCGGGGAACGAAACAAAAATACAAAAATAATGGCTGCCCAGTGTTGTTATTGCGTCGAGTCAATCATGTTTGTCCGCGTTACATTGAACCCGTGACGTTTCACAGCACTGATTCAACTTGCTCGTAGACGTAGTTTCGGTTTTTTTCCGTTTTCGCTCGCTCGTTGAGGAGATCCTTGCTCGGAGATCTCGCAGATTTTAGATATTCGTCCAATTTTCCCCCACACACTATTTCCAAGCGTTGGTGTGCAAGTTGGTGCCCGTTGGCCGCGATTTCGTGGAAAAATCTGCATCCTGGAAAAACGAACACGAGTGTCTCCCGTATACACACATCAACGTGTGGAATACAACATCAAAAACGCCATTATTTATTTTCACTCGGAGCTAAGGAATTCCGCAATGGATGTTGATTGTGACAATCGGGATGATAACGAAAATGACTATTTATCGTTACGCGATCGTCTCGATAATGTTTTGTCCACTCGAATGAGCGTCTGAAGCGTCGTTCATCCAAACAATTTATATTTTCATTTTAATTTCTTCGTGTTTTCGTGCTTTTCAAACATCGCTGCAATTCTCCGCGGAGAATTTTCGTATTTATCATCATGGTTCACATACCCAGCACGTATACGTACAATTTTTGGGCGATTACGCCGACCGAAGTCGTCGAGTTGACATGCCTCATGCCCAACGGGGTCGTCATACCTTTCGAGACCAATCGTAATACGTCGCTCGCGGAGATCAAAGAGGTAAACAAAAGAAAAGCCCAATTTCCATCAAATTTTCGTCTCGGCAATGCTCGCGCGTATCAAAAAAGTTTAATTCTCTTTTTTTTGTCAAGGACCTTTGGGACGAGGCGAGCAAATATCCACTGCACGGCACGCTCAGAGACGCTCCTTCGTACGTCTTTTCCTGCATAAACTCCAACGCAGAGGCGGAAGAACTCAGAGACGAGAGCAGACGTCTGTGCGACATAAAACCCTTTTGCTCCGTTCTCAAGGTCATAGAACGCGAGGGCGTCAAGGGAGACAGAAATTTAGACTCGCAAATCGGCGTCCTCATCGGCAAAGGTCTCCACGAGTTTGCCGCTCTCAAAAACTCTGAAGTCAACGACTTCAGATGGAAAATGAGGGTTCTCGGCGATGAGAACTCTCTCAGCAGACAAAAACAAACTTGGGTTGAACGAGTTCATTATCAATATCCATCGAGATTAGCTCCTACGCCGGCTATACCCAAAAATATCGAACATCGACTGAAAGATGGCAATTTTGTTCTTGTCACCAAGTTCGAAAACACAGAGGTGAGAAATAAAATACACGAAAAATCGCATGTTGTTGCTTATAAAGAATTCATACTTTTCGCATGTTTTGCCACAATTTTCATAATTATTTGCACATTTTTGGATACGAAGGAATCTGACAAATTTTCAATGGTCCAGATTGGTAGAAAAATACATTTTTAAACATTGAGATTGAGAACTTGGAGAAAAATGTTCAAAAGTATCGTTGGCTAAACAAAATTAACACTTTGAAAACGTTTTTTCCGTACCTTGCGTTTGTAAACCTGGACACACCGTTTTTTCAGCTTACGTTCCAAAAATTCTAAAAAATCACAGGCTACTGTTCGAAATCTTCAATTTGGAATTTAATTTAAAAAATTGTCGAAAAATCAATTTTTTTATCCATTTTTTGAATGATATTGAAGTTTGCATCGTCGCAATGCAACGAAAAATCTATTTTTGATTTATTATTTTGATAATTAATTGACTCGTTGCAATTTTTCTAGTAAATTTACTTTTCGAATGGCGAAAAAGACTTTCTCGTTATTGTCGACAAAGACTGTATGAAAATTTGGTGCGATGCTGTAACAAAATAACGACTTTTCGTTGCATTTCATCGATGCAAACTTCAACATCGTTGATATTGAAGTTTGCATCGTTGCAATGCAACGAAAAATCTATTTTTTATTTATTATTTTGATAATTAATTGACTCGTTGCAATTTTTCTAGTAAATTTACTTTTCGAATGGCGAAAAAGACTTTCTCGTTATTGTCGACAAAGACTGTATGAAAATTTGGTGCGATGCTATAACAAAATAATGACTTTTCGTTGCATTTCATCGATGCAAACTTCAACATCATTGATATTGAAGTTTGCATCGTTGCAATGCAACGAAAAATCTATTTTTTATTTATTATTTTGATAATTAATTGACTCGTTGCAATTTTTCTAGTAAATTTACTTTTCGAATGGCGAAAAAGACTTTCTCGTTATTGTCGACAAACGCTGAATGAAAATTTGGTGCGATGCTATAACAAATAATTACTTTTCGTTGCATTTCATCGATGCAAACTTCAACATCATTGATATTGAAGTTTGCATCGTTGCAATGCACCGAAAAATCTATTTTTTATTTATTATTTTGATAATTAATTGACTCGTTGCAATTTTTCTAGTAAATTTACTTTTCGAATGGCGAAAAAGACTTTCTCGTTATTGTCGACAAAGACTGTATGAAAATTTGGTGCGATGCATAACAAAATAATGACTTTTCGTTGCATTTCATCGATGCAAACTTCAACATGATTTTTTGATCCAATAAATGGAGCGATCCGTCGTATTGGCAGGAATGACCCAGGTTTACAGACCAAGAGTTAATATAAAATCCGAATGGGTGTGGTGAAGGAAACTGAGAAAAATATTGTGTCATGTCAAGTTCACCAAGTCTGTTTAGAAAAAAGGATACAAAAATATAATTTTTCCTGTTGGCGAAATGTACAAGGAATCGTTACAAATTCTTTTTCGAGATTCTCATTTTTTGGACTTGTTGCTAGAAATATAAATAATTGGATATTTCGGAGCCGATGGATTTTTTTTCAACGTTTTGCTCGGAGGATCAATCGTTTCGGGAGCAAAATTAACTTTTGGTTTGTCTTTCTCGATTTTTTCTTTGCCCAGAAAAGTTGAAATTGGATTTGCATTTGTTTTGCTCAGTATTGACTTCAAAACGGGCTCCGTGGTATCGGAATTTTCCAAAATTGGCCCGTAATCTTCGAGGCTTCCGGTGAACAAGGATCGCCTATGAATATCGAGTGTTTCGTCAAGTTCCATGGAATCGTCGATTCTCTGGAAACTTGATTTCGATTCGGTCTTGCTCGAGTTTGTATTTTCAATGAATCGTGCAGTGTCGTTGTTCCCAGACAAAGTTTGAACCGTTTCATCGATTTCGTTCAATTCCGAAGAGTTAAAAAGTTCGATCTTGATTTTTGAAGCGTCGAGCGAAGCGTCAGCAACGATGGTTTCGTCCATAAACAAAGTTTCGTCGTGAGTTTTCTCAATTGATGAAAATTCCAATTTCGGCGGATCTTTCGAGCAGATATTTTTTTTCGGAATGGTCATCAGAGTCTCCAGGTTAACAACGGTTTCGTTGACGACTGTTGATTCCCTGAGAGTACTCTCGTTTTCGAACATCTCGTAAGACTCGTTAGTTTTCTCGTTAAGACGCTTTTTTATCGCTTCCAGAATCAGGGCGTTTGAAATCTGCGGCTCGGACTCGAGATGATCCTTTATCGAGATCATTTCCGTCTGTAAAAAAAAACAAAATATTACAAATATGAATTTTAGCTGAAAAATTCGTTCGGAATGCGTCGAGAATTTACTTCGCTTGACATTGCTCTGTATCGCCAATATCTCAGCTGCTTTCCCATCTTGTGCTTGTGCTCTTCGTCCAGGAGAGCCTTTATCGAGTCGTTGTCGATTTTCGTGTGTAATTTCTCGATTTCCTGGCTCTTGGCGTCAACCAGCGATTGCAAAAAGCTGTGGATTGCACAAAAAATGATATTAATGAAAATGAAAGCCTTCGCTTTGCACTGTTCGCGCAATACTGACGTAAAATTGTTTTCCGACGATTGTTGGTTCTTTGAATTTATTTTGTTTTTCTTTTGTTCCTCCTTGAGACGCGATTCCAATTCGCCGATTCGGGCTCGATACTTTTCCACGAGACTCGCATCTTGCTGGATTTTCTCGACCGTATCGTCTTCCCACTTGCGCAACAACAACGCTCGCTCCGCTTTCAACGATTTTATTTCCGCTTCTTTCGCTTTGAACGAACGTTTCGCTTCCTGATAACTGCTCCGCATTGCGCTCATTTGACTCAACATCATTTTTCGACGATCTTCAACTTCGGCGAACAACGAATTTCCTGAAGAATAGAAAAACTTTTTGATGCGCGAGTTTCGTTGGTTAATTGGGACTTTTTTAACGCCTGGTCCGTAAACTTGGGTCGTTCGTGTCAATACGACGGATCGCTTCATTTATTGGATCGAAAATTAATGAAAAAATGGATTTTTCTATAATTTTATAATTGAAATTGCAAGCTGAAGATTTCGAGAAGTTGCCTGAATTTTTTCAGAATTTTTGGAATGCAAGAAATTCTGTTGTTCTCCATGACGATGCACTTTCTGTTTTTTCGCTTTTTAACGATTTTAACGCGTTTTAACGTTAATACGCAAATAAGATAAATAATTATGTGCACAAATTTCGGAAAGAAATATTTAACACTCCGTTTATAAACCTGGGTCGTTCGTATCCGGGCAAATACGACGGATCGCTCCATTTATTGGATCGAAAATTAATGAAAAAATGGATTTTTCTACAATTTTATAATTGAAATTCCAAGTTAAAGATTTCGAGAAGTAGCCTGAATTATTTCAGAATTTTTGGAATGCAAGAAATTCTGTTGATCTCCATGACCATGCATTTTCTGTTTTTTTTTGCCTACGATTGATTTTTAACGTTAATACGCAAATAAGATAAATAATTATGTGCACAAATTTCGGAAAGAAATATTTAACACTCCGTTTATAAACCTGGGTCATTCGTATCCGGGCAAATACGACGGATCGCTCCATTTATTGGATCGAAAATGGATGAAAAAATGGATTTTTCTACAATTTTATAATTGAAATTCCAAGTTAAAGATTTCGAGAAGTAGCCTGAATTATTTCAGAATTTTTGGAATGCAAGAAATTCTGTTGATCTCCATGACCATGCATTTTCTGTTTTTTTTTGCCTACGATTGATTTTTAACGTTAATACGCAAATAAGATAAATAATTATGTGCACAAATTTCGGAAAGAAATATTTAACACTCCGTTTATAAACCTGGGTCATTCGTATCCGGGCAAATACGACGGATCGCTCCATTTATTGGATCGAAAATGGATGAAAAAATGGATTTTTCTACAATTTTATAATTGAAATTCCAAGTTAAAGATTTCGAGAAGTAGCCTGAATTATTTCAGAATTTTTGGAATGCAAGAAATTCTGTTGATCTCCATGACCATGCATTTTCTGTTTTTTTTTGCCTACGATTGATTTTTAACGTTAATACGCAAATAAGATAAATAATTATGTGCACAAATTTCGGAAAGAAATATTTAACACTCCGTTTATAAACCTGGGTCATTCGTATCCGGGCAAATACGACGGATCGCTCCATTTATTGGATCGAAAATGGATGAAAAAATGGATTTTTCTACAATTTTATAATTGAAATTCCAAGTTTAAGATTTCGAGAAGTTGCCTGAATTATTTCAGAATTTTTGGAACGTAATAACAGGCTGAAAGAACGGTGTGTCCAGGTTTACAAACGAAAGCTGTGGAAAAAACGTTTACAGACAAAATGTTAAGAAAGAGAAGCTTCTCATCTTTTCACCTTTGGATTCCTCCGTGGCTGGAGCAGCTTTCAAACTTTCCAACTCCATTCGACATTCGACCAATTCTTCTCTCATTGAGTCTGCCACTTTGTTTTTTTCGGCCAATTGATCTCTAGTCGCCTGTCGTCAAACATTGCACTCATCAAAAAAAAAACACGACGATCTTGAAGTTTGCATCGTTGGAATGCAACGAAATTCCATTTTTTCTTTTTTGGGATCAAAATCGGTGCGAAAATTGCAACGATTTTTCAAACTGAACAAACGATTAATGGAGAAAAAGGATTTTTCGTTGGATTCCAACGTTGCAAATGTCTATGGCAGTCGATTCAACGGCTGGATCATTGCGAACAACTGCTTTTTTGTGCTGGACATTCATTAATTTTTTGTCATTCGTTTATTACGTACGGCAAGGATCTCCCTCATCGCGTTGAATTCTTTTTCCATAGAGCGCATCGTTTCCTCGTGTTGTTTTTTAGCATCGGCCTCTTGAGCCAAGAGCTCGGTCAGTTGTTGAATTTGCGATTTCAACAAATCGGAATTATCAACAAAGCTCGCGGAATGCGTTTGAGTCTGCTCCAGAGTCGATAACTTTTCATCGCTTATTCTTATGGCTTCGCGCAGAGCTCTGTTTTCTTCTTTTTTCGTGGCTAATTCAGTTTCGGACTCTGCAAGTTTATCTTGCAACTCTTTCACCATCCGCGACTGTCTGTTTCATTATTTAGCGACAAAATAAATGATTTTCAAAGATTTTGAGAGAAAAAACAAAAAAAAAGAGAAATTTCGATTTATTTATCGTGGAAATTGTTTGAAGTTTTGAAAATTTCGGGCCAAAATAATGATCCACATTGACAACTCACTTTTCTTCAATTTCGTGGATTTTTCGAGAACTCTCTAGTTTGTGCCTTTCCAAAGTTTGCTCCGAAACTTTGTGATACTCGGCGAGCTCCTTCTCCATGTTTCGACTGATTTCGAGCTTACGATGGAGTTGGTACAAA
Source organism: Hyposoter didymator (assembly GCA_037952995.1). Classification (NCBI taxonomy): domain Eukaryota; kingdom Metazoa; phylum Arthropoda; class Insecta; order Hymenoptera; family Ichneumonidae; genus Hyposoter; species Hyposoter didymator. The sequence goes on from JBAJMU010000005.1 coordinate 15,000,912, forward strand.
TCTTGTCTGTGCTGCTCATTTTCGGTGGAAAGTTTTAAAATTTGGGCTTTGAGATAATTAATGCCTGCGATCGATTCGTCCTCCGTCGTTAGAGTTTCTTCGCCGCATTCGAGTGTCGAGTCGGAAATCATGTTGAGGTTACTTCTCGTTTATTTCCGTCCAATGGAAATAACTGTTTTTTTTTTTTTTACCAATAAATAAGAAAATCGCACGATCTTGGAGACGAGAAATTCGCCAGAACTTTTCACGTTATCTCATTTATTTACGAGCGAACTGGCGCCTTTTTTGCAAGATTTAAAAATCACTTTCGTATAACCGTCGCATTCGAATCGGCTTTTCGTGTTTGTTGTCGCTCGCGTTCAAACTCATCGCGACACAACACAAACTCTGTCGGTAAATACAAAGTCTGCATCGCAGCTGTAGGTAATCCAGGCTTAAAAAAAAACGTGCGAAAATGAAATTTGGTGAGGTATTTTCTTTTGTATCAAAAATTTAAATACGAATTTAAAAAAAAAACACTGGAATTTACATGCATAAGCATAGGAATCAGATATATATATAGGTATATCTTTTGCATATTGCAAACTCCAATTATTCGACAACTATGCAGACAAAAAATTAGAAAAAAATGGTGCCATCGTATTTGATTCTAAATAAAGTTATCGTCAATTTTTATTGAATCCGAAATTATTAGAATTTAAACGAAATTTGGTGAGTATATTCTTGAGTATTAAAAGCAGAAAATACGAATTTTAAAAAAAAATTTCTTCCAAATAGTTTTCGAGTAATTAAACCCTAGAGTTTACATGCCTAAGCATAGGAATCAGATATATATAGGTACATCTTTTGCATATTGTAAACTCCAATTATTCGACAACTATGCAGACAAAAAATTAGAAAAAAATGGTGTCATCGTATTTGATTCTAAATAAAGTTATCGTCAATTTTTATTGAATCCGAAATTATTAGAATTTAAACGAAATTTGGTGAGTAAATTCTTTAGTATTAAAAATAAAAATACGAATTTTGAAAAAAAAATTCTTCTAAATAGTTTTCGAGTAATTAAACCCTAGAGTTTACATGCCTAAGCATAGGAATCAGATATATATATATAGGTATATCTTTTGCATATTGTAAACTCCAATTATTCGACAACAATGCAGACGAAAAATTAGAAAAAAAAATGGTGTCATCGTATTTGATTCTGAAAAACGTTATCACCAATTTTTATTAAATTCTCGTATGTAGCCAACCTCGTTAATGAATTTTTTCTGAAAAATCGTAGTAAATTTGACGAAATTGAATTTTTAATGAATTTCCGTAATTTATTAAATTTGCAGACTACGTTCACCTTCCAAATATCCCACGACACGACGCCGCATCAATTAATGGTACTGATACTGAATAAGAGAGCAAACACGTTGATGTCGAAAGGGGAAAAGCCGAAAGATTTTATACTGAAAGTTTGTGGCCAAGAAGAATTCCTCATTGGGGAATATCCGTTGATACAATTCTGTTACATACAAGACTGTCTAGCGAGAGATATGACACCGACACTGGTAACAATGAGCATAGACAGTGTCGTAGTCGACACTGAAAATATATTTGAAAATCCAGAACTGGATACGTTGAAGCGAGCCAGACCTTCCTTCTCAACTTTGACCTTGAGGAAAAAGGGCAAACACATATCAGCATGGAAAATAGAAGATTTGTTCGTTTTCAATGTAAATGGCATTTCGAGACTCAATTGCGATGCTGCACATCGAACTGTTGAGGTATTTACGAAAAATTTCAATTGTCAAGGGACTCTGGAGTTTGCAACGTTGATATTCATCGAAAAATATTTTCTCTATTAATAATTTATTGAATTTTGAAAATTGCGGCAATTTTTCGTGTCGATTGAGTTTTTGGGTGGCACGGGAGGATCGTTTTATTGTCCAGAGCAAATATTTCATAATAATTACGAGTTCTGTCCAAGAAAAAACAGAATTTCGTTGCATTGCGTGTTAATTTTTCTTTGGCTTTCAGTTTTTCATTCGCAAATAATTGTCAAAACGGACACACTGGGTCATGAGTCTGAAATTTGCAACGTTGACATTTAACGAAAAAATATTTTCTCAATTATTTATTGAATTTTGAAAATTGTGGTAATTTTTCGTGTCGATTGAGTTTTTGGGTGGCACGGGAGGATCGTTTTATTGTCCAGAGCAAATATTTCATAATAATTACGAGTTCTGTCCAAGAAAAAACAGAATTTCGTTGCATTCCAACGATGCGAACTTCAGCATCATCAAAAAGTAGCTACACGTTTTTCCCAGAGACTCTCCATATTTTGAGAAACAGAAAAGTTTCATTTTCTCGTCTGGAGAAATGGGAACAACGCGTGACTAATATTTTTCTTGAAATATTCAGTCTCCCCAATTAAAACACTAAATCAGGCGTTTCCTTACGTCACAGAAACTTTGAATCGTTTTTACAGGAAAACGAAGCAACGTTTCTAAATAAACTCGAATATTTTTATTGTTTTACTTCAGATCGGATTACAAGCTGGTCTTTTTCACGGTGGCAAATCGCTCTGCGAGAGTAAGAAAACCAAAGAAACGATAGTGAATCCGGACGGTAGTTGCGAGTGGGAAGAAACATTGAGATTCGACATAAAAGTGTGTGACATACCGAGAATGGCGCGTTTGTGTTTCGTTCTCTACGAAATAAGTAAAACCGCGAAAGGGTTGAAAAGTCGAAGGCTCGTGAAGGATTCGAAACAAGAATATTTCATAAATCCTTTGTGTTGGGCAAACACAACGATTTACGACTTCAAGTCGCAGCTAAAAACTGGTGCGATGACTCTTTACACGTGGACGTATGCGGAGGACACGCAGAACGAGGATTTGTTGCATTCATTGGGCACAGTCGTTTCGAATCCTCATATAGATCGCGCAGCAGCATTGATGTTGACGTTTCCCAAGTGAGAATTTTTCGCAATCACGAAACTCTCTTTCGTCTCGTGTAAATGAATTTTTTCTCAACGTTTGTTTGGGTTTGTTTGGTGCAGCTATGGAAAAGACAAATCGGTGCTGTATCCCACGCCAGAAAAAGTCATCGAATACGCGACGAAGCTGAGCGAATCCTCGGAAGAGCGTATGATCGAGGAAGAACCGAATTTAGAGTCGGAGACAAATAAAATCCAGTTTGATCAGTTGAGAGCGTTGGCTGACAGAGATCCGCTCCACGAGCTCCACGAGCAAGAGAAAAAGACGATTTGGGCTCTGAGGCGTCACTGTCTCCATGAGATTCCCACGTTATTGTCAAAACTTCTCCATTGCGTCGAGTGGAACGATCACAGGTGTGATTATTTCTCATGATATTGAAGTTTGCATCGTTGCAATGCAACGAAAAATCTATTTTTTATTTATTATTTTGATAATTTATTGACTCGTTGCAATTTTTCTAGTAAATTTACTTTTCGAATGGCGAAAAAGACTTTCTCGTTATTGTCGACGAATAATGACTTTTCGTTGCATTTCATCGATGCAAACTTCAACATCATTGATATTGGAGTTTGCATCGTTGCAATGCGACGAAAAATCTATTTTTTATTTATTATTTTGATAATTCATTGACTCGTTGCAATTTTTCTAGTAAATTTACTTTTCGAATGGCGAAAAAGACTTTCTCGTTATT
>JBAJMU010000005.1:15005874-15020186 GCA_037952995.1 Hyposoter didymator
ATCGATAATTCGCATTTTTTAAATTACAGAATCGAAAAGTGTCGCGTGATTCGTGAAAAACTTGAAATTCCATCGATTCACAGGGATATTTCGCTTTTTTTAAATTACGGAATCGAAAAATGTCGCGTGATTCGTGAAAAGCTTGAAATTCCATCGATTTCGACCGATGATTCGCATTTTTTAAATTACAGAATCGAAAAATGTCGCGTGATTCGTAAAAAACTTGAAATTCCATCGATTCGCACCGATAATACGCATTTTTTAAATTACAGAATCGAAAAATGTTGCGTGATTCGTGAAAAACTTGAAATTCCATCGATTTGCACCGATAATTCGCATTTTTAAAATTACAGAATCGAAAAGTGTCGCGTGATTCGTAAAAAACTTCAAATTCCATCGATTCGCACCGATAATTCCCATTTTTAAAATTACAGAATCGAAAAATGTCGCGTGATGGACAGCAAGATGCGACCTCTCTGGCTGGTGTTCGAAAACGACGACGTATTCGGCGACGACATTTACCTGATTCTGAAACACGGTGACGATTTGCGACAGGACATGTTGACTCTCCAGATGTTGAGAATAATGGACAAATTGTGGAAGAGGGAAGGTTTGGATTTACGCATGAATCCTTATCGCTGCATCTCCACGGAAAATAGAGTTGGCATGATCGAGGTTGTCCTCAATGCCGAAACGATAGCCAACATACAGAAAGAAAAAGGAATGTTTTCAGCCACAGCAGCATTTCGGTAAATAACATCAAATCAATCAACAAACTTTTATTCCCATAACTTGACAAGTTTTTTTTATCACGAAGAGAATTTTTTATCAAAAAATTACTATCCCAGCATAGTTCCTTGGTACCATATCGTCGACCTGAGAAATTTGAGCAAATTCATAGCAATTTTTCATCTGAAATTGGGCCAAAAATAAAATTTAGGGGTGTGCGAATATTTGAAAACTTGGAATATTCGGCATCAAATCGAATCGAATTGTTTGATTCGAATTTCAAACCGAATATTCGATTTTTTCGAGTATTCGATTATTTTTCGAATATTCGATTTTTTTTCGAATATTCGATTTTCTTTCGAATATTCGATTTTCTTTCGAATATTCAAATATTTGAAAATTTAAGAAATACTTGAAAATTGCTCGAATATTCTATTCGAAAATCGAATTGAAAATTCATCAAATATTCGGAAAATATTCATCAAATATTCGATTCAAAAATCGAATATTCGACTAAAAAATCGAATATTCGACTAAAAAATCGAATATTCGATTCGAAAATCGAATCAAATTTCAATATTCGATTCGATTCGATTCGATCACTATTCGCACACCCCTAATAAAATTTGACAAAAAATGGAAAAATGTCCGCGATTTCCGAAAAAATATGAATGAAAAATTACTACGTCTTGGCTAAAATGTGTCAGAGCGACGATATGGTAACAGGGAACTAATAAATCGAAAGCACTCCGACTCCTCAGCCATTTTTTAAAATCCTAAAATCCTGATTTGATGAATTTGATGATTTTTATGTATTTATCGATTTTTTTTTGTTTTTTTTTTATTAATCTATAGACGAGGCTCATTGCTCGCTTGGCTAAAAGATCACAACCATACGGATTCGGCGTTGAACAAAGCGATACAAGAGTTTACATTGAGCTGCGCAGGTTACTGCGTAGCGACGTACGTTCTCGGGATCGCGGATCGTCATTCGGACAACATAATGGTGAAAAAGACGGGTCAACTGTTTCACGTTGATTTCGGCCACATACTCGGTCACTTTAAAGAAAAGTTTGGATTCCGACGCGAACGAGTGCCTTTCGTACTCACGAATGATTTCGTTCACGTGATAAACAAAGGTCAGACGAAAAAAGGTCAGGCCGTCGAGTTTCAACGTTTTCAGAATTACTGCGAACAAGCTTTCCTTGTTTTACGACGTCACGGCGGTCTCATCCTTTCCCTCTTCGCCATGATGATCTCCACGGGATTGCCGGAACTCTCGTCGGAGAAAGATCTCAATTATTTGAGAGATACTTTGGTGAGTTTTTGTTAAAAAATATAAAAAATTGTTTATTTTTATTTTTTTCTATGAAAATATTTCGAGTTACGATTTTTATTTTTATTTAGTTATTTTTTTATTTTTAATTTTTTTAATTTTTTAAAATTTTATTTATTTTATTTATTTAGTTNTTTTTTTATTTTTTTTTTTATTTATTTATTTATCTATTTTATTTATTTAGTTATTTTATTCAGTTGATATAGTTGGAATAAAATTCAATCATTTTCCATTCCAACGAGTTTACGTTGAAAAATGAAAAATTGTTTATTTTTGTTTTATTTGCTGACAAAATTTTCGAGTTACGATTTTTATTTTTCACGAATTCGCAATTTTCGACGATTCGATTACTCGATTAACGATTTTCCAATCATTAATGACCATGGTGGAGCGATTACAAACTTGTCATTAAATTTTGCACTCGTCGACCATCAATAATTCAATAATTTTCAATTCCGACGAGTTTACGTTAAAAAATGAAAAATTGTTTATTTTTGTTTTATTTGCTGACAAAATTTTCGGGTTACGATTTTTATTTTTTACGAATTCGCAATTTTCGACGATTCGATTACTCGATTAACGATTTTCCAATCATTAATGACCATGGTGGAGCGATTACAAACTTGTCATTAAATTTTGCACTCGTCGACCATCAATAATTCAATAATTTTCCATTCCAACGAGTTTACGTTAAAAAATAAAAAATTGTTTATTTTTGTTTTATTTGCTGACAAAATTTTCGGGTTACGATTTTTATTTTTTACGAATTTGCAATTTTCGACGATTCGATTACTCGACTAATAACTTTCCAATCATTAACGTTGGCGATTATTTTCACTTGTGACATTTTCTCCGTCGTGGCAGAATGAGAATGGAATAAAAAATGTTGTGTGTGATTATTGGCAAACAGGTGCTCGAAATGTCGGAGAGCGAGGCTCAAAAACACTTCAAAAGTAAATTCGACGAGGCTCTTTGCAACTCATGGAAAACGTCGTTGAATTGGGCCTCCCATAATATGGCGAAAAACAACAAAACAACGTAAATTTAAAATGCAGCATTTTTAATCGCTGCGTTTCCCAGAGGAGGTAAGACTGCACGTGCTCAAAGTAAGGAGAAAGAAAAAACACACACACACACACTGATTAGATAGTTTGAAAAATAAAAATGAAGGAAACGATTATCATGGCGTCGTGAATAATTGAAAATCGACTGAAAATCATTGTCGGGAATGACATCGTGTTCGTGTTACTTGACAATGGCGGCTATGATGATGAGGAAAAATCCTAAACGATCGCAATTGTGGCAGAAAGCGTGCGATGCAACTTTGGTGAATATTTCGAACGCGAACGCTGGCACATTTTATGTTGCGACGAAAGATTCGAACGTGCGTTTCTCTTCGATAAATTTTCATCGCTCAGCGGCGTAGCTTGAGGCACGAAATCTTGCTTTTCATCGTTTCCCCGTCCTTACCGTTTCGAGACCAAGATTTTACTACACGAATCTTCCGGGCCAGGGATTCTTTCCACCGGAGCTCGCTGGTTCGAGAAACAAAAAGCTGAAACCCTGTAAAAATCTCTAGAGCCTCTTTACGAACGAAAAGCGTTTGCACAAATTCTTCTGAACGTCCATTCGAGTTTGACGTTCCGAAAAAAATAAAAACGTCACTCCGAACTCGATTTTTTTCCACAAAAAATTCAGTATGTCGCGGTTTTTCAATTTTCTCAAATTTTCTCGAATTCCCAACTTTCCAAACCTTCGTGCAATAAAATTCTCGCTGGCTAAATGTGTGTCGATCGTGCTTGACGTATTTTCGCGTACATTGAATCGTTCGCAGATTCCAATGTGATAACCCAAAGCAATACATTTATCTCGTACGGCCAACTATCGAATTCGATTGTTGCCTCTCAATTTTAATCTTTTGCAACGATCATAAAAAAATAAAAATAAAAAAAAACCGTAATTCTGTAATTTAAGGCCATTTCCGAAAAGAAATTTTCCATCATTTTTGGGAAAAGGCCGAAAACTGCATAATTAGCGAAAAAATGGGGCTGCGAGCCGATGTTCCGATAAAAATAATTCACAAACCCCGGTCAAGTTTCCCGCTTGGAATTCTCCACGAGTTCGTAGTCGTTGGAACAAATGTACGATATGAAAGAAAATTGGACACATCGAGTATACTAGAAACGGAAGAAAATAATGAAATAAATTTCAGCGTCGAAAAGTGTTGTCGAAATATCGCTGAATCTTTGTAAAGAAAGTTTGGGCTCCGTATGAAAAAATGGTAGAAATCGAAATGAGTAAAAAAGAGAAAAATCGAGTGTCAAGATTTTTGACGAATGGTCGAAACTGGCGCGAATGGGGCCCTCGGGAAAATGTCGACGAGCGCATCTCTCGCGAGAGTTGTACACCGAGCTTTGTAAATCCGCTTGTAAAATAATTGGAAGTTAGATTTGTTGGATGAGGGAATAAAATGCGAAACGGATTCTAGGCAAGTCGGGCCGCCGCACACTGAAAATAACGTAGATAGTGCCAATGAGAGTGGAAAGATTTTCGACGAATAATTCGACTTGAAAAAATAGAAGAAAAATGGAAGAAAAATGGAAGCTCGTGGAGCTCATATTTTTCAGAGACTGTAAAACGTCTTTCTCGCAACTTCCGAAACGTCGCTGTCGTCTGAGAATTCTTTGCTTTTCTCTTTCATTATTTCCCTTATTTCTCACATTACATTGGCGTGTCTGCAATCTCGACTGATAAATTCTGGCGTTCTTTACACAGCCACATATATAGTCATACAATCTCGAAGCATAAGTTTCGATTAATATTGCGAGAAGACGTTAAAGAGAATAAACAAAAAAAAAAAAAAAACATTATTTTTAAATATCAACGCAAGATGCTGGAGATGATTCTTTTGTGTTACTAGTGAATTGAAATGTTCTGTGGGTCTTGTGGGCGCGATGTGGCGCAGGAATCTCGAGCAATATTCGTTCGCAAAGAAAAAATTCAAAAATTCCGATAAACTTATTTTTTCTTAACGCTTCGCACCAATGAATCATGATGAAAATAGTATTTTTCAACGAACGTGCTCGACCCTGTGATTCCCTGTTGTTTTAGCCGAAAAAAAACACAAAAAATAGTTGAATTGGAATATTAAAATAAAAAAAAATTAGTAAAGTACGATTGGGAAAAGGTGATGCAAAAAAGTGCGCGCGTGTAAGATTATACGTTACGTGATAGTAGGAAAAAAAAATAAAAATTGCGTCGAATGGAAAAATTTCGATGCGAAATTCTTCGTTCGAGAAGAGAAAGGAGAAGAAAAAAAACAATAATAAGAGATTTAGATGTTGCACGAGAGACGTTGAGCTTTCCGTTGTCGTCAAAGTGTCTCTCGCATCTTGCGTAATATTGTGATCGGTTGTGATGGACAAAAAATGGTCGATTCGTGATTTTATTAAGACCGATTAATTAATTATCCTCTCGATTATGCACTTTCTCTCTCTCTCTCTCTCTAATCTCTCTTTAACTCGGTATGCGTTACGAAAGGAAAAAAAAAATGCAAACTATGGAGGAAAAAAAATAAAAAAAATGGACAGCGGAGAACTTTGTGTTTGTGAAAATTTTTCGTTAGTTTTGGTCGCAATGCAGCCAAACTCAATGCAATTATTACGCTACGAACTATCCTTATTATCGCTCTAACTCTTACTGTTTTTGTTTGTTTGTTTTTAATGATTATTATTAATTGATAATTATAACTGAAGGAGAAAGAAAAGGAAATTTCTGCTACACAACATGTTATCACCGTAACTATTAAATAAAACTCGTAACTTTATATTTATAATGCAACAAGAAAAGTATACAATTAGATTAAATACGTTATTTGCGGAAAAGGACGAACGAAGCCAGTGCTGCTGTTTTTTGACGCTTCGCCCTCGACTCTCCTCCCTCACACTCACTATTCTCCATTTTCTTCTTATCAAAGTGCACACAATCGTAAACTTAATGGGAGTCCACGACTCGTCGTATCTCATCATGCGAATAACCAAATTCAAACGGATGCAAACTACGATCGACCAAGTCTCTGTAACGTAAAGGAACAATAAACAAATGTAAAGCATTATTTTACACAAAATATCATTTCAGCGATTGCGTTCTTGCGAATGACCATGTATTATGAATTCATTCAGTTGTTTTTAGTCTCTTTCGACCTGGATCAGAGATGACCAACTGTTACACTGGAAATTACATTTTCTCTAAAATCGTTGATATTTTGTTGAATACGATAAACTAAATATTTTTTTATAATTTCAAAATTTTCGTTATTTTTGCAGGATATTTGGTTTCTAACGAAATTGTCTGCGAAATTTACGAGTGGAACACAATTTTTGTGATTATTAAAAAAAAAAAACGTTTCGCCGAAAGTATCGAAGAAAATATCGATCTTTTTTCACCAAAATTTTGTTAAGAATCGTCGATATTTTGTTGAATACGATAAACTAAATATTTTTTTATAATTTCAAAACTTTCGTTATTTTTGCAGTTTATTTGGTTTCTAACGAGAAATTTACGAGTGGAACGACTCAAATTTGCTTCCGAAGAGATTTTCTAAAACATTTCTTGCTGCTATGACACAATTTTTGGGATTATTTAAAAAAAACGTTTTGTCGAAGGTATCGAAGAAAATATCGATCTTTTTCGACCAAAATTTTCTCAAAAATCGTCGATATTTCGTTGAATCCGATAAACTAAATATTTTTTGATAATTTCAAAACTTTCGTTATTTTTGCAGTAAATTTAGTTTCTAACGAGATTGTCAGCGAAATTTACGAATAAAACGACTAAAATTTGCTTCCGAAGAGATTTTCTAAAACATTTCTCGCTGCAATGACACAATTTTTGGGATTATTAAAAAAAACCGAACGTATCGAACAAAATATCAATCTTTTTCAACAAAATTTTATGTCCAGTGTACGAAAATCGGAAAATGTAATTTCAAGGAAATAGCAAATTTTGCGTCTGCTGCTTTGAACAATCCCGAGAGACCTCAAAGGCGAGTCTGAATTTTGTCCTCCCTCCCCTGCCCCATTCTCTCTCTCTCTCTCTTTCCCTCGTTTTGGGTTCGTTTGGGTTTCACTGACAGTCGCGTCGAGATCGAGACTCGTCGGAATTTGGATGAATTGTAATAAAATAAATAATAATATTAAAAGTAGAATATTTACCGCTTGTAAATATACGCGGCGTTTAGCGTTTAAAAATACCGAAAACCCATTGTATTTGAAGCAGGTTATTTATAAAAAGCCAACTGTAAGAAAGAGAAGAAAAAATAAAAAATGGTAAACGGTAATTAATGGAATAATTGTTTACAATAAATCATTTTATCGCACGATCAACATTTTCATGAGTTTTGATGAAAAATCTTTTTGCTGCTGCTGTCGTCGCGTTCGAACAGTCATTCATCATTTTCATTCACTTTTTTATTTACGTAATTTCATTTCGTTATGTAATTATTCCACAAGTGTGGAAAATCATTCGTTCGCACAAGTTCGGTCCATTCCTCTCTTTTTGATGCGATGCACATCGTGCAGATTGTGCTGCATGCATAGAAACACGAAAGATGCGGAGAAGGTGCGTTCCGGCAGCGACTTCCCTCGAGAGTTCAATAGTTGGTTCAGTCATCACGCGATCCTCGACGCTGCTGCTTCGTTTTTCACCTAAAACGAGTCTTTTTTTACAATCCGAGTCCAAGAGATGTAAACAACGTTTTTCCACCGGTTTTCTCTATTTCCTTCGACAACGTTTTTCATTCGACAATTTATTTTCGTTGCTCAAAGTTCGATGATAAATTAATAGAATTTTTGTTAACGATGATTTTGTGTTGAAAATGTTGAACGAAAAATGTCTCGAGATTGATGGAAATCGCGATTCGCTTCGTCCAGTTATTCCAGTTTTTTAATTCGGTAATTAGCAAGTTGCTTAAAATGCGGTTCGTTATTTGGAAATGTCAGAATTTCCAGTTTCGTTATATTTATTGTTTAAATTAAAAATTCATATTATTCGTATTTTTGGCTCGAAGCTTTCACGTCGATTTTTGAGTTCTCCAATTTTTTTTACAAACATTTCATCGAGTTTTATTTTCAAACGTCGGGTTATTTGGAAATGTCAGAATTTCCAGTTTCGTTATATTTATTGTTTAAATTAAAAATTCATATTATTCGTATTTTTGGCTCGAAGCTTTCACGTCGATTTTTGAGTTCTCCAATTTTTTTTACAAACATTTCATCGAGTTTTATTTTCAAACGTCGTTTTTTCGATTTTTGGGAATTTTCAGTGACTCGGGAATAAATTTTGATCGCTTTTTATTTTGAAAAATAAGCTGACAGTGCGTCCCATTGAATTGAATAGTCGCATTCAGGGGACGATGGGAACGAGATAGAAACATTAAAAAGCGGTTATTTCTCAACGATCTACTGTGTTCGGTATCTCGTTTACGTTCTTCCTTACGTAAGTCACGATTTGCGAAGGTTTTGCCTATACACGATCGTGGAATGTCGTATTAATTTTTTTTTCTTTTTTTTTTTTAATTCTCTTTGCATCGTGTCTATGGGAACGATAAAAAAGTAAACGTTGATTAAAATCAAAATACCGCGATCATTTATTGAATCCGGGTTGATCGAACGATTCCAAGAAAATCGATCGTTTTTTTTAATCGAAATAAAAATTGCGAATTTTTATTGAATTATTAATTTTTATTGAAAACGAAATAAAAAATTGTCGATTTTTTTATTAAAAACTTTCATTTTTCTGTGGATTTGTTAATAAATAACGAAAATCGGTAGGCATCCAGTTTTTTTATCGAACGAATGACGAGTGTTGAGCCAAAGTGTTTGTGTGACTCGAGTGATCGAAAGATTTATTGGAATGAAAATAAATTGAAATTTAATATTTTGCCAGGATTGAGGAAAAATTAAAAAATTTCAATAATTCAACGGTTTGAGAATTTGTGGGATAATAAAAAAAGGTTTTCGAGAGAATGACAGCGACCGAAGAGAACGAGCCACTGATAGTGCCAAAGGCAGCAGCATCGACGAGCAATGCTTCGCATCAGAGAATTTCCTACGATGCAGTCGCTTTCGTAAGTGCGAAATATAATGATGAAAATGTTAAATGAATCGCGTTACATTGCGATATAGTAATTCATCGGGGAATTGATGAAATTCGCGCTGGAGAGATATACAAAACATAGAAATAGTTAAATTATACTTTCGAGGTCTCGAACCGGTCGGGTTATATAAGTTTGGCCCTCGGACTCACGTGGCTCAGTGTGTTGTACGTAGGTGAGTATGGCTTTGTGTGTTGGACGAGACGTCCTCTCATTCCACCGTTTCTGCAACATAAAATGTAGTTTAACGGGTTACTATATTTTTTTTCTTAACCAAGTTCACAGAATGCTGGGTGATGGATCGCGGTCGATCCGGAGCTCCGGATTGCCTTGATATAAAATATATGAGGAATAGCTGTGAACGTGAAAATTGAGCTGGTCGAAATATTAGAAAAAAAAGAAACAAAAAAATGGAGGGTATCGAGAAGCGATTAAAATTTAAAAATTGATCGCACTCAATCGTCGTGCAATTTATTGAGCATTTACTTTTCGTAAATTAACAAAAGGACTCTTGCTCTCTTGTTTTTCGTAATTTTATTTTTTCTGTCACTTTTTTTTCGGTTGAATAATTTCAATGGGTTCTGGAGTGTAATTTGGAAAAGAACGCAGCAAACTGGAAATGGGATTTTGTTAAAAATCGTCGATATTTTGTTGAACACGTTGAACTAAATATTTATCGATCATTTCAAAATTTTCGTTATTTTGGCAGTATTTTTGGTTTCTAGCGGAATTGTCAGCGAAATTTACGAGTGGAACGACTAAAATTTGCTTCCGAAGAGACTTTCTAAAATATTCCTTGCTGCAGTGACACAATTTTTGAAATTATTCGAAAAAACGTTCAATCGAGCGTATTAAACAGAATATCGATCGTTTTTCAATAAAATTTTGTTAAAAATCGTCGATATTTTGTTGAATTCGTTAAACTAAATATTTTTTCGATAATTTCAAAATTTTCCGTTATTTTGACAGTATTTTTGGTTTCTAACGGAATTGTCAGCGAAATTTACGAGTGGAACGACGAAAATTTGCGTCCGAAGAGATTTTCTACAATATTTCTTGCTGCAGTGACACAATTTTTCGGATTATTCGAAAAAAACGTTTAGTCGAACGTGTCGAACAAAATATCGATCGTTTTTCAACAAATTTTTTACTTAAATAATTTTTTCAACGGTTCGTCGGTGAATTGGCGTTTGCGAGTACGAATGAAACCTTACGTAGCAGACAGGGAAATGTATACGGAAGGTGACTACGACTGGCTTCCCCTGTAAAAAATGCAACAAGCCGCGCGCGGTGCATGTGTCTAATGCATCGATGCAGTTGAGCAGGGGGCGACGTCCTCTCGGGGATAAAGTTTTTTCTTTCACATGAAAGAATTCCGCGTAATCTCTAGAGAAATATTTTCCAAATAAAAAGCAAAAAAAATAACTTTCGAAAATCATGTCGAAATAAAAATGATTCAGGGCGAATATTTCCGCTGCAACTGTCATTCATTTCTTTTACAGTTTGATCCAAAAAGCAATAATCAAAGAAATGGATCACGAACGAGCGAACCGGAAGCTATACTCCGAATGGACCCAATTTTGTCGTCCAACGGACACAACAATAACGATCGTTTGGTCGAAGCTTCAGAAAAAATAACGTACACGTGGAGCGACGTGAACGTTTACCATGCCAAGAAAAAGGAGCGTTTTTGGGATCGTTTTGGATTTCTCAGAAACAAACGGCCCGTCGAACAAAAACACATCCTGAAAGATGGTAAATCGGATATTTATAGCAATCAATTTTTCGTTTTTACGATTAAACAGCTTTGGACGACACACTGGGTCAATTTGACCCACAGGAAATTTTTATTCGCGAATCATTGCAACTGAACCGGCGTTTTTTTTCTTTCCACGTTCTCCAAGTCTCTGGCGTCGCTTATCCCGGAGAACTTCTCGTGATAATGGGATCATCGGGAGCAGGAAAAACGACGCTTTTGAATACTCTGACTTTTCGGCCTGCACGGGGAATAACCGTGTCCGGCATGATGGCAGCAAACGGTCAACGCGTCAGCCCGAGTGTCCTCATCTCAAGAACCGCATACGTTCAGCAAGACGATTTATTCGTGGGAACTCTTACCGTTAAGGAACACCTTTTGTTCCAGGCGATGGTTCGAATGGATCGCAACATTCCATATCGGCAAAGACTCAACAGAGTCAACGAAGTCATTTCTGAAGTAAGTTAACGATTACTTGGTACAACTCTGTAGAATTACGTACTTGACACCATGGGGTAGTTTTGTACATCGCGGTGACAAAAATTGTTATAAAAAATGAATTGCTGAATATTTCGACTTGAAAATTGTCGTCGAACATACACTGGGAATGAAATTTTGTTAAAAATCGTCGATATTCTGTTGAATACGGTAAACTAAATATTTTTTTATAATTTCGAAAATTTTCGTTATTTTGGAAATATTTTTGGTTTTTAATGGAATTCCCAGCAAAATTTACGAGTGGGATGACAAAAATTTGCTTGGGAAGAGACTTTCTAAAATATTTCTTGCTGCAATGACACAATTTTTGGAATTATTCGAAAAAACGTTCAATCGAACGTATCGAACAAAATATCGATTTTTTCCAACTAAATTTTGTTAAAAAATGGTCGACATTTTGGTGAATACGATAAACTAAATATTTTTTTATAATTTCGAAAATTTTCGTTATTTTGGCAATGTGTTTGGTTTTTAATGGAATTCCCAGCGAAATTTACGAGTGGGATGACAAAAATTTGCTTGGGAAGAGACTTTCTAAAATATTTCTTGCTGCAATGACTCAATTTTTGGAATTATTCGAAAAAACGTTCAATCGAACGTATCGAACAAAATATCGATCCTTTCCAACTAAATTTTGTTAAAAAATGGTCGATATTTTGTTGAATACGATAAACTAAATATTTTTTAATAATTTCGAAAATTTTCGTTATTTTGGCAATGTATTCGGTTTTCAATGGAATTCCCAGCGAAATTTACGAGTGGGATGACAAAAATTTGCTTACGAAGAGACTTTCTAAAATATTTCTTGCTGCAATGACTCAATTTTTGGGATTATTCAAAAAAAACGTTTAGTCGAACGTTTCGAACGAAAAATTAGCGGTCCAAAGAATTTACGTTGAAGATTTGATGTTTTAAAAATTTTTTGCGCAGCTCGCACTTACAAAATGCAAAAATACCGTGATCGGTATTCCAGGACGTGTGAAGGGACTGTCTGGAGGAGAAATGAAGAGATTGTCCTTTGCATCGGAAGTTTTGACCGACCCACCGCTCATGTTTTGCGACGAGCCAACTTCCGGTCTCGATTCTTTCATGGCGCATCAAGTGGTCTCGGTTCTCAAAGATTTGACGCGTGAGTTCTTGAAATAAAATGTTAAAGAATATAAATATATTTTTTAATATTTTAAATGACAATACAATTTTTTTTACATTTTTTCTTGTTGAAATTTTGAATTTTATTAATTTTTATTTAAATTTTATTAAATTCTAATCTTCCTGAAGTTTTTAATTTTCTTAACATGGTTTCGTCGTGATCCAACCTCCTTAATAATTTTCTTTTTAAATACGATTTGTTCGAATTACAGGTCGTGGAAAAACGATAATTGCAACACTCCATCAACCTTCGTCAGAGCTTTTTGCTCTTTTCGATAGAATATTGTTGATGGCTGAAGGGCGAGTTGCGTTTATGGGAACGCCTGAACGAGCTTGTGCCTTCTTTAAATCGTACGTAAAGAAGTAACAAGAAGAAAAAATCGTTTTCGAATGTAAATAGAAATTTGAATATTAAAAACGTTTTTTTAGAATGGGAGCGGTTTGTCCGAGTAATTACAATCCAGCCGATTACTTCGTCCAACTTCTGGCGGTTGTGCCAGGGAGTGAAGTTTCTTGTAGATACACGATTAATTCGGTGTGCGATGCTTTTCAACGGAGTGATCATGGAATGAAAATTGCATTGGAAGCTGAATCAGTCAGCGGAGAATTCGAAGATTCTTTGAAGGAATCGGCCTCCAAGGGCAAGAAGGGAAGCTCGCCGTACAAAGCCTCGTGGTGCGAACAATTTCGTGCGGTCCTTTGGCGATCCTGGATTTCCGTTGTAAAAGAACCGATGCTCATCAAAGTTCGATTGCTTCAGACCCTGGTAACCGAACGATACGAATGCTCCAGCCAATTTTCTAAAAAAAAAAACAAAAATTCAAAAAAATATAAAAATTCGATTTTAGCGAAATTTTGGGGCGAAATTTCGTCGAGTTTTTCACAAACTTTTTTGTTTTCGTCACAGATGGTGTCTCTTCTCATTGGAGTCATATATTTCGGTCAAAAGCTTGACCAGGATGGAGTTATGAATATAAACGGTTCATTGTTCATATTCCTCACAAACATGACGTTCCAAAACGTCTTTGCAGTGATAAGTGTCAGTAGAGATTGAATCCGCAACGAGAATCAAGCATTTTCTTCGTTTTTAATTTTAAAATTTTTTTTTTAAATTTTTTCAGGTATTTTGTGCAGAATTGCCAATTTTTTTGAGGGAGCATCGCAATGGAATGTATCGCACCGATATATATTTTATTTGTAAGACACTTGCGGAAGCCCCAATTTTTGTAGCCGTGCCAATCGTCTTCACGACCGTTGCATATCCGATGGTTGGTCTGTATCCTGGAGTAGAACATTTTTTCATCGCTGCTGGAATCCTCGTACTCATAGCAAACGTCGCGACTTCTTTTGGTAATTGACCAAGGAAAGAAATTTTCTAAGCGAGCGAAAAAAAAATCTCCTTGTGCCAGAGAAATGAAAATTTTGATGGAAATGATCGTGGAGAAGAGGATTTTTAATATTCAGTTTTTTTCATTGTCATTGAAATGAAATCTTTTGGAAAAATGAAAAAATAATCGATTTTTTTTTTTTTGTCAATGGAAAAAATTATTTCATTGAACGAGGGATTAATATCGTGGCAAACACTCTCTGCTGTATGTAATCTCTCAGGTACGATAGAATTACAAAAGTGGGAAAGAAAAATCATCGATCTCGTCTTACAAATCCTTGACATGTTTTTTTTTTTTTTTTTT
>JBAJMU010000005.1:15031741-15044376 GCA_037952995.1 Hyposoter didymator
TTTTTTTTTTTTGGTTTCCTCACAGAGTTTTTTGTATTTGCATTTAAATTATACGATTTCAACAACTTTCTAGAAAGTAAAGAGAAAGTACGGACTCGTACACAATATGTTAGAAAATTTGAAAAAATTAGAGCGGTTGGACGATTTTTTTGAAAAATTCAAATTTTCGTAAAATTCGAAAAATCATCAAATTTGAATCGTTCAACTGAAATTTTCCAAATTCAATACCAACCTTCCCATTATGATACTTTATTAATAAAAAAAAGAAATTAGCAATAAATTTCAAAATTTGCGGAAATTGGAGCGTCGAGACGCTTTTTTTTTTTTAATTCCGTAGAATTCGTATTTTTCGAAATTGTTGTTCAGCTTCCAGGATTGATTGTCGAACCGGTTCTCTTCACAATGATCGTTTATTGGCTAGCAGGACTGAGGTCTACGATCGAAGCTTTTGGATCGACATTGCTCGTGGCCATTCTCACGATGAATGTTTCCACAGCCTGTGGTACGGAATTATTTAAAAAAAATAAACAAATAAATTGAAAAAATCAATCGCTACATTAGCTGATGATCGCGATACTGAAAGTGATTAAGCGTCACGTGCGATTCTCGGCGCTTCCAATTGCTACCAATCGCGTACACTGAGAATTAAATTTTGTTAAAAATCGTCGATATTTTGTTGGATACGATAAACTAAATATTTTTTTGACAATTTCAAAATTTTCCTTATTTTTGGTTTCTAACGAATTGTCAGCGAAATTTACGAGTAAAATTAGCTTCCGAAGAGATTTTCTAAAATATTTCTTGCTGCATTGACACAATTCTTGGGATTATTAAAAAAAAACGTTTAGTCGAACGTATCGAACAAAATATTCATCTTTTTCGACAAAATTTTGTTTTCAGTGTATAATTGAGTAATTTTTCACGCCAAGTCGATCGTCCTGCCAATAGGATTCATCGAATCAATAAATAATTTGCATTTTTTCTTGCAGGTTGTTTCTTTTCTGCAGCCTTTGACAGCGTCCCATTGGCGATGGCTTATTTAGTCCCGTTCGATTACATTCTCATGATTACGATGGGACCGTTCGTCAAACTTGGGTAATTGATAAAAAAAACTCTTGGTTCTACGTGCAACGTGTCATGCTGTGACTCGACGCGAACTCTATAGACTAAATGTGAAAAAAAATGGTATTCCTTACGTGAAGATTTTTTTTTTGCTGCATTTTGAAATTTCCATAAATTTGATAAATTCCCGTCGTTCGTATTTTTTTCATGTGTCCTGATGTTTTTTTTTTTTCGTTAGGACTTTGCCGATGATCATCGGATGGGTCAAATACATTTCTTGGCTGCTGCACTCGACGGAGGCATTGACGATCGTGCAATGGCAAAATGTGCACAACATAAGTAGGTCAAATATTAAAAATGAATGGGCAGATGCAAAAATGTACATTTTACGAAAAAACTCCGAAAATTTTGTAAAAATTGTTTTTTTTTTAATTGAGTGAAATTTTTGTTTTTCGTCTCACAGCCTGCGAACACGAAGATTCGGAATTGCCGTGTTTGACGGAAGGGTCTCAAGTGCTCGACAGATACGATTTCGATGCGGACAACTTTTGGATGGACATTGTAGCGATGACGATTATCTTGACGGTTTTTCATATTTTGGCATACGTCTGTTTATGGAAACGATGTCGATCGAAATGAATGAAAAATTTCACATTTACATACCCCACCATTTTCTATAACAAATTATCAATAAATGAAAATTAATTTCTGCGATATCGCAAGAACAAAATTTTTCCCAAATTTTATTCTCATCCTCAGGGTCCTTAACATAAGCAATAAATTTTCAAGCCATGCGATAGAAAATCGTATGGGATTAAAATCATAATAAACAAATTGCAGCATTTTTCGTATTTTCATCAAAATTTTACAGTTTTGACAAATTTTCTAGAAAAAAAATAATAATCAGCTATTTGTACCGATGCTGCATGAATACTCGTAGCCTTGCAATAGAAAATCGTATGGAAAATCATAATAAACAATTTGCAAATTTCAATTTCCAGCGTCTTTTGAATTTGCATTAAAATTTTACAGTTTTGACAAATTTTCTAGAAAAAAGCGAGTTGAATGAAAACTCGTAGCCATGCAATAGAAAATCGTATGGAAAACCATAAAAAACAATTTGCAAATTTCAATTTCCGGCGTTTTTTGAATTTGCATTAAAATTTTACAGTTTTAGCAAATTTTCTAGAAAAAAGCGAGTTGAATGAAAACTCGTAGCCATGCAATAGAAAATCGTATGGAAAATCATAATAAACAATTTGCAAATTTCAATTTCCAGCGTTTTTTGAATTTTCATCAAAATTTTACAGTTTTGACAAATTTTCCAGAAAAAAAAACTCAGCTATTTGTACCAAGCGAGTTGGATGAAAACTCGTAGCCATGCAATAGAAAATCGTACGAAAAATCATAATAAACAATTAGCAAATTTCAATTTCCAGCGTTTTTTGAATTTTCATCAAAATTTTACAGTTTCGACAAATTTTTCAGAAAAAAAAAAACTCAGCTATTTGTACCAAGCGAGTTGGATGAAAACACGTAGTCGATCATCGGTCGGTAACACGACGTGTGCCGCTGAGAGTCGGTTCGGTTTCTCCGCGCAAGATGGCGCGAGCGTAGCGTGTTGTTGTTTTTTTTCTCCTTCTCGTGCGCGTTGGGACGGTGTGGTTTCTCTGTCTCGCACAGCTCGCGCAGTGCTGGCGACACAGTCCCACGGGGTCGGCCATGTTGTTAGCGTAGAGCGCGATGCGCAGTCGTTGTGCAGTGCTCGAGCGAGTCGCGCAGCACGAGAGAAATACGCGAGAGAGAGAGAGGGAGCGAGAAGGGGTTTGCGATGAAGAGCAAAGAACCGATAAGAAGCTTGGTGCGCGTGTGTGTATATTTTTGATATATTTATTTTGAAATATATAGGCAACGTATGTAAATGTGAGAGTCGCGAAGGTACGGTCGTTTTGTTGGCGTAATTCGTACCAGTCGGAGTAGTTTTTCGTTGTGGTTGGAGATCGAGGGATACGCGAGGGAGAGAGACGAAGAGAGAGAGAGAGATTGTTCGCGCGAGCGCGTCAGTGTGTGCGTGTGGATCGGAGAAAAAGGGAGGGAGTCGCTCCAGAGAGGGCCGCGTTCGGTTTACACGAGCGTTGTGGCGAGCGAGCGGGCAGGCAGGCAGGCGAGAGAAACACAACGTGAGGAGCCGCCGAGCGGGTCCTTTCCGATACAAATAAACAGAGACGATGATACAAAAATATGCACGAGCATTCGGTACATAAGCCTGAACAGTGGTGTATCGTTGTTGCTCCTAATTTTCCCGCGTCAAGAAAAATCCCGACGTGTTTAGCGCGTTCCACGGCGCGCGGGCTGTTCGATCGAGTGTTTTTTTTTGTTTCTTTTTTCTTTTTTATTCTTCGAAACAGTGAATACGCTGACTGGAAAATAAAACGAACGGGAAAATAGTGCATTTTCGCGTGAGAATATCAGTGGAGTGCGCCTTTTTGTGTTTGTGCTGCTGTTTTTTTTCGTTTTTTGCGGTTAAAAGGTAGAGTATGCGCGGAAAAACGACGCCCGTGGTTGTGATGCTCACCGTTGCCAATCCTGAAGACTCCTCGAACCCGCGAGTGCTCCGAAACAACGAGATACGTGAACGAGGTGAGAGAGCAGGCGAAATCTGAAAGACGCCGATGAGGCACAACTGGAATACAAGGATAAACGAGCGGTGAGCTATAACACACATATACACGAATCATGTTCGAGTTTGCATCGTTGGAATGCAACGAAATTATCGTTTTTCTTGAGCAGAGCTCGTAATTATTATGAAATATTCGCTCTGGACGATAAAACGATTCTCTCTTGCGACCTAACGACTCAATTTTCGAGATTCGATAAATAATTGACAGACGAAATAGTTTTCGTCGAATCTCAACGTTGCAAACTTGAAACATTCTACAAACTCATTGGAAATGCAGTTTCTGATAAAAATGCACTGTTCGCATGCAGAAAATAAGATTGAAGGAAATTTTCTTTGTCAAACGAAATATTGGCTCAAAGAATCGACACTGGAAAAATGAATTTTTGTGAAAAATCTTCGATATTTTGGTGAATACGATAAGATTTTTTGATAATTTCAAAATTTTCGTTATTTTGCCAGTATTTTTGGTTTCTAACGGAATTGTCAGCAAAATTTACGAGTAGAAATTAGTTTCCGAAGAATTTCTAAAATATTTCTCGCTGCACTGACACAATTTTTGGGATTATTGGAAAAAAAACGTTTAGCCGAGCGTATCGAACAAAATATCGATCGATTTTCATCAAAATTATGTTTCCAGTGCACAATTCAATTTTTTCCGGGCTCCAAAAATAGTTCTCCCACGTTTTCGCATTTCTCAAAAATCTCATGACGATCTAGGGTTTGATTTTCCCATTAATTACCAAACGGAATATCGCATTGCTCAAATTTTTAGTCCCACGCCAACGAGCAATCTCCATAATCTGTCAAAATAATTTAACCTTTATTTCTCAATTACATAATAATAACAATAATAATAATAATAAAAATTCTGGCAATGGTTCTTTTGACCTTCCAACCATTTCGCGCAGCATTTCCTGTTTTGCCTATCTCTCTTTTTCTCCTTCTCGCGCTCTTTCCCACGTACTACCTATCTCTGCGCGCACGAGAAGTTTCTGCCTTTGCGTCCTTATTTATTTAGCGTTATTATTTTATTGAAACGTCAGATAAAACGAGAGAGATATCGAAGGCCAGCGTGTGTTTGTTCGCGTCGATGAGAATCGCGCGCGCGGTACAACGAAAATTTTGCTTCGAACGTTTTCACAGTTTTTTTTATTTTTTTTCGTTTTTTAAACTCGAAAATCATTTTTTTTCAATTTCTGTGTGATGGAAAGACAAAATGATTGGGTGAAAAAAAAAATTTGACCGATACAAATGTGAGAAAGCGCCGAAGGATCGAGGGCAGCGAAAAATCGTCGTTTTGTCGTGGCTCTCGGTTAATAAGGTATAGAAAGGAGGATCGTTGATGGTGAACGCGTTTTTCTTGGGAGACGAGACGAGGAGAATCCCTTTTAAGAAATCTCGCGCGTCGTCGTTTTGTTTTGTTTTGTTTTTTTCGTCTTTTTTTTGTTTTTAATTCGCGAATGGGCTCCCGAGGCTCTACGAGTGTCCATAAGAAGATAAATCGCCATTTTACTCGTTCGAGTACTCGCGCTACGTGCCAGAGCCCTCTGCTCGCAGCTTCGGATCCTGGATCGCGTTTCCTATATATCGCCCCCTGCATGTGTGTACCAACGTCTCCGAGCATAAAAATATGTACGTGTAGAAAATTCTCGTCTGAAAGTCTTTTCTTACGTACAAAAGGTACAGCTGCAAACTCGTCTTGATCTTGTCTCGATCTCGTGTCCTTGATTCTCGGGCATCTTGATCCTCAACCGCGCTAGAAGATCGATTTTCATGGCTACTTGATCGTTTGATACTATAAATCATGAATAAATAAACAATTCGATGTTGGAGTTTGCTGGCGACCTAAAAACTCAATCGACACGAAAAATTGCCATGATTTTTAAAATTCAATAAACAATTGGTATACTAAATATTTGTGTAAACTTTAGACTCACACTATGGGAATGAATTTTTGGGAAAAATCGTCGATATTTTGTTGAGGACGGTAAAATAAATATTTTTTTGATAATTTCACAATTTTCGTTATTTTGCCAGTATATTTGGTTTCTAACGAAATTGACAGCGAAATTTACGAGTGGGACGACAAAAAATTGCTTCCGAAGAGATTTTGTAAAATATTTCTTGCTGCAATGACACAATTTTTGGAATTATTCAAAAAACGTTCAGTCGAACGTATCGAACGAAATATCGATCGTTTTTCAACAAAATTTCGTTAAAAATCGTCGATATTTTGTTGAATACGNAGCAGGCGAAATCTGAAAGACGCCGATGAGGCACAACTGGAATACAAGGATAAACGAGCGGTGAGCTATAACACATATACACCAATCGTGTTCGAGTTTGCATCGTTGGAATGCAACGAAATTATCGTTTTTCTTGAGCAGAGCTCGTAATTGTTATGAAATATTCGCTCTGGACAATAAAACGATTCTCTCTTGCGACCTAACGACTCAATTTTCGAGATTCGATAAATAATTGATAGACGAAATAGTTTTCGTCGAATCTCAACGTTGCAAACTTCAAACATTCTACAAACTCATTGGAAATGCAGTTTCTAAAAAAAATGCACTGTTCGCATGCAGAAAATAAGATTGAAGGAAATTTTCTTTGTCAAGCGAAACGTTGGCTCAAAGAATCGACACTGGAAAAATGAATTTTTGTGAAAAATCTTCGATATTTTGTTGAATACGATAAGATTTTTTGGTAATTTCAAAATTTTCGTTATTTTGCCAGTATTTTTGGTTTCTAACGAAACTGTCAGCGAAATTTACGAGTGAAACGACGGAAATTTGCTTCCGAACAGACTTTCTAAAATATTTCTTGCTGCATTGACACAATTTTTGGGGTTATTCGAAAAAAAACGTTTAGTTGAACGTATCGAACAAAATATCGATCGATTTTCATCAAAATTTTGTCAAAAATCGTCGAAATTTCGTTGAACACGGTAAACAAAATATTTTTTTGATAATTTCGAAATTTTCGTCATTTTGGCAGTATTTTTGGTTTCTAACGGAATCGTCAGCGAAATTTACGAGTGAAACGACGAAAATTTGCTTCCGAACAGACTTTCTAAAATATTTCTCGCTGCACTGACACAATTTTTGGGATTATTGGAAAAAAAACGTTTAGTCGAGCGTATCGAACAAAATATCGATCGATTTTCATCAAAATTTTTGTTTTCAGTGCACAATTCAATTTTTTCCGGGCTCCAAAAATAGTTCTCCCACGTTTTCGCATTTCTCAAAAATCTCATGACGATCTAGGGTTTGATTTTCCCATTAATTACCAAACGGAATATCGCATTGCTCAAATTTTTAGTCCCACGCCAACGAGCAATCTCCATAATCTGTCAAAATAATTTAACCTTTATTTCTCAATTACATAATAATAATAATAATAATAATAATAAAAATTCTGGCAATGGTTCTTTTGACCTTCCAACCATTTCGCGCAGCATTTCCTGTTTTGCCTATCTCTCTTTTTCTCCTTCTCGCGCTCTTTCCCACGTACTACCTATCTCTGCGCGCACGAGAAGTTTCTGCCTTTGCGTCCTTATTTATTTAGCGTTATTATTTTATTGAAACGTCAGATAAAACGAGAGAGATATCGAAGGCCAGCGTGTGTTTGTTCGCGTCGATGAGAATCGCGCGCGCGGTACAACGAAAATTTTGCTTCGAACGTTTTCACAGTTTTTTTTATTTTTTTTCGTTTTTTAAACTCGAAAATCATTTTTTTTCAATTTCTGTGTGATGGAAAGACAAAATGATTGGGTGAAAAAAAAAATTTGACCGATACAAATGTGAGAAAGCGCCGAAGGATCGAGGGCAGCGAAAAATCGTCGTTTTGTCGTGGCTCTCGGTTAATAAGGTATAGAAAGGAGGATCGTTGATGGTGAACGCGTTTTTCTTGGGAGACGAGACGAGGAGAATCCCTTTTAAGAAATCTCGCGCGTCGTCGTTTTGTTTTGTTTTGTTTTTTTCGTCTTTTTTTTGTTTTTAATTCGCGAATGGGCTCCCGAGGCTCTACGAGTGTCCATAAGAAGATAAATCGCCATTTTACTCGTTCGAGTACTCGCGCTACGTGCCAGAGCCCTCTGCTCGCAGCTTCGGATCCTGGATCGCGTTTCCTATATATCGCCCCCTGCATGTGTGTACCAACGTCTCCGAGCATAAAAATATGTACGTGTAGAAAATTCTCGTCTGAAAGTCTTTTCTTACGTACAAAAGGTACAGCTGCAAACTCGTCTTGATCTTGTCTCGATCTCGTGTCCTTGATTCTCGACCATCTCGATCCTCAACCGCGCTAGAAGATCGATTTTCATGGCTACTTGATCGTTTGATATTAAAAATCATGAAAAAATAAACAATTCTATGTTGGAGTTTGCTTGCGACCTAAAAACTCAATCGACACGAAAAATTGCCATGATTTTTAAAATTCAATAAACAATTAGTAGATGAAATATTTGTGTAAACTTTAGACTCACACTGGGGAAATGAATTTTTGGGAAAAATCGTCGATATTTTGTTGAAGACGGTAAAAAATAAATATTTTTTTGATAATTTCAAAATTTTCGTTGTTTTTGCAGTATTTTTGGTTTCTAACGGAATTGTCTACGAAATTTACGAGTGGGACGACTAAAAATTGCTTCCGAAGAGATTTTCTAAAATATTTCTTGCTGCAATTACACTATTTTTGGGATTATTCAAAAAAAAGTTCAGTCGAACGTATCGAACAAAATATCGATCGTTTTTCAACAAAATTTTGTTAAAAATCGTCGACATTTTGTTGAATTCGTTAAACTAAATTTTTTTTTCATAATTTCAAAATTTTCGTTATTTTGCCAGTATATTTGGTTTCTAACGGAATTGTCAGCGAAATTTACCAGTGGGACGACGAAAATTTGATTTTGAAGAGAATTTCTAAAATATTTCTTGCTGCAATTACACTATTTTTGGGATTATTAAAAAAAAACGTTCAGTCGAACGTATCGAACGAAATATCGATCGTTTTTCAACAAAATTTCGTTAAAAATCGTCGACATTTTGTTGAATTCGTTAAATTAAATTATTTTTTCATAATTTCAAAATTTTCGTTGTTTTTGCAGTAAATTTAGTTTCTAACGGAATCGTCAGCGAAATTTACGAGTGGGACGACAAAAATTAGCTTCCGAAGAGATTTTCTAAAATATTTCTTGCTGCAATGACACAATTTTTGGAATTATTGAAAAAAACGTTGAGTCGAACGTAATTTTTCAGCAAAATTTTGTTTTCAGTGTAAAAAGAATTTTCATTAATTCCAAGTTTAACGATTTTGAAGAAACATTGAATATTAAAAAGAATTCTATTGAGATGCGGGGGGTGGCAAAGGCGTTTTGTGAGAATTTTTAAATTTCACGATATAACGAGAGGAGACGGAGTGAGGGAAGGGTAACGCGTAATTTTACGAGAATCGTGGGCTCCTATATAGCTGTGGCTTGTAATTGCTACTGTGTGGTCGAATGCACACACGTTCGACTCGTTTGTTTTATTTATCCTTGTTATTGCTCGTTTGTTTGTTTTTTATTCTCAAGGACGAACGTGCGGCGCTCTTTTCCAGGAATGATAATTTTGTGCACAGCACGTTGGTCTATGTTGTCTGTATATACACGTCTCTCTCTCTCTCTCTCTACACCTGGACAAAGTTTTATGTTTTCTTGATATATGCGTGTTTTGCACTCGAGTGTGTCAGAGGACCACAATAGAGACGTCCCTTGGCTCGTTGGAGCCGTCACCTCGAGTCGAGAGAGAGAGAGACGACGACGTTGCTCTCCCCCCTCCCGCTTCTTGGTGCTCGGCTCACGTGTACTTTCTGACCTTTTCTCGGCGTGTGCCTTGCCAAACTTGTATGCGCTCCAACGCATTTTCTGGAATTTGGAAAATAAATCCGAAAATCATTGAAAAAAAAATAAAAAATTGTTTTTTCGTTCGGAGAAATTTTCGGATCCGTGCGCCTTGGAAAATAAATCCAAAAATCATGGAAATTCGCGCTTTTCCCTTTTCGGAAGTTAATAATAAAAATGCAACGACTAAAAAAACGAAAATGATTGACATTTTTTTTTTTTTTCGTTCGGAGAAATTTTCGGATCCGTGCGCCTTGGAAAATAAATCCAAAAATCATGGAATATCGCGTTTTTCTCTTTTCGGAAGTTAATAATAAAAATGCAACGACTAAAAAAACGAAAATGATTGAAATTTTCTTTTTTTTTTGTTCGGAGATTTTCCGGATCCGTGCCTTGAAAAATAAATCCAAAAATCATGGAAATTCGCGTTTTTCCCTTTTCGGAAGTTAATAATAAAAATGCAACGACTAAAAAAACGAAAATGATTGAATTTTTTTTTTTTTTTGTTCCGAGATTTTCCGGATCCGTGCGTTCAATGCACGAGAATGAAGTGAGGCCGTGCGTTGATGCATAATCGATGTTGAAAAACGTGTGATAATGATTTTCATCGTCTCAGAGCCACGGTCACCAGCGCGCGCGGTAACGTCGAGCGATATTTTTTTTTTTATTTGTTTTTCGAGGTCATACGAGCAACTGGATGACCTTGTAGTACGCTCAGTTGGACGAGAACGCTGACACAATACTATGGATAATTCTCATTGAGGATTTTCGATAAAAATGAAAGAAAAAATGGAACAACGCTGCGTCGGATTTCGAAACGACCTCGAATTGTTATGCCATCTGGGTCGAAGGACGCGCGAACCGAAGAGCGTGGGACATTAACCAAATTTATGAGAATTCGTGGCTCTCGTTCTCCTCTCCATCGTTTCCTTGCTATCGTCGCTTTTTTCGTCTTTATTGCTCTTCGGTGCGCTAATGGCTCGCGAGATAATGCTGTACCAAACGCTACACAAATGCACAGCAGCACTTTCTTCTCGCTGCTGAGGAAAAAGTGATTTCTCTCTCCCCCCTCCCTCTGTGCTGCTGCTGCTGCTGCTGGTGGCTCTCGCGTTGGTTCTTAACGATTGCGAGCGATTTCTCTTCGTATGGGAATTGCAGCAATCGAGTATATGAGGGTTAATTAAATGGCGAATTAAAGTCAATACCGAGAGCAGCAACTGACACACTTCATTTTCTCACCCATTTTATTTTCATCGCAATCCATCGAAAAGAAAATTTATTCTAATGACTGGACTGAATACGAAATATTGTTGAAAAATGTGGATATTTTGTTGGATACGTTCAGGTAAACGTTTTTTTGAATAATCCCAAAAATTGTGTCGATGCAGCTAGAAATATTTTAGAAAGTCTCTTTGGAACTAAATTTTTGACGTTGCAATCGTAAATTTCGCTGATAATTCCGTTAGAAACCAAAAATACTGCAAAAACAACGAAAATTGTGAAATTATCAAAAAAATATTTATTTTATCGTATTCAACAAAATATTCGACGATTTTTAAAGAAATTTTGTTGAAAAACGATCGATATTTCGTTCGATACGTTCGACTGAACGTTTTTTTTGTATAATCCCAAAAATTGTGTCATTGCAGCTAGAAATATTTTAGAAAATCTGTTCAAAAGCAAATTTTGGTCGGTCCACTCGAAAATTTCGCTGACAATTCCATTAAAAACCAAATATACTGGAAAAATGACGAAAATTTTGAAATTATGAAAAAAAAATTGAGTTTATCGTATTCAACAAAATATCGACGATTTTTAAAGAAATTTTGTTGAAAAACGATCGATATTTTGTTCAAAACGTTCGACCAAACGTTTTTTTTGAATAATTCAAAAAATTGAAGTCGATGCAGCTAGAAATATTTTAGAAAGTCTCTTCGGAAGGAAATTTTTGACGTTCCACTCGTAAATTTCGCTGACAATTCCGTTAGAAAACAAATCTCCTGCCAAAATGACGAAAATCTTGAAATCATCAGAAAAATATTAAGTTTACCGTATTCAACAAAATATCGACGATTTTTAACGAAATTTTGGTGAAAAACGATCGATATTTTGTTCAAAACGTTCGACCAAACGTTTTTTTTTTAATAATTCAAAAAATTGAGTCATTGCAGCAAGAAATATTTTAGGAAGTCTCTTCGGAACGAAATTTTTGACGTTTCACTCGTTAATTTCGCTGATAATTCCGTTCGAAACCAAAAATACTGCAAAAACAACGAAAATTTTGAAATTATCAAAAAATATTTAGTTAACCGTATTCAACAAAATATCGACGATTTTTAACGAAATTTCGTTGAAAAACGACCGATATTTTGTTCGATGCGTTCAACTAATCGTTTTTTTTAATAATCCGCTCAGAAAGAATACGCTCAGTCATTGATTCTATAAATCAAGAAGATTGTTAATTAATATAAATGATTGATCAATCAATTATAAATGCAATCTCTGCTCGAGACGATTTGTGGGCAAAAAATATTATCTCTCGTTGATGAAATTCGCACTGAGAGACGCGTTCTTGGTCTCTAGCAGTTCTACGAACCCCTCGTCAAATCATTACACAGCTCTCCCCTCGCCATCCGTACATTAACTTTTTTTCCTCGTCACTCGAACTGCATGCACTCTTTCGTGTCCGTCCGCGGACTCAACTATATACGAAAATGCGAAACCTCTGCTGTGTGTACCTCGGCCTTCGATATTTGTTGCACGAAATATACCTCCAGCTTTTCTCTATATATATATGTATTTTTTTTTTTATTATTAAGTTCCAAACTCATGGGACGAGTTTCGAGAGAAAAAGAGAAAGAGAGACGAGGACGAGCAGGACTCGAGTCGAGTGGAGTGTATTACAGGTATTTACCTACACTCAACCGACAACCAACAAACCTACCACTCGAACTTACGACCCGAGACTACAGGCTCTTTCAAAAATTATTTTTTTCTCCCACCAATTTTTTT
>JBAJMU010000005.1:15101606-15117847 GCA_037952995.1 Hyposoter didymator
AACGATCGCAGGCTCAG
Organism: Hyposoter didymator; assembly: GCA_037952995.1. NCBI lineage: Eukaryota > Metazoa > Arthropoda > Insecta > Hymenoptera > Ichneumonidae > Hyposoter > Hyposoter didymator. The sequence continues at coordinate 15,101,624 of JBAJMU010000005.1, forward strand.
ATTCGGAAGTGGAAATCATTAAAATTCGAGATTTTCGCATTTATCGAAGAAAATAATTGCTCAACAAGTTTTTTATAATGCAAATGTTTATTTTTTAGGAAGATAATACATTTTTTTTCCAATTCTAACGTTCGTGAGCAATAACAATGGTATTTCCAACAATTGCATGTGCCAAACGATCGCAGGCTCAGATTCGGCAGTGAAAATCATTAAAATTCGAGATTTTCGCGTTTATCGAAGAAAATAATTGCTCAACAAGTTTTTTCTAATGAAAGGGTTTATTTTCAGGAAGATAATACATTTTTTTTCCAATTCAAACGTTCTTGACCAATAGCAATGGTTTTTCCAACAATTGCATGTGCCAAACGATCGCAGGCTCAGATTCCAAAGTGGAAATCATTAAAATTCGAGATTTTCGCGTTTATCGAAGAAAATAATTGCCCAACAAGTTTTTTATAATGCAACTGTTTATTTTTTAGGAATATAATACATTTTTTTTCCAATTCAAACGTTCGTGACCAATAGCAATGGCATTTCCAACAATTGCATGTGCCAAACGATCGCAGGCTCAGATTCGGAAGTGGAAATCATTAAAATTCGAGATTTTCGCATTTATCGAAGAAAATAATTGCCCAACAAGTTTTTACCAATGCAAATGTTTATTTTTTAGGAAGATAATACATTTTTTTTCCAATTCAAACGTTCGTGACCAACAGCAATGGTTTTTCCAACAATTGCATGTGCCAAACGACCGCAGGCTCAGATTCGGAAGTGGAAATCATTAAAATTCGAGATTTTCGCATTTATCAACGAAAATAATTGCTCAACAAGTTTTTTATAATGCAAATGTTTATTTTTAGGAAGATAATACATTTTTTTTCCAATTCTAACGTTCGTGACCAATAGCAATGGCATTTCCAACAATTGGATGCTTGCAACAAAACGTTTTTTTTCCTCACGTCTCAATTGGCTCAACGAACGATGAAGAGGCACGTGTTTATAAAAGAAAATGAAGTTTTTTTTGTGTGAAATGTACAAAAGCATATCGTGTTGAAAAATAAAAATGAAAATTGGGGCGAGTGTTCCGATTGTAACAATCAGCCGGTTGACGGCGGTTGTCGCAAATTTACAGCATCGTTTCGAACGATCCTCTCCAGTATTTTCTCAATCATACGCTTTGGCTCCCATCTCTCGCAATATGGAAAATTTAATACCGGTCTTTTGACTAGCTCGTCGTCGGCGTTCATGTGATAAATCGACTGGAGAAATACCGTCGGCGGCTGGGCCGGAAACGAGGGTAAGAGGATAAAATGAACGAGAAAATAAAAATCCTGCTGTTCGAGGAGTATCGCGATGCGAGAAAAGTTGGTCGCATCGTACTCGACGACGTTGCGTCTTTGGAGAAACAACAATGTCGATATAAAGTTGTTTCTTTTTTCGTAACATTCTCCAATCGCGTTTATCTGGAATTTTTGAAATATCAAATTATTCCGCGTTCGTAATTAAAATTTGTCATTAACGATTTTTCAATGTTCGACATTTTTGGAGAGAAGAAAAATCATTTATCAAATTATTCACGATCTTTGCTAATTTTTTCGTTGGCGAATTCGAAAAATTGAAATTTCTCGGTTTTTTTTTTTTTACCTTGTCGGAAATCATTTTTTTAATATTCGTCACGTAATCCGACAGGCTCTGATCCATCGGCGGTATTTTCAAGTTTGAAAAACCAGCGTTGTTGAAAGTTTCTTCCAACGTCGTGCTGAGATGAAGCTGGGGAATCCCTCTGCTCCAATTCGACTCTTGGAAACTAACGACCATCATTGCTGCGTCGTTCACTGCCTTGTTACTGCGGCCAGGCAGCCGCGAAAAATCCATTGCCAAATGAATCACGAATCTCACTTCCATCGGAGACTCTGCATTTGGCAGCAAAATTATTTCCACGTCTTTGGAACATACGTCGTTCTTGTCGACCAGCATCGTGTATTGCGAGTGCAGCAGCTGCTCGTTTCTACTCAGTAAATCTATCTGAAAAGATTATCGAGCTGGAAATTATTCGATGCAAAACTTTACAGAATCAAAAGTTGAAAAAAGAGATAAAAAGGAGATTCTTAGTCGCAATATTACAGTCGCTCTTGCTGTGAGAGCGATTTTCTGGCCAATGCATCAATTTTCATTTTATTTGGTTCTCCATGAAAAAAAATGTTTGCCTATTCGTTGTATTTGTTAATAAAAGTGACTTTTTGTTAATTGTATCAATTTTTTACTTCCTCGATGCTGTTTATACCACAAAGTGAGCTCCTCCAACGTTCTCCAACAAAAAGACCATTTTCGCGGCGTTTTTCGAAGATTTTCTCGCCAATACGTCAATTTTCATTTTATTTGGTTCTCCATGAAAATAAATCTCTGGCCAGAGCACAAAGTGAGCTCCTCCAACATTCTCCAACAAATAGACCATTTTCGCGGCGTTTTTCGAAGATTTTCTCGCCAATACGTTAATTTTCATTATATTTGGTTCTCCATGAAAATAAATCTCTGGCCAGAGCACAGAGGAAGCTCCTCCAACATTCTCCAACAAATAGACCATTTTCGCGGCGTTTTTCGAAGATTTTCTCGCCAATACGTCAATTTTCATTTTATTTGGTTCTCCATGAAAATAAATCTCTGGCCAGAGCACAGAGGAAGCTCCTTCAACATTCTCCAACAGAAAAACCATTTTCGCGGCGTTTTTCAAAAACTTTCTCACCGATGCATCAATTTCCATTTTATTTGGTTCCCGATGTAAAAAATCTTTGGCCGTTCGTTGTATTTGTTGATGAAAGTGACTTTTTGTTTATTATATCAATTCTTTACTTTCTCGCGGCGTTTGTCAAAGATTTTTTTGGCCAATGCATCAATTTTCATTTTATTTGGTTCCCGATGAAAAAAAATCTTTCGCCGTTCGTTGTATTTTTTGATAAAAGTGACTTTTTGATAATTGTATCAATTCTTTACTTACTTGATGCTGTTTATAGCACAAAGTAAGCTCCTTCAAAACAGTGAGAAGACTTTCAGGTTTCATGAGTTGCCAATTGGCCAGACTGGGGATATGCGCTTCGATGGTATCGATGTCAGGATCGGCCAAGAAAGAATCATCGTTAAAATCAAAGTCAGGCCCCATCTCAGGACAAGTAGAATTGAACAGAACTGTCCATTGGAGAGTTTGTCTGGCATAAGGAATGGCAAATGTAAAACGATCTGCCTTTTGTTTACTGGAACTTGAGAAGTATCTCAGTTCGATGGGTTTCCGAGTCACGCCTGTAAATCGTGACAAAAGAAATGATGAAAATGCTCGCGAAACGAAAAACGTTTACGAAATATTGATTCGTGCGAGTCTCACCGAAGCATTGATTCTCCAATACCCTTCTAACCAAATGCTCGAAAACTTCGTTAATATCAGGCAAATTGATCTGATTTTGATTCAACATTTTCGATGTTTTTTCTCTTTGTATCGTTGTCACTTTATTTTATTGGATTATCGAAAATATCGCCTTTTTTTCGACCGTCCGATGCTCATTGGTCCGCGAATGTCAACAAATTTATTTACGTTTTTTTCACGCGAGTGGAACGAAACATTGTTGCGCTGTCAAAACGCGATGGTTGTTTGCGCGAAATGTAAACCATGCGTACGCGCCCTAGAAAACAAAAAAGAAACGGATTCGCAAACGTTTTGTTTAGAGCTTCGTGTTTACGTATTTGGCCGCCAACGGCGCTCTCTAAACATTCGGGAGTCGCTCGTCTTTTTCTCCTCGAACCCACGGAAATTTGGAGCCAACTTCACGGAGGTCAATCAATCATTTCGCTTTGGTCAATTGTCAACCATTCTCCATTGTATGTATCGCGTCCGTCGAACGGTCGACGCTCTCCGCAGTCCGTAACGACGCGTACTTATCTTATCGTTTTCCCTCTGAAAACTTCGAGTAACGTTAAAATTCACCTTCGCTCGTAAAGTCATAACGACTACATCTCGCTGAACTATCAATATTTTTCCCCCCGCGAAAGCGAGAATTTTGTTTCGGAATAGATTTTTAGGTTATTCGTAAACGATGAGTACGAATGAGATTGACAGCTCCGCGGGCAATGGCATCAACCCCGGTACAGACAACGCTGATGCATCTGGTTATGGCAATAAGTGAGTACGATGATGACTCTGACGAGAGCAATGACGTTTAGCAACAATAACTTATTTCTCGTTTCGAGTGATCGATCGAATTTCACAAATCAACGTGACACGAAAGCGTCATCGGGATTTTTATTGCATCGATGAAAAAACGCAAATTCCCAATGCGTCGCGTGTCTCTTTGTGAATCACCCAACCGAATATTTACGATTCAATTATTATTGTTAATCAAACAATTTCATTTCCCATCGTGTAACAATTTCCTTTTATAATCATAAAATTCTTTCCCCGAAAAATAAAAAGATCGAAATAACCTGAAATTTGAAAACTCGGAATTTCCTTTTGTGACCTTTTTCAAGGTCATTGTTCCGCCCATTTTCCATTGAGCCTTTCGGTCCAAATCTTTTGCATGCAAAAAATTCCTCCACGTTCTAAACGCGCTGAACAAAATGGACCGGAACAAGGTTTTTTTTCACACGTTTCAGGAACGGCGTTCCTTCTAACGGCGGAAAGATACAAACTGCCCCGACGGAACGTTACGCGACGCACTACAGAATGAATCATTCCAAACGTGGCCTCGCCGTCATATTCAATCACGAATTTTTTACCGTCACTCACTTGAAAGCGAGAAGCGGCACGAACGTAGATTGTGAAAATCTAGTCAATACGCTCAAGGATCTGGGTTTCGAAGTCAACGATTTTCACAACGCTAATCACAAGGACGTTGTGAAAAATTTGGAGCGAAGTATGCACTTTTTCCCATTATTTTGTTCTCTCAATTATTCGATAACCACGTGGCAACAAAATTTGCAATAAATTTGTGTTTCTATACTCGATGCCAAAGAATTTTATCACCAAATTTTATCAAATTCTCATTATTTCGATTTAGTGATCCAACCTTACTGGGAATTAAATTTTGTTAAAAATGGTCGATATTTTGTAGAATACGATAAACTAAATATTTTTTGATAATTTCAAAATTTTCGTCATTCTGACAGTATATTTGATTCCTAACGAAATTGCCAGCGAAATTAACGAGTGGAACGACTAAAATCTGCTTCCAAAGAGACTTTCTAAAATATTTCTTGCTGCAATGACACTATTTCTGGAATTATTCAAAAAAACGTTTAGTCGAACGTATCGAACAAAATATCGATCGTTTTTCAACAAAATTTTGTTAAAAAATGGTCTATATTTTGTTGAATACGATAAACAAAATATTTTTTGATAATTTCAAANCATGAAAATTCAAAAACTTTTTGGATTTCTTTTTTCAGATGAAAATCAGGAGCTCCATCTTGCCCGCAGATTTCAGACTGCGATTGCGAGGTGTGGCACAAATGTGCCTTGAACGTCAACTACTTTTCAACATAATCCTCTCATAATTTTTTATTTTGACGTTCGGAAATGTAGTAAAATGATCTGAAAACTTCGCTAGACCTGGTTTTTTCTTCCTATCCCAAAAAAATTATTTAAAAAACGCTTTTTTAAAGCCTTATAAAGCAGGCGCCCCCCTTAACTCAATGCCAAAGAATTTTATCACCAAATTTTATCAAATTCTCATTATTTCGATTTAGTGATCCAATCCAACCTCACTGGGAATGAAATTTTGTTAAAAATAGTCGATATTTTGTATATTCAAAATTATGAATATAATTTTGAATTTTTAATAATTTATATTAAAAAATTTTTTTTATAATTTTGAATTTTTTTTTATATATTCAAAATTATGAATATAATTTTGAATTTTTAATTTTGAATATATTCAAAATTATGAATATAATTTTGAATATTTAAAAATTATGAATATAATTTTGATTATTTAATATGAATATTCATAAACTGAATATTTTTTGATAATTCTCAAAATTTTCGTTACTTTGGCAGTATATTTGGTTTCTAACGGAATTGTCGGCGGAATTTACGAGTGGAACGACTAAAATGCTTCCAAAGAGACTTTCAAAAATATTTCTTGCTGCATCGACACAATTTTTGGGATTATTCGCAAAAAAAGTCGAACGTATCGAACAAAATGTCCATCTTTTTCAACAAAATTTTATTTTCACTGTTCCTCAATGAAAAAATACACAAAAAAACAAACATTTTAATTATTTTTTTGATCGTTGACGATTTTTTTTCAGTCGCTGCAATGGATCATTCCAACCACGATTGTCTAATCGTAGCTGTGTTGAGCCACGGAGAACTCGGTCTGCTGTACGCCCACGATACCCCGTACAAAGCAGATTCGATTTGGTCTTACTTCACAGCGGACAAATGTCCAACTTTGGCTGGCAAACCAAAACTCTTTTTCATCCAAGCTTGTCAAGGGGATAGGCTGGACGGTGGTATGCCGTTGAAAGATCGTACGGAAACCGATGGCCCAGGAACTACCTCGTTCCGTATTCCGACGCACGCCGATTTCCTCATCGCTTATTCGACCATTCCTGGCTTTTATTCCTGGCGCAACACAACCCGTGGCTCGTGGTTCATGCAAGCGTTGTGCCTCGAGTTGCGCGAGAATGGTACTCGTTACGACATCCTCACGCTCCTCACGTTTGTCTCGCAACGAGTAGCTCTCGATTTCGAATCCAACACTCCTGACAACGCGACGATGCATCAACAGAAACAAATTCCTTGCATCACTTCGATGCTCACGCGTTTGGTCAAATTCACTCCGCCACCGAAACCCGCCGGCGTCTAGACTCTGTCTTCCTCGACTTTACACTTTCGAGCTAATTTATTCGTCAACGACGAATAATTGGAGCGAGCGATGGGCAAAATGGAAAATCTCGATCGCATAGAAATAAATTACTCGAGTTTGTCTCGTTGGAATGCAACGAAAACATAATTCTGCAAAATATAATTACGATGATGAAACGATCGATTTTTGCGACGCGAAAAGTCGGTGGCTCGAAGAAATTTGGATGAAATTGAAAATTCCAACGTTGCAAACTTCAGCATCATTAGAAATATCGAAATTTCCACATAATCCCAGTGACGAATTTTACTTCGACGTCAAAACCCGTTTTTTTATTTTTTCTAAGGAATTTTTACAATTTCGTAATTAAAAAAAAANAAAAAAAAAAAAACACTTTTTTTTTTATCGTGCGATTGCTTAATTCGATTTTTCCCATCGTGGGTTTGTCGAGAAAGAACACAACGTGCCTAAGAAGAGGACAAACGTGGTAATACCTGCATTTATTAAATCTTTTCAACGATTGCTCACGCAATATTCGAAGCAGAGCAAATCTGTACGTGACAACGATTCGCTGCATTTTCGCATCGTCGCGAAAACAGCCTTTTTTTCAATACTTATAAAATTTACGTATTAAATGAATATTTTTTTTTATGGATCGTTATTCGAGCTTTTGAGTCGTCACTCGCGATCGTGACGACTTGACAAACCTCAGTATTCATGTTTCTATTATTTACGCTCAATTTTTATACGTACTTTTTCGTTTTTTTTTCTAATTCATTTGCAAGCTGCTCATTCCTTCGGACGGCGATGGAAGAAATTTATCTCGTCGCTTTTTTACGTAACATTGGAAAAACTCTCTATTAGCGTTACGATGATTTTTCGTTCTAAGAATTTGTGATTGCACAAAAGTTCTTTTTTTTTTTGGTGAAATTCTCGAGATTTTTTTACCGAACGGTCGATACATTTTTCTTACGCCTCATGAAAAAATGTCTTTCAGTATAAAAATTGTGATACAAAATTATCGTCGTCGTGTATCATAGTCGTTAAATGTCTAGATACTACTGTTCATGAAAAATATATCAATAACGTCGAAGGTCCATTTCACCTTCGAAAACTTTTTTTTTTTTTTNTTTTTTTGAATACTTTTTTTTTTTTATAGTTTTTTTTACGCAAATAGTTTGTACATGCAGAATTTTCTTGCATACCATTTATATGCCTTTTGTATGGATAAATAAAGTATAAAATTTGAAGAGCAATTGGGAAATTTGTGAATCCGAATGAAAACTCCTTTTTTTTTCTAAACACTCAGTTTTTCGTTTTTCATGCAAACTTGTTTTTTCTTTGAATAAATAAAGTATAAAATTTGAAAAGCAAATGGGAAATTTGTGAATCCGAATGAAAACTCCTTTTTTTTCTAAACACTCAGTTTTTCGTTTTTTATGGAAACTTGTTTTTTCTTTAAATAAATTAAGTATAAAATTTGAAGAGCAAATGGGAAATTTTTGAATCCGAATGAAAACTCCTTTTTTTTCTAAACACTCAGTTTTTCGTTTTTTATGCAAACTTGTTTTTTCTCTAAATAAAGTATAAAATTTGCAAACACCCAGTTTTTGGTTTTTTATGCAAACTTGTTTTTTCTTTAAATAAATAAAGTATAAAATTTGAAGAGCAAATGGGAAATTTGTGAATCCGAATGAAAACTCCTTTTTTTTTTTGTAAACACTCAGTTTTTCGTTTTTTCTTTAAATAAATAAAGTATAAAAATTGCAAACACTCAGTTTTTCGTTTTTTATGCAAACTTATTTTTTCTTTAAATAAATAAAGTATAAAATTTGAAAAGGAAATAGGAAATTAGTGAATCCGAATGAAAACTCCTTTTTTTTTTGTAAACACTCAGTTTTTCGTTTTTTATGCAAACTTGTTTTTTTTTCTTATCACGATTGCAAGTACAAAATAGATACAACAATAAATTACAATTATTTATGTTAATGAGGCACTTGACCAGGCATATTGTACAAGAGCAAAGGTTCTCGTCTGCGAGAAGATATTTCCGGCGCAGTGAAAGGCCGTTGTTTCGGTCTGTCGTTTATTTCGAGAGACACTAAGTTCGTGGCATTGAGTGTCACGAGATTCATCGAATCCTGAGTTTCCTGTGCGTTTGTTGGTAAAACATCGACGGCTGTGTTTTGCAACGAGTGTTGCGATTTGCTCATGCGTTCTCCGAGCCCGAGGGGAGCGGTTTTGTTCTTGCAGGTGGCGAGCAACTTTTTCAAAGACGATTTTTTCTTCTTGGTCTCAATGACTGAAAGGAAATTGACGGATTACGAAAATTTTCACGATTCTGATGATACGACGTTTTGCTGAACGGAATACTCACGATTTTCGTTGCTCGAATTCGCGTCACGACTCTGAAACAAAAAAAAAATGAAAAATTCGTCGTTTCTTTTTATAAAAAAGAAGAAAATTTGGATTTTTAGGATTTAGAATGAACGAGACTGGTTTTTACTTGTTGTGCCAATATTTCTTGGATCGGCTTGAAAGGATTGGAACGTATCGATGCTCGCGATGGCGTCATCGACGTCGAAGACAATTTTCTTTGCACACGAGTGATTAAACCGTTTTGGGAATGTTTCGTGCGACGATCCAAAGTCGCAAAGTTTTTTGATATCGTGTCCAACAACCATCTGTAAAAAGTTTCACGTAAATCGGTTTTGTCCGTTGAATAGCACGAGATTTCTCATTTTTCAAGTTTTTTATTTTTTATTTTTTTTATTTACTTGTAGCCATTTATGATTCCGAGAGTATTGTGGCTGGACGCGTCACTCGACGATGTGCACGAGCACGTTTCAACTCTGGTGGGACAACGCATGGCATTGGCCATGCGTTCGACATCCAAGTTTTCCACAACATCGAGTTCGTCAATGGCACCGTTAACGTCTTGCTTATTAGCTAATCTGTAAAATGGAAATGTTACTTCACTCACGCGAGCTTTTCGATAGAATAATTACTGAACGTGTTTGGTCCAATCGTGTCGTTTGATAATTTAATTAGGAAAATCGTGAAAATCGTGAAAATCGTCAACACGCAATAATGAATCTACGAAAAATATTGTACTGTGCAATTACAAGAACGAAAAAACAACAAACAGTGCGTGAAGCGTTGGTAAACTTTTGCTACACTGAGGACAAAATTTCGGTGGAAAACGATCGATATTTTGTTCGATACGTTCGACTAAATGTTTTTTTTTAATAATCCCAAAAATTGTGTCAATGCAGCAAGAAATATTTTAGAAAATCTCTTCGGAAGCAAATTTTTGTCGTTCCACTCGAAAATTTCGCTGGCAATTTTGTTAGAAAGCAAATTTACTATCAAAATAACGAAAATTTTGAAATTATCAAAAAATATTCTGTTTATCGTATTCAACAAAATATCGACGATTTTTAACGAAATTTTGGTGGAAAAAGATCGATATTTTGTTCGATACGTTCGACTAAACGTTTTTTTTTTAATAATCCCAAAAATTGTGTCAATGCAGCAAGAAATATTTTATAAAATCTCTTCGGAAGCAAATTTTTGTCGTTTCACTCGAAAATTTCGCTGACAATTCCGTTAGAAAGCAAATTTACTGTCAAAATAAAGAAAATTGTGAAATTATCAAAAAGTATTTAGCTTATCGTATTCAACAAAATATCGTCGATTTTTAACAATTTTTCATTCCCAGTGTAATATTATTAATCTTTCTTTGAAGTCTCACAATAATATAGGCTTTCCAGTAATATGTTCATGAGCGATTAAATCTCCGAATACTATTTTATTTTCTGTTAGACGTGATATGTCGCTAGCATCCACCACATAAATCAGACCGTGTACCTAAAAGTTGTCACAATGGTTAAAGGATATCGAGTTTCCTAGACTTTTTTTCAGAACGTAATAAAAATTGAGATTCAAGTATTTCGATCGCTTTTTTTTCCCACAAATCCTTCGTACGTCGATTATCAGAAAATCTGAAGCGTACCAAGAGGCTGCGTCTTTTCATAGACTTTGGAAAAAAAACTACGCGCCGGAGTTTTCAGTGAAAATTATTAAAAAATTGAGAAAACGATCGAAAAACTTGGACGGAAGGTAAAAACGAGTTTCGTTACGAAGAAAAAATTGAATTTTTGTAATTCCTCACGTCTGTGTAATATTTGGACCAAATGGATCTTATTTGCGGAGCGCCGCCAATGTCGTAAACCTTTATGTCGCAAGATTTGTGTTTCAAGGATACTGTGCGAAATCCCATTGTGGGTAGAACGTCTTGAGCGGAGTCTGTATGAAAAGCAATTAGTATGAAAACGAATTAGTGAAAATTTGTTTTGACGCGGAGGAAGAAAATGAAAAATGGAAAATTTCTTACCGTTTGAAATGCGATTCAAAATCGACGTTTTGCCAGCGTTATCAAGACCTACAACGAGCAACACAATAGTCCTGTTACGCGAAAGGAAAGGAAAATACGAAAGTTGTTAATCATCGCGTGAATAAACGAGTGAAGCGGAAAAAACAGGCAAAGCGAATCGAGGAATTACTTGGATGTGTTGCTTTTTCGTCGCAGTTTTTTGAACAGCGTTCTCATGCAGTTACCCATGACGCGAAATATAATGAATCGTCTAAAACGATATTTATTTTTTACTACGAAGATAAACACTATGGGTCGCCATGTTGTATACAAAAGCGTGGCGGAACAGTTGCATGGTTGCTGCTGCTCCTCATCGCGTGTACAATCACCGCGCGAGGACGAATGAATGAAAAATCACGAATACGTCGTCTCGTTTCAGAGTGTAAGATTTCAACACAAGATTACAAACTGACAGCGCTGCCGTGGCGTTTACATTTGACTTTTCTTTGTATAGTGTGTCTGTGTGTCTGTGTGTGTGCATGAGAAACGTCGCGAGTAGGTTTTTTTACTCTGGTACCGATAGGTCGATACAGTTAGACAGAAAACTGTGCTCACGTTGTTCACTGACACAAACAATAAAGGAGTCTTCATGCAGGCTGCGTTGTCGTGAGTTTGAATTTTCGGTGTGAAAAAACCTGAATCAAGAAAAATATGAAGGACGTCGTGGTTCACGGGATGGCCGGAAGGTGGCGATCTGCGCGCGCGACGATCGGGCTAGATATGGGACGACGCTCCTAAAGCCTAATTTTTTTTCTGTATTTGTTTAACAAAAATAAATAAAAAATAAATAAAAAAAAACGTGCGATGATGAAATTTTTGTTTTCTTTCATTTTTCTATGTAAATATTTGAAATTTGCGGCGTTTGCAGTTTTTGCAGCACGAGAACGATCTTCTAGTTTCATAAAATGCGGCATTTCGATGTCGGGCTTTGAGCAAAGTCCCGAAAATTTGGATTTATTGAGAAAAACAAAAGTTGGATCGTACAGCTTGTGATTATATAATTAGAGAAAATAAAATACAGAATTAATTTATGAATAATCGGAACACGTTTGAGAGGAATTTAGCAAAATGAAAAACTGAACTTTATTCGAAAGTTTCGACGCTCATGGCGTCGTCGTCGTCGGACGTTTCGATCGAACGGAAGAAAGCAGCTTCGTCGAAATCGCTTCCTTCAATGTCCTTGAATATATCAGCTTCTTTATGACGCACAGACAATTTCGCGATGTAAGTTGGAACCGAGGAAGCTTGTGAAAAATCGCAGTCGATCATCATTTCGTGGACGTTTCCTTGCTGACTCGTTCCTGCTGCGTTTTTGAAACTCGGACTCGAAACTGCGAGCCTAAAAATGTCATTAAAATTTTGTTGTTCATTGGAAACTTGCGAATTCGAAGTGCACGTTGCATTTCGAAAATCCATCGAAACTTCTCGCCCTTCGGCAGAATCAACATTTTTCCTGTGGAATTCTGATTCCTCGTCAGACTCGAGAATACTTTTCGTCGATCTTTCCTTCCTCGTAGATGGTTCCCCGGACATTTTCGACTTTCTCGAACCGATCAGCGAAGACAAACTTGTCGTTGACTCTCTCTTCGAAGATTTGTGTCCTTTTCCCTGTTGCTGGTCCTCGCCGTTTCGACGAAATGGTTCCGAGCTCGTAGCTTCCGCTTCCCTGCTCTCGGAAAATTCCAAACCGCTCGATTTTTCTTGCCAAAATGTTGTCGTAATTTGTTCGCTAGGCTCACGAGGCTCTTTAAATCTGACAGAGCTCGTTTCTTTTTCCAGCTGCGTAGGTCGCGCTGTTTTTGACGTTTTCATTCTCCACAGGACGCTAGGAATTTTGTATCTGTTGACAAGGTCAACGACATTGCGAACGGAGAATTCATCTCTGTCCAAAAAATCCCCCATTTCTGCGAGACATTCGGAAAATGTTTTTCTCCACGAATCCGTTGCTCGTTGCTCGGGTTCCGAAGGTTTGATGCTTTTCGCAATCTCGTCGGCATAGACGTTCGCATCGGAGACGATGCTTTCCGGGAGGCCGGTAGATCGTGCCAAATTAATGCCATAGTTCCATACGACGACGACTCCTGGTTTGAGCCTGTGGGTGTACGTCATCCTCGAGTCGCTGCTGCGAGTCTTTAACGAATTTATTTCAATTTCCATGTTGTGATTTTTCACGTTCGGATAAAGCTCGGCCAATCGAGTGAGATAGAAAAAGTGTGTGGCGTTGAAAGTGAACGCTGAGGAGTGGAGCAGTTTCTCGCAAATGGACCAAGCCAAGGAAGTGCCTTCTTCGAAGGTCGTGCTACGACAAAGCTCGTCAAGGACGACGAGAGAGCTGGGGGTTAAATATTGGAAAATGTATTGAGACTCTTTGATCTCGAGGACGAAAGTCGATGCGTTTGATTCGATATCTTCGCGAGGACACATCCTGCAGAAGATTCTATCAGCGACACGGAAATGAGCGACTTTCGCAGGAACGTAACTTCCCATTTGCGCCATTATTTGGAGCAGCACGATTTGTTTGAGATAAACAGATTTTCCGCTCATGTTGGGTCCGGTTATCGTGTGGAAATTGTACGAGGTCGTAGCGAGCACGTCGTTCGGTACGGGACTGTCCGAGCTCGAAATGTCCATTATGGGGTGTCGAGATTCACGGATTTCCAAGCGTTTGCCAAACTCTGGGAGAACGTAATTGCTCAACGAACTGATTTGAGCGAGTGACAAGAGCAAATCGAGTTCGCCGATGTGGTCGCTCAGCTTGAACAAACAACCGATCTGTTGACGCACTCCGGCCATCGCTTCGTTCAGCAAAACGTTACTCATTATGTGGAGTTCCTCGCAAGCGTCACGACAGTGCTGACTGAGCACCATGAGGTACTCGGTCGTCATGTACAAAGTATTTTTATGCTGATGGACCTCGATCAATTCTTCTGGAAGTTTGTCGACGTCGATCTTTTGAGAACGCGGCACATCCAGTTCTATGTGGTAACCCAAATTCGAATTACAGCCTAATGACAATCCAAGATTGTAACGATCCGATAAATTCTCTACTAATTTTTGCATGTCGTCGATCAACTCGCAATACGTTTGACGCGCTATGTCCAACATGTCGTTCAGCCCCGAACGAATCGCGAAACAACGCTGCATGTTCGACGATGTGTAACCCATCACCCATTTTGCTTCTGGATGGACAACCCGGAGAATCTTTTCTTTTATCGATTCGTATCGAGGATCCTGCAGATCCTGCGAAAATATCGACGAATATTGAAGAAATTCTTCGGGAGAGATCGAAACAAATTTCGAGGAATTTAAATGATGAAATTTAAGCTTTACCATTGTGACTTTTTGGAGAAACGGTGCTTGTCCATCCGACATTACGGATCGAAGCTCAGGAATAATATCGATCACATTTTTCAGGAGTAATATATAGTTGAGATTTTTTTCTGCAGCTTGAACGTTGTCGGTCTGGGAAGTGAGCATTGCCAGGCTCAGCAATCGACTCGCGCCATAAAATTTTTTCACCACTCGCTGAGAGTTGAATTATTTAAAAATCTTTGTAAACGTTTTTTTCGCACCTTTCGTTTGTAAACCTGGACACACCGTTCGTTCAGCTTGTTATTACGTTCCAAAAATTCTGAAAAAATTCAGGCTACTGTTCGAAATCGTCAACTTGAAATTTCAATTATCAAATTATAGGAAAATGAATTTTTTCATCAATTTTTGATCCAATGAATGGAGCGATTCGTCGTATTTGCCGGAACACGAATTACCCAGGTTTACAGACGAAGGTTAAGCTCCGTTAACGGCTCCGTTAACATAAAAATAAATAAAAAACAAAAACACAAATATTAACATTTTGGCCTGTAAACGTTTTTTCCGCGCCTTCCGTTTGTAAACCCGGACACACCGTTCGTTCAGCCTGTTATTACGTTCCAAAAATTCTGAATAAATTCAGGCAACTGTTTGAAATCGTCAACTTGAAATTTCAATTATAAAATTATAGGAAAATGAATATTTTCATCAATTTTTGATCCAATGAATGAAGCGATCCGTTGTATTTGCCAGGACACGAATGACCCAGGTTTACAGACCAAGTGTTAAGCTCCGTTAACGGTTCCATTACCATAAAAATGAAAAAGACAAAAAGTTTGGAAAAATCGAGTCAGTAAAAAGTTGAAAAATGGAAAAAAATAAATAAAACCAAGTTTATAATTTCGTAATTGCTCGGAATATCATTTTTTGTCCAAGAAAAAAATAAATTATTGCATTTCGGAAGATATATTCGTACCTGAAGAACGTAAAGGAAAGGTTGATTCGAAACGAATTCCGTGACGCAGCATTGACGACTTTTTATCAGTTCCAAATCACAGGGTGGCTGAAGTATCGAAGCTCGGATTTGCCGACGACCCATTGGAGTTGAGCATCGGTCGAGAGCGCCCAATAGACTAAACGTTCCGCTGCCACCTTGCGATGTCACCAGTTCCAGGCTCTGAGCACTCTCAATGTCTTGGAAAATTCATTAACGAACCCAATTACCACACGTACGATATATTTCCAAAAATTCATAACACCCCAAAGATTTTTCATTAAAAAAATTGATTTTTCCAATTTTTTAAACAAAAAAATAATAAAATTCAATTCCGAACGTAAAAATGCAGCAAATTTACGTTTTTCATTCCCTCCGTCCACTCAACACAATTTTCTCTCAACTATTCCGAACGGGAAACCCATAACCAGGCTAAACATTGAAAAAAATGATTCGCGTGGAAGAAAGTGTAATAATTAAAAAAAATAACGAATCACCGATCATCGATGATCCTTGTGATCCTTGGAATTCAATGCGCATGGATTTTGAAGCAAACACGATGTGCTGAATGTATTCGATGTATTTGAAAAGCGCAGACGCTGCAGCGAGTGCGTAATATCTGTAAATATCGT
>JBAJMU010000005.1:15117925-15132129 GCA_037952995.1 Hyposoter didymator
AAAAAAAAAAAAAAAAAAAATTGCTGATGTAAATTATTTTACTTTTGCTTCACGACGAGTTCGACGCTCGAGTATTCCTCGGCGCAGTGAGTCTGGATTCTGTCCATGCCGGAACTGTCGTTAAAATGGATTCGGGCGACGGACGTTATCGCGACTGAATCAAATTTTTCTTTTATAGCTCGATGAAGATCGTTGCCATAAATACTTCTTTCGCACATTGTGTCCGGCATGATGATCTTTGAATTATTTATTGAAAAAAAAAATCAACGAAATCGAGACAAAAAAACGTAAAATTGAATTTTTNAATTTTTTTTTTTTTTTTTGTACCTCGATGGGATTCAACGCGTGAATCTTTGTCAGAGTATTCATATAAGTGTTGCAATCGCTTATTTGACAAAGTACCATATGAGGATACTGAACGTCGATTGCCGCCATTCCAACTTCCCCGCGCGCATCGCCGCGACCGGAAGTGATCGCTGTACCGGGACAAAAAAGAGTATTTTTTAATTTTTTTCCGTTTTTTTTTTCTAATTTGGCGCAAAATGACGATATTTTTTTTTTTTACCGAGAATCACGCAGTGTTCCGTTTCGCTCGAGACACTGTGAGGTGAGATTTGACCACCGGCCCTGCGAATTAATCGTTGGGGCTAATAAATTGTCAACAGATTTCGTAAAGTTTCTTTCGAAATGAAATTTCTAGGAAATTTTGTCGTGCCCCGGTTCGATTTTACAGCCGCCATATTGAATTTGTAACTCGTTTTATTTGCAAGACTACGAAAACCTTAAAATAGCATCGATGGAGAATATTCCAGAATTTTTTCATATTTTTTATTCCCCAAATACGTAAGATGTGAATTCCAGAACAAAAAGGACGAAAAGATAGACTTTTTGTTTCGAATCCAGAAAAATGCCGCGTTTTTTTGGGCTGATGCGTCGCCATTTTGTTTTTTTTTCACTCCCACGTTCGAAACTTCGTGTCTGACTTTGGTCAAGGTCATGAGCGCGTATCATTTGAAAACAAACGGAACTTTCAAGGTCGCAAAGAGTCAGCTTGATGTTTTTTACATTGGGTTCATGCACGAGCAACAAAAATCTCTCATACCCTCGGCCACGACGACGTGAGGCACTTTTCCGAAACGAGGACGAAGACGTCGTGATGTTTCTGTTTCGTGGGGTTTTCGGTGTGACGAAGGTATTTGTACTCGATGGAGCGACGACGTTTACCAGAGGTTGTCGAATGTTGTTAAAATCTACAATTTCACGAACCGCAGAAGTATTTGCTATGGCGAAAGTTTTGCTTCTATGGGAAAAACGGAATTCAGAGTAATTCTATGCAGGCCTTACCGTATTTTGGTAAAACTTTGACTATTTGACTGTTGTTTACGATTCTTCCATCTCTGCCTCGACCGCGACCTCTCCCTCTCCCGGTCGAACGTCCCCTCGCAGGAGCCGCAGTATTTTCCGCACGCAAAACGTTCATTGCCACTGAACTGTGTTTGTCAACAACTTTGCGGACATTAGAATCACAATATGACGAAAAAACAGCGAGTCTTTGAAGAGACGCGAAGGTATAAAACTCGCGAATCCGAAAATAGTGAAGAAAGTCGCCGTAATGGCGCTGCAGTCGCGGAGTAAAAACCTTGAAAAATCGGGAATTATTTAGATTCACTCGTGCAAGTTCAAGAATCGACAAAAAATCATGAATTTAGAACCTGAATTTATGAATATTTGTGAAGTTTGTTTCGCCCAGACACATTTTAGCGACGTTCGACGCCATTTTCTCTTTACCACTCCACGTTTCGACGTTTCTCGTAGCAGCCGATGACGAGATTCGATCGTGCACACCTCTTCGTTTTTCGAGATCGCGCAAAGTCTGAAGAAAATTTCCTCGGTAAGAAAAAAATGTTTAAATTTCAAACAAATTTGTTTAAAAATAAAAGAAGCGAAAAAATGTTGATTAATTTTTCATATTCGCAATATTTATTTACAAATTCAATATTTTCGTTCAACATTACAGATTTATCTTTTCGTTTTCAATAACAGGGCTCAAGCTGCAATGAATAAATAATACAATCACAATACCTATTACATTCTTTTGTTTAAGAAATAAATATCCTAACAACCGATATTCAGCCTGTTTATTCCGTGTGACATTAAATCGTATATCGTAAAATAGGGGCAGCCCGCGAGATAAATAACCGCAAACAGGATGAATCCGGAATTTTGCAAACAAATAATTATTTACATTAAGGATTTTGCAATGAATTGCAAATTCGAAAGAAAAAAATAAAGTAGTTCGTAGTTTTTGTTACACGAATAAATTTAAAAATCGCGCGACAGTAAAAACGTGATTATTCATTTTCTTTCAGTTTGGCAAGAGACGTAAAATGAGTTCGTACATAGAATCCTCCATCGCGACCAATAATTTGCATACAAATTCCTCGATTATTTAAACATTTCATAATTAATATATTAAAAGCCTAAATATTTGTTTTCGGCGATAAAATTCGATGAAACATTTTGTGTATATATAGAGGATCGCGAATATTTACATTGGTCTCGTGAGAAACAAATTTCGATGATGCTGCGATGACTGCAAAAATTTTCTCTCATTTTCCCTTGGAATATAGAAATTTCACTTTTCTCTCAACGATTTATTTTCAAAGAAAGAAAAAACCCGAGAAATACGTGCTACGCTGTTTTCTGATTTAAAGGCTGTCGGGTTTTTTTTGTTTCTCATTTTCATCTCGCCTCGGCTACGCGCCAGGGATTTTAAAAATAATTAACGCCTCTCCGAACCGATCGAACCTTCCGATTTGCCATTCGTCATACATTTTTACATACGATTTTACTTCTAACAGCAGCCTCCTCGCGGATAATGATACCGCGACCCGAGTTTCCATCGGCAAAAGCAAAAAAATATCAACCAATTACTCGTCTATCAATATTCATTAAGTCAACTTAGAGAGTCGAGCTCGATTTATAATTATCACATCGTGTATCATTTTCATAGTGTCGAAAATACAAGAAATCGTATCTCGCAATCGTAGCTGGACAATCGTTGCCCAAATTCCATAAACTTTGCTCTCTCTCTTTTAAAATTTCTTCTTGTTTTTTTTTTGTTGTTTTTGTTTTTTACTAAATATAGAAAGCGCAGAGTGTCGGCGAACGCGTGTTTTCCCTACAATTTCAATTTACATAACAAATAATTTTTATATCAATATTTACAGTCTACGAAGTTGTGAAAAATTTAACATTTTCCCAAATTCGCCTCGAAACTTACGAGCCTAATAAAAACTCACTCCGCGCGGAACTTGTTTTAAAATTATTGTTAAAAGTGGTTTTTTAAAATTAGACGAAAATCGGTAGAAGGCGAAGAAATAGTGGGAAAGAAGAAATATTATTGAGCGTTGCAACCGAAGAAAATGCTTGGCCAACGCTTCGAGTCGATATGTGCGAAATACTCGCACGATCACATTTCACAATCATTATTTTTAGATACTTTATAATTGACATGGTACATATGCTTGTATGTAGATTTTTATAACGAACAAGGAATAAAGATTGAGTTTTCAAAGTTTCGTAACTTTTTTCATCGCGTAACAATGGCGACCATTGTTACGTTGCTTCTCACTTACCATCTAAACTTGTTCTACAACGTTCAAGATATAGACATATATCCTTTCTTTCTGTTCAATACTTTCATTTGCTTTCTCTTACGATTATATTCGTTTTTCAATTCCCATTGATACGTTAAGGACATACGCGAGTTGCGAGCTTCGATCAATGATGTTGAAGTTTGCATCGATGAAATGCAACGAAAAGTCATTATTTTTTTATAGCATCGCACCAAATTTTCATACAGTCTTTGTCGACAATAACGAGAAAGTCTTTTTCGCCATTCGAAAAGTAAATTTGCTAGAAAAATTGCAACGAGCCAATTAATTATCGGAATGATAAATAAAAAATAGATTTTTCGTCGCATTGCAACGATGCAAACTTCAGTATCAATGATGTTGAAGTTTGCATCGATGAAATGCAACGAAAAGTCATTATTTTGTTATAGCATCGCACCAAATTTTCATACAGTCTTTGTCGACAATAACGAGAAAGTCTTTTTCGCCATTCGAAAAGTGAATTTACTAGAAAAAATGCAACGAGTCAATTAATTATCGAAATAATAAATAAAAAAATAGATTTTTCGTTGCATTGCAACGATGCAAACTTCAATATCATCCAAATAATCATGTTCCATCTATTGCACTATGTTTTATTGTACTCGCCTGTTTCCGCTTCCCACACGTCGACGATCGAGCTATTAAAAATTGTTTTTCTCTCCTACGTCAGGTATTTCACGTTTTTCTCATATTTCAATAAATAATTTTCCTCTTTCCAATTTGAATATTCATCTCGAAATTACGTGATATTGCAGTTTTTCGTATTGATATTTAGCCTGATATGGAAACGTTCAGCCAAGTTGTGTTCTCCGGACATGTTTTCTTATTTTTACTTCTCGACGCTGCAACTTTTGTGCGTCGACAATACTTCGGGTTGTACGGAGGGTATAGCGTCGAGGTCAGGGCAAATTTCCAGTCACTTGCCTTTTTAGGCTCGTGAAAAAATGTCAAAATTTCAAGAAAAAAGAAAATGCAAGTTTTTGAATATTCGGTGAAAGTTTGCTCGACAAAATTGAAAATGCATCGAAATTCGTCTGTTTGAAATGCATGAATATTGAAATAACGAAACCGCGAGTTTTTGTCATGTTTTGATGATTGTTTTAGCGGTTTGCCTGATCCTCGTTTACACGTGACTCTCCAGGGGCACTTTGAATACTTTGGAAGCTAAATTAGCGTCAGGCAGAGACTGGGGTCGTGCATTAGTCACGTTGAAAACGACGTTGCTCGGTCCACGGAAACTTACTTCAATGAGGAAACTCGTGTCAGCGACGTTGACACGATTGCTGCTCAAGTCTGGGGAGCTCGTGCGTAATTGACTCTTTTTCGGTTTTGGATCGTTTTTCACAACTCTTTCGGTTTCCGTTTGCAATTTGTTGTCGAGCCAATGGACTTTGTCAAAGTCTTTGGTGCCGCCCACCGTGTGTCTCCGTTTTATCGAACGTTCGGGCATCCCGTTTTTTCTTTTTAACTTTGTCGTGCTTTCCTTTCTCACCGATTGCCTTCGTTTGCTTATGTTGCACTCGGTTTTTTCAGTTTTCGTAAGCGACTCTGATCGCTTGAGTTTCGTGTTCGGAGACTCTGAACGATCGGCATGTTTGTTGAGACTTTCCGAACGCTTGAGTTTGCCATTGGTCGGGGATGCCAAACGGTCGGGATGTTTGTTCAAACTCTCGGATCTCTTGAGCTTCGACGAGGCGTTTTCGCTCCGTTTGTTAAGAGACTCCGATCGCTTCAGCCTCGATCTCGATTCGACATTCGCTTGACTGAGGCTTTCAAATTTTTCCAATTTGTTCGTATACGACGAGTCGCTCGTGTCCTTTCGCGCTGCTCCCGAACTCTCGCTAATCTCGTGACTCTCAGCTCCTCCGGTGCTCGACGATTCCTCGTCTTGGGCCTTCGAAACTTCGAAATTTCGTGGCTTTGTTGTCGTGCATTGAACACGCTCCAGGCTACCGTTGCTTTTCGGACTCTCGTCTTTTTCCGTCGCATCGAGAATTCTGCTACTCTCGCCGCCCAAACAATCCTTCACTCCTTCTGAAATGTTTTTACCCGCGCGAACATCGTTGTCCGGTGTTGTCGATGCCTCGGAAGTTCTCGATTTCGTGCTCTTCTCCGTTGTTCCCTTAAAAAAGAAATTTACAAATATTTCATTGCTACAGAATTATAAACTTCGTTTTATTTATTTTTTTCCATTATTCAACTTTTTACTGACTCGATTTTTCCAAACTTTTTGTCTTTTTCATTTTTATGGTAATGGAACCGTTAACGGAGCTTAACACTTGGTCCGTAAACCTGGGTCATTCGTGTCCTGGCAAATACAACGGATCGCTCCATTCATTGGATCAAAAATTGATGAAAATATTCATTTTTCTATAATTTTATAATTGAAATTTCAAGTTAACGATTTCGAACAGTAGCCTGAATTTTTTTAGAATTTTTGGAACGTAATAACAGGCTGAACGAACGGTGTGTCCAGGTTTACAAACGTAAGGCGCGGAAAAAACGTTTACAGGCCAAAATTGTTAATATTTGTGTTTTTGTTTTTGTTTTTTATTTATTTTTATGTTAACGAAGCCGTTGACGGAGCTTAACGTTCGTCTGTAAACCTGGGTAATTCGTGTCCTGGCAAATACGACGAATCGCTCGATTCATTGGATCAAAAATTGATGAAAAAATTCATTTTCCCATAATTTTATAATTGAAATTTAAAGTTGTCGATTTCGAACAGTAGCATGAATTTTTTCAGAATTTTTGGAACGTAATAACGGGCTGAACGAACGGTGTGTCCAGGTTTACAAACGGAAAGGCCAAAAGTGTTAATTTTTGAGTATTTGTCTTTTTTTTTTTCTATTTTACGTCAACGGAGTTAAAAGAAGTAAAAACTTACGTTCAAAGTGCGAATGATTCGTGCATGATCAGCTGGGGATTTGTGAAGGCTCGGATCTCGATAAACCTCGGCAGGACGATTGGTATCTTTGCGATCGAGGCTGCGATGATTATCTTCACGTCGCTCGTTGTCAGAGGCGCTAGTGCTGGTACTGTCGGTCGATGTCATCAGCAGATTCGTTGGATTAACGAGGGATTTCCATTTTCGATCGAAGGTCGAGGTCAGACTGGTCAAGAGATCGCTACCTGCAATCAATCAGCGAAAACAAAACGAAAACGTGTTTATTAGTCGAAAAATAAATGGAGACACGAAGAAAAAAACTAATGGAAAAAAAATGGCGTCTCTCGGGACGTAGACACTCAAAGCGATATCTTGTTAGCTTCGAGCGACCAAACAATTCGACAACACTCTATGACACATAAAAACGTTTAAACTCTCGCTGTGATAATAATTAAAACGAACGATAAATAAACATGACGATGCAATATTAAAAACAATGTTTAACGCACGAGGCCGTTCCATCGCATCTAGACATAAATTCAGGTCAATTATCAACATAATTATTCTTTCGTTTTATAGTTTTTTGGTGTGTGTGCGTGTGGTTGTGTGTGTGCGAAGGCATTCCTGAAAAAATAAAGACTGAATAGTGTAACGGCAATAAACGACAGCGACATGAAAACAAAACGTCAAAGGAATATTGTAAAAAGCTGTAAAAAGAGTTTAGCGGAGATGTGCAACAAATGACGATTCTCAAACTTCTTCTAAATCTCGATCACTATTTTGTATCTCATTTTTAATTCGACGAAAGAATTAGCTTCATGATGTTGAAGTTTGCATCGATGCAATGCAACGAAAAGTCATTATTTTGTTATAGCATCGCACCAAATTTTCATACAGTCTTTGTCGAGAATAACGAGAAAGTCTTTTTCGCCATTGGAAAAGTAAATTTACTAGAATAATTGGAACGAGTCAATTAATTATCGAAATAATAAATGAAAAATAGATTTTTCGTTGAATTGCAACGATGCAAACTTTAGTATCAATGATGTTGAAGTTTGCATCGATGAAATGCAACGAAAAGTCATTATTTTGTTATAACATCGCGGCAAATTTTCATACAGTGTTTGTCGAGAATAACGAGAAAGTCTTTTTCGCCATTCGAAAAGTAAATTTACTAGAATAATTGCAACGAGTCAATTAATTATCGAAATAATAAATAAAAAATAGATTTTTCGTTGCATTGCAACGATGCAAACTTAATATTCATAATATCAATATCGCGATAGCAATATCAAATTAGCTTCATCATTTATTTCCACTCATTCCGGAGCTTCTAATGATTTGCCATTTCCGTTCGTCGAATCTCGCCTCGTGGATGATTTTAGTAATCGGCGTTTCGCGACTCGTGGACAAATGCGTTTTGCTGCTTGAAAGCGATGAATGTAAAGAAGAGGGAAAAATGGAGAAAAGATAAAGACAGTGAGGGACCTTGGGCTCGCCCTCGCTACGTGATGGGCTCACGGCCCAGGACAACGGTGCGAAAACATTACAAGATGAAAATTGAGCGGAAAGAGGAGGAAGATGGAGCAAGAAGTAAAAAATGTTTGAAGCCATTCCTGTTGAGCCAGACTGCACGATCGAGCTGCTCGCGATCGGACACACCGAAGCAGCGAACAATCGAAAAATCCAGAGATCGCGCGCGATCCTTCGTCTATTATTTTACCTCTGAGGAATTTGTTTAAAGTCTTGGAGGAGGACGCCCCGGTGGCTGAACCTGACAAGAGCCCTGGCTCGGAGCAGAGCTGTGAAGATTTCGTTGGTGGTGATGGTGATGGTGGTGGTGGTGGTGGTGGTGGTGATGATGGTGATGACGAAGTGGCTGCTGAAGAACAAGAGGTAGGGCCGTATCGGGGTTGGGGTTGTTGTGATTGTGGGACCGGTGTCTTCGCGGGGGCGCAACCGGAACTTGAAGGACCGTGTAGATGGGACGATATGTAGCACCAAATGCCCGGGCTTGCTGTGTGCCTACGCGTGTCAATTATATCGCATCGTCAATCCAATTCCCGACGACAAAAATGCTCAACATGCGAGAGAGAGAAAGAGAGAGAGAGAGAGAAAAAGAGAGCAGAGCATTTTTCTGTGTTTTTCCTTTTTTCTTTCATTTTCGCTTTTTCCTTTTTTCTTCTCGATAAACTCGTCCCTTTGCGCGAGGACGGTCCATGGAGATGGACCCGATTATCCATCCCTCCGAGAGCCTCTTTTCACTCTCTTTATGGAATCCCCTCGAGCCAACTTTCCACCTTTTCGTCACAACTCTCGGTCTTTTGTGTCTCTGCGTCCTCTGTGTGTTTAACAATGTTTGTGCGTGTGCGAGTATACGTTCGTTCAGTCTCTTCGAAGGTTCAATATTCCAAGACCGTCCGTGCGCAAAGTCGAAGACCGCGAGGCAGGCAGGCGGGCAGGCAAACAGGCAGAAATTCAGGCAGAAGTGTATACATGTGTTCCGAAGACAGCGCAGCGGCAGGCAAAGTACGAAGCCGACAAATATATTGACGGATTATCGTTTTATTTCCGTGGAGCAACTGTAAATCGTCAATTTTAAAAATCATCTTTTCTTTTTCATATTCCTTCCCCCATTTCTCTCTTTTTTCATCTCTTTCTCGTTATCACCAGTTTTTTTCCGACAGGCTGCGTGGTGGTGAAAAAAAACAATATATTTTTTGCGTCATTGGCAAACGTTCGCCCTGAGATCTATTCTAATTAATCGAGCAAACATAACATTTGTCATTTATTTTATCCACCTTCGTGTGTTTAGTCTAGACATTCGTGAGACACTTGCTTATGAGAAGAAAATAAGGGAATTGGGATTAACGTTAGTCAAAGTTTCGTCTTATTTTCGATGCAACAAATTATGCCACCGTGAGCCCGAAAGCGTGCAAAATTACATAAGCAGTGTTTCATCATCGCATTGCAATAAAATCATTTTAATTAACCTCACGAAGCGACTTTACTTTCAAAATTTTTTATAAACGTTCTGGGCAACAAAACCAACAATTTTCTCCTACGAAGAACAATTTTCTGTCGTTTAGAATTTGGGATATTCAATTTCCCATTTTTCCCATATAAACACGTGTTTAGTCTCGTTTCGTTAAATACGCTGCGAGAAAAAAATCAGAAATTAGAAAATTAAATATTTCAATTTCTAAACGTCAGAAAATTTTTCTTCAGAGTGGAAAACTGTTAGTTTTCGAACAACGAACAACTTTTCTACGAGACGAAACATTTTCTGACCTCTCGAATTTGCGATATTTAATTTCCATTTTTTTTTTATTATTCCCATCCAAACGCGTGTGAATTGAAATCACGTTTCTTTTCTTATTTTCTTGCAACTTTTTAACGAAACGTGAGTCCAATTTCCATGCGTTTGGATGGGAAACTAAAAAAAAAATAAAAAATTTTCTTCACAGAAGAAAACTCGTGGTTTTGGGGCCAAGAACGTTTATAAAAAATTTTGGAAGAACTCTGAATAAAGTCGTTTCGTGATGGTAAAACTTTAACAACGCCCCAGGCGACTAGAAAATCAAATTTTTTGAAAAATCGTCGCCGCTCCAACGATCAAAGAAATTATTTTCTTTCTCTTCTATCTGCTCAATCGTGCACGTGACGTAAGATCGACGATTATGATATAAATTCTTCAACAGTAAAGCATTATTCATGTTTTTTTATGAAAACGACCATCAAAGGTGTGAAAAATGTTGAATAAAAAATGAAATAAGAAAAAACAAAAGGTATGGTAAGAATTTGGCGTATACGTGTTTTTGATATAATGGCTTCGAAGACCATGTTCGATATATCGAAATAAATGAATTTAAAGAAGAAGAAAAAGATGGGAATTCAAGTACCTAGCGAGCTTTCGGTTAATAGTGAGAATCTTCTGTGTCCAATGTAGAAAACAAGATCCGGCTACACTCACCGCGATCGTCAGAAGCGAATTACAGAGAGAGAGAGAGAAAACAAATACACAGAGAGAATAAATAGACAGATAATAAGAAGGCGCGCGATTTAATGTGGTCATTTGGTTAATTTGTTTTTCCATTTTTCGGAGTAGGGCAAAGGAAATAACGAAGAACTCGATACACGGTTTGTATGATGATGGACAAAAAAAAAAAAAACAAGTGACAATCGATGAAATACTCGACGAAGTAAAGAGAATTGAATTTTGTTTCTTGGGAGATTCAACGACAAATATGCTGCTGGTGTGTGACAGGCTTTGGTTCTATAAAATGAAGAGCCAAATTCCGTAGGACGGCGTCGAAGACGTGGAATTGCGAGAATTTTCAGAGTTGACAAAATTCCTTCGCCCTTGTACACCGAAACGAAAATTTTGTTGAAAAACGATCGATATTTTGTTCGATACGTTCGATTAAACGTTTTTTTTTTTAATAATTCCAAAAATTGTGTCAATGCAGCAAGAAATATTTTATAAAGTCTCTTCGGAAGCTAATTTCAGTCGTTTTACTCGTAAATTTCGCTGACAATCCCGTTAGAAACCAATTATACTGGCAAAATAACGAAAATTTTGAAATTGTCAAAAAATATTTAGTTTATCGCGTTCAACAAAATATCGACCATTTTTTAACAAATTTTTCTCGTAAAACGATCGATATTTTGTTCGATACGTTCGACTCAATGTTTTTTTTGAATAATTCCAAAAATTGTGTCGATGCAGCAAGAAATATTTTAGAAAGTCTCTTCGGAAGCAAATTTTCGTCGTTCCACTCGTAAATTTCGCTGACAATTTCGTTAGAAACCAAAAAAACTGTCAAAATAACGAAAATTTTGAAATTATCAAAAAATATGTAGTTTATCGTATTCAAAAAAATATTGACCATTTTTTAACAAAATTTTGTTGAAAAACGATCGATATTTTGTTCGATACGTTCGATCAAACGTTTTTTTTTAATAATCCCAAAAATTGTGTCAATGCAGCAAGAAATATTTTAGAAAGTCTCTTCGGAAGCAAATTTCAGTCGTTTCACTCGTAAATTTCGCTGACAATTTCGTTAGAAACCAAATATACTGGCAAAATAACGAAAATTTCGGAATTATTAAAAAATATTTAGTTTATCGCGTTCAACAAAATATCGAGGATTTTTAACGAAATTTCATTGCCAGTGTAAAAACAAAGGACGATTGGAAAATGATTGTTATCGTAGCACAGGGAAAATATATAAAAGTTCGAATACTGACCATCGTCGGAGATGTCACCGGGTATACCGCGAGTATGCTGCGACGGGGAGGGCGATGGATGTTGCGATTGTGAATTGTGAACCTCGTGGAGCGAGTCGAGACTGCCGTATCGCGTTGGTGCTAGACAAACCGATTCCAGTGAAGGCTGCAAAACAAATACATGAAACATTTGACAATTTTTCAATATCACATTTTTCCATTGCCCAACGACATCGAAATTTCCGCTCATTCAGGGTCAGACAAAGTTTTTTGCAATTTCAACCCCCGAATGATTCGAAGATTTATGCAAAATTTGAATTGCGCAATAAAAACTGCAACTACTAACCTCCTTGTCGGTCTTGAACTTTTTAATAACTCCGTTATTCATTTTCTCGCCGAGTATCGTGCTCAGTTGGCTGCTCGCTTGAGCTTTTTGCCTGGCGGTTGGTTGTTGCTGAACAGCGATCGAGAGCGGAGTCAGTCGGGTCGTCGATCTCGATCTGTTTTGTCTGTCATCGAGTTCGTTGTTGGAATGATCGATCAATCTCTCGTTAGCATTGGCGGAGAGTCTTTCGTGAAGAAAAGGCGAGCCAACAGTAGCATCGACGATTCCATCGAGCATATCGTCATTTTCCATTTCGCGTTTAGCCAATTGCCACTCCAGTTCGATTCTCCGTCTTTCTTCTTCGCGTTTCTCGGCTTCGCGTCTCTGACGATGTTGATCACGTTGCAGCATCGCTTTGGTCTCTTGCTCGAACCGCCGTATTCTTTCTTGCGTCGTTGCGCTCAGTCCGGCGTATGTTCTGATGGCAACTTCGTCGTTACTCTGTTTGGTATCGTTGGAGGTATTCGAAATGGTCGATATTGTGTCGAGACTGCTGCAAGGCTCGTTGTCGCAATTTATACGTGACGAGTCGAGACTCAACGACCCGTTCGAATTTTGTAGCTGTTGCGTTTGTTGCAAGTTCTGCGCGTTGCTAGAGTTGAACTTTGCACGACTCGATGAATTTCCGTTCGTCGAACTTGAACTGTTGCTCGACGACGAACTACCACCACCGAGGATCGTTCGCTCGGTTCGCTCCATCGGATTCGTCGCTTTGTTCTCGTGCATCATTACCATTTCGCTCACCGAACATTGACGCTCGTTCAGCGCCATACTCGCTCGTATCGTTGCCAAATTTTCAGCCTCTTGCTTCGCTTTCACCTGGAAATCAAACTTACACAATTATTACTGGGTCCTCACGTTGGAAAGTTTGCAAATTTTAATGATTAATTTGTAATTTGAAAAAAAATAGAAAAAATCTATTGATGAAGAAAAAAATCACGTTTTGCTACGACGAGGCATTTGGATGAGAGGAAAATACGAAAACACGCGAATTATTCATTGGTTTGACTATGCTGAGGGAGAAATAGTGATTCATTGAAAAACTTGTCATTTTTATTCTTTATAAATTAATGTTAATGAATAAGTTGCGATGGACATATTATTTTTATAAACTGGAAATGAAATTTTGTTGAAAATCGTCGATATTTTGTTGAATACGATAAACTAAATATTTTTTCAAATAATTTCAAAATTTTTGTTATTTTGCAAGTATATTTGGGTTCTAACGGAATTTTTAACGAAATTTACGAGTGGAACGACAAGAATTTGCTTCCGAAGAGACTTTCTAAAATATTTCTTGCTGCATTGCCACAATTTTTGGGAATATTCGAAAAAAAAACGTTCTGTCGAACGTATCGAACAAAATATCGATCGTTTTTCAACAAAATTTCGTTGAAAAATCGTCGATATTTCGTTGAATTCGTTAAACTAAATATTTTGTTGATAATTTCAAAATTTTCGTTATTTTTGCAGTATTTTTGGTTTCTAATGGAATTTCCAGCGAAATTTACGAGTGGAACGACAAAAATTTGCTCCCGAAGAGACTTTCTAAAATATTTCTTGCTGCATTGACACAATTTTTGGGAATATTAAAAAAAAACGTTTAGTCGAACGTATCGAACAAAATATCGATTTTTTCCAACGAAATTTTGTTTTCATTGCATAATCGTTACGAACGTTTTGCCCAAACATTGATTTTTTCATTCAAATTGTCAGAATAACGTGAGATTGAAAAATGTAGCAAAAATTAATCGATAATTCTACAAAACTCATTGTCGCCTGAGAAATGAAAATGATTCGTTACCTTCTCGTCCTCGTGATCTTCGCTCTCCTGTTCGTCGTGTCCTTTTCTCCGTCTCTGTATTTTCCTGTTAGCTGCGGATATGATTGAGGATACAATATCCCTAGCGGAGACCATTTCACGCATGCCTGTTAGGTGAAGAAAAAGAAGAAAAAAAAACACAAAATAAAAATAAAAAGAAGCGAGCAAAATAAGGAAAAAAACCGAAGAACCTCCGAATGCAAA
>JBAJMU010000005.1:15140470-15154680 GCA_037952995.1 Hyposoter didymator
GAAGGGCGAAGAAGAAAATTTCTCGTCATTTTCGATCGATAATTAAAAATAAACAAAAAATACGAATCGCTGGCTTAAAAATTTTTGAGGACTTTCGATTTGATAAATAAATATTTGAAGCGAAATTGAATTTGAGCTCTAAACGAAATTCTGTGGGATTTGGAGGACGAGCTCTTTACGGGCACGCGCCAATGCGTGTGCCTCGCGATCAACGTCCCTCAGAATTAATTATCCCAAACGTTTGGCGTCTGAATGTAAAAGGCTGGTCACCGAGCGCTCCTGTGTCTCGGTGTGCCTTCGATCGGATAGACACACAGAGCGCCTTAATAGCTCTCGACCCTCTGGTAATAATACGTGACCAGCGATCGCCAATCTTTTCGATCGATCGTTTCAATAACTAACTGTCCGCAGAGTCGTACAGCCAAACGGCCGTCTCAACTGCAAAAACAAAGCGTCACAATTGCGTCGAAAAGAAAAATCAACGACCGAGCAAATTCGTGAATTAGGAAAATAAACAATTTAGTTAAAAGTTTCCTCAAAGGTCGGAGCTTACCTGACTGTGACGGTCCTTGTAGAAGCAAAGAATCGGACCCCGCAAAACTCCCCAGACTTGCTTCCAGGAACGATCGGTCGATCGCTGAATCATAAAAAAAAATTCATCACAATTAACCGCGATAGTTGTGAAATTTTTCTAATCCAGTTCCTTTGCGACGAATCTCAAACGACGCCAAGCCGTGATGATTTTGAAGTTTGCATCGATGAAAAGCAACGAAAAGTCATTATTTTGTTATAGCATCGCACCAAATTTTCATACAGTCTTTGTCGAGAATAACGAGAAAGTCTTTTTCGCCATTCGAAAAGTAAATTTACTAGAATAATTGGAACGAGTCAATTAATTGTCGGAATAATAAATAAAAAATAGATTTTTCGTTGCATTGCAACGATGCAAACTTCAATATCAATGATGTTGAAGTTTGCATCGATGAAATGCAACGAAAAGTCATTATTTTGTTATAGCATCGCACCAAATTTTCATACAGTCTTTGTCGACAATAACGAGAAAGTCTTTTTCGCCATTCGAAAAGTAAATTTACTAGAAAAATTGCAACGAGTCAATTAATTATCAAAATAATAAATGAAAAATAGATTTTTCGTTGCATTGCAACGATGCAAACTTCAATATCATAAGCCGTGACACATAACGAGCGAAGCATGTAATGTTAATCGATAGCCTAATTCCTTGATCCACAACTGCGTCCAATAAATCACGTCATAATTTTTTTTCTCCTCATTTTACTGAATATTTTAAATAATTTATTTTATAATGATTTTGTCTCTGATCCGATTGGTCGGACAATAGGACGGGACGTGTTGAGAGATGGTAGTGAAGGAGCAAAGAGAATCATTTGGTTTCTCACCTTGCCATCGAGCACGGTAAACTTGACGTGAAGGGATCCTTCTCGCTCGACCGGTTCGACGTCCTTCGGAGTACCGGCTCCGCCGCACGTTGCACCACTCGAGATGCTGTTGCTGAAATAAAACAAAAAGCAACAAAAAATGAATTAAAAAAATTATCGAAAAAAAAACAAAAGAAGAAAAAAGCGAATTACGCGATTAAAAAAAATTTGTCCACATGTTTTTATTGCCGTTGTTATTATTTCCCGAACCTGAAGTTTGCGATTGTAAATCCAAATGGCAACGAGATAAAAACGAATTTTATCGCGCACGATTAAAGGAAAACCAACGGGGATGCAATTTTCATTTTATTTTTCGAGATTCACTTTGACTTTCGCAATCAGCTCAATATTTTCTTCTTATTTTCGTATACAAACGACAAGCAGCGAGCTTTAGCAAGCAATGCACACAATGTTAGTGCGGCAGTATTTCGGACGTGACGGAATTTGCGTTTTGTAGTCTGCTCACTCGTGTCTACATATTATACGTCATATTCGCGTATATATAGAAACATATGCGTGGAGGACGGACACGAGCAGCCGCAAACGTTCCGCACGTCAGGCTAGATCCATCAAATATATTCCGTCACGGAATACTCGTGGTATGCATAGAGAGGAAGAGAATAAATAGAAGAGAGACGTAAAAAAAATAAAAAATAAAAATAAAAAAAAACAACAACACCCGAATAAAATAAAAAATTGCGCGTCAATTTTGATCGAGGCACGCGTTAATCACCATCACGAAAACGACGTTGTGTAGGCCTCTTTGAAAATTTTTTATAAACGTTCTTGGCACCAAAACCAACAGTTTTCTCCTCTGGAGAAAAATTTTCTGACGTTTAGAATTTTCGATATTTAATTTCCCATTTTTTACATCTAAACGCGTGTAAATTGCGGTCACGTTTTCGTTGAAAAGTTGCAAGAAAAAAACTGAAGAAATTCGACATCGATTTACACGCGTTTGGATGGAAAAAATAAAAAATTGAAAATGAAATTTTTCAAATTCTAAACATCGGAAAAATGTTCTTTTTCATTTCAAATGTTTTTATTGTTTTTTAGTTCGCTCCCAGGGTCTCTAAAAAAATAATAGGATAGAAAAATGAGTTTTTTGTACGTTGCTTTGTATTTTATTTCTCCTTGCCTTTCGGCAAGTTTTCAAACAAATTTTCTGTCGTTTAGAATTTTCCATATTGAAATTTCCAAATATTTTTTTTTCTTTTCTCATCTAAACCCGTGTAAATTGTAATCACGTTTCGTTAAAAACGTTGCAAGAAAAAAACTGAAGAAATTCGACTGCAATTTCCACGCGTTTGGATGGGAAAAAACTGGAAATTAAATATGGAGAATTCTAAACGACAGAGAATTTTTCTTCATAGAAAAAAACTGTTAGTTTTGGTGGCAAGAACGTTTACACAAAATTTTGAATGAATCCCAAACGAAGTCGTTTCGGATTCGTAATAAGTTTTTTTTTCGTCAGTAAAAAACAATAGGAATCGTCCGTGTCTTTTATTAGACAAAGGCCAATGCATCGAATCGCATTGAAGTGACGTCTCGAAGATGTTTATCTCGATTATTTCGAAACGAAGCCTACTCACATTTCGTTTCTCCAAGTTACGTCATCGAAATCAAATAAAAAACTGAAAAATCCGACAAAGAATAAAAAATGATTATTTGCAAGGGATCTCCCGGGTCAGTGAACTCTGGCTCTCTCTCTCTCTTTCTCTCTCTCGCTTTGTTCGACTCACGGGAGCTGGAAAAACGAAGGGAAAGTCTCGCAGTTTTTTTATTTTTATTTTTTTTTTTATGAAGGAAACGAAACGAGACCGAGTTCACACTCGCACTGAAAGACACGCCAACACACACACACATGGGCTAATCACGAACGAACAACATCAGCAACAACGGCATCGACAATAGCTTATCCCGTAGCACGGCCAGAGCATTTTGTAATTGGCCAACGACAAACAGTTACGCCCAACGGAGCTTGAAATAAATAATAAAGAAAAAAAACACACACACACACACAATGACAGTCAGTAGCTTAGAACTTCCGAACGCTTTCACTGTGTAACTCTTCGCTATCGAACTGCCGGGATATTTGCGCAATTTAAAAAATTCGGCAATTCTTATAGAAAATATAAAATGGACGAGGAAGAAATTTGAACGTCCTCTGGCCACTGTTTGTTTTTATTTTTCCTTGTGACATTTTTGAATCTGTCAAATTTTCATTCATCGGCGGAACGAAATTTATTAGAGAAGCTTTTCGCAGTTTTTTTTTATTTACGGAACTATCGTTCGATAAATTTTTGACATTTTTCAAAATCCCAAAAATCAAGAGCGAAAATATTGTTCGAACGAGTGGACACGAAATTTTTCACATTCGTGGCGGAAGCAAATTAGGAAATGGCAATTATTGCTGCTGAAAAAAAAGCTTATTATTTATTTTGCCAATTCAATTGAAAAACGACTCACAGCGTTATGGACATTGAGTTCTTCCTACTTGCCACCTTGGGGTACAAACTACCCCAAGAATATTGAGGAAAATAGTCATTTTTCGACTTTTGTTGGTTTTAGCATTTTTTTTCATGTACTTGGATTTAATTTTCGGCTATAAAAAGTAGAGAATCTTTTTGAAAAAGCTTTCAATACGTTTTACGACAATTTTCAAGTCGAAATATCGAGTAGTTCCTTTTTTACAACAATTTTTGTCAATCAGGTAAAAATCTACGATGGCAAGAACGTAATTATACAGAAAATAGTCATTTTTCCACTTTTGTTGATTTTAGCATTTTTTTTTCATGTACTTGAATTTAATTTTCGGCTATGAAAAGTAGAGAATCTTTTTGAAAAAGCTTTCAATACGTTCTACACAAATTTTCAAGCCGAAATATCGAGTAGTTTATTTTTTAAAACAATTTTCGTCACTCAGGTAAAAATCTACGATGGCAAGAACGTGATTCTACGGAAAAAAGTCATTTTTCCACTTTTGTTGATTTTAGCATTTTTTTTCATGTACTTGAATTTAATTTTTGGCTATAAAAAGTAGAGAATCTTTTTGAAAAAGCTTTCAATACGTTCTACAAAAATTTTCAAGTCGAAATATCGAGTAGTTCATTTTTTACAACAATTTTCGTCACTCGTGTAAAAATCTACGATGGCAAGAACGTAATTATACAGAAAATAGTCATTTTTCCACTTTTGTTGATTTTAGAATTTTTTTTCATGTACTTGAATTTAATTTTCAGCTATAAAAAGTAGAGAATCTTTTTGAAAAAGCTTTCAATACGTTCTACAAAAATTTTCAAGTCGAAATATCGAGTGGTTCATTTTTTACAACAATTTTTGTCAATCAGGTAAAAATCTACCCCATGATGGCAAGTACGTAGTTCTACAGAGAGCTGTGGCAAGTAGAGATTAAAAAAATGCCTCCTGGTGTGATGGAGAAAATGAAGTTTGTCGAAAGCAATTGGAATGTTACTTTTCCATAAGTAGGCAGTCCGTTTAGAGCGACAAATAAACCGAACGAATCGCCTGCGTCAGTTTAGTCTGGATTTTGAGCGACAGTTTGAAAATAAAAACAACAACGGAGCACACGAAAGTTAAACGATGCAGGTTTTATCCGAGTCTCATAACTCTGGTCTCTCGTCGTCTAGTCTCACCGATGATAGTGTCGATGCAGATGAGCTGCATGCGTAACGTCCTCGAAGATACGACGCAGTGGAGTTATGTCGCTTGGGAATAACGGCGGTCTCCATCGTCTGTGCGCACTGCAATAATTTTCATACACACCCGCACACACACGCAAACGTAGTTCGTACTTATTGTGTAAAAAAATAGGTCGATAGTTGGGGCGAAGGATAACCGGCCAAGGGACCAAATAAACGATTCGTTTGCTTGGAGATTTTTAGTCTGATTCGTTGTTCGTCAGTGTGAAATTCACAAACTCATGATATTGAAGTTTGCATCGTTGCAATGCAACGAAAAATCTATTTTTTATTTATTATTTTGATTATTTATTGACTCGTTACAATTTTTCTAGTAAATTTACTTTTCGAATGGCGAAAAAGACTTTCTCGTTATTGTCGACAAAGACTGCATGAAAATTTGGTGCGATGCTATAACAAAATAATGACTTTTCGTTGCATTTCATCGATGCAAACTTCAACATCATTGATATTGAAGTTTGCATCGTTGCAATGCAACGAAAAATCTATTTTTTATTTATTATTTCGATAATTTATTGACTCGTTGCAATTTTTCTAGTAAATTTACTTTTCGAATGGCGAAAAAGACTTTCTCGTTATTGTCGACAAAGACTGTATGAAAATTTGGTGCGATGCTATAAAAAAATAATGACTTTTCGTTGCATTTCATCGATGCAAACTTCAACATCATTGATATTGAAGTTTGCATCGTTGCAATGCAACGAAAAATCTATTTTTTATTTATTATTTTGATAATTAATTGACTCGTTGCAATTTTTCTTGTAAATTTACTTTTCGAATGGCGAAAAAGACTTTCTCGTTATTGTCGACAAAGACTGTATGAAAATTTGGTGCGATGCTATAACAAAATAATGACTTTTCGTTGCATTTCATCGATGCAAACTTCAACGCCATACAAACTCGAAGTTTTTGATTGAGAAAAAATGTGAATGGCGTGTGAATGATTTTCTATCGATGAAATAATTTTCTTCTGGAAATAATTGGTTGATTAATTTACTTGAACGTTTAAATTTGGTCTTTCGATTACCTGCGTAGAGTCGGAACAACTGGCTCGGAATCACTGAGCTCGAGATCGCTGTCGACGTGCATCCGTTCGCCCCAGGTCGCCTTGAGATACGAAACTCGTCTCGTGGCTCGTTCCTCGTCGCCTGAAAAACATTTATCACTGTCATACATTGTAGCAAACGAAAAAAATAAAAAACACACCGTGTGAAAAAGTTAAATATAAAAAAAGGAAACGACGACAATTCGGTATGCACAGGATTTTGTTGGATTAATTAGCTTCTCGAGAAAAAAGGAACTTTTAAATTCGATAAACTCCATGCGACACACTGCGCGACAGAGTGGGACAGAGAATAGAGAGAGCGAGAGTAAGTGAGAAAGAGTTAATTACTTACTGAGCTGAGCATTTTTCTGGCGTCTGAGAACGACTCCGTTAGAGCAACCGGTCGAACTAGGAGCTGCAAAAAGCGCATGAATTACGATTGTTAGCACAATGACGACGAGGGGACACTTGAGGGGAAATAAAAATGTCAAGGGATTAATGATACTTGAGAAAACACTATGGCGAATGTTAAAGCGATCGAGGCAATTACAAAGTACACTCTGGAGCGTTAGGAAATATATCGACCAAAAGAACGTCAAGATTTTTGTCAAATTCGAATCAATTATTTCCGAATCCCTAAAAAAAAAAAGAAAAAACTGAATTTATGCAAAACACTCGAATTTAAAATGAACGTTTCGTCATCAAAAGGAAAAGATGGAATGGACAGAGTAGTTTTTCAAGAGTAAAATGGATTGAGATTTGAAATATTGATTTTTAATAATGTTTAAAATTTGCATCGTTCGAATGCAACGAAATTTTCTTCTTTTTTGCAATAGAGCTCGTAATTATAATTCAATATTTGCTCTAGACGATAAAACGATCGACTCCAGCGGCTTAAAAAAATCGCCACGATTTTCCAAATTCGATAAACAATAAATGTACAAAATATTTTTCGTATTGATAGAAAATCTGGAAAGAGCAGTTTTTCAAGAGTGAAATGCATTGAGATTTGAAATATTGATTTTTAATAATGTTTAAAATTTGCATCGTTGGAATGCAACGAAAATTTATTCTTTTTTTCAATAAAGCTCGTAATTATAATTCAATATTTGCTCTAGACGATAAAACGATCGACTCCAGCGACTTAAAAAATTCGCCACGATTTTCAAAATTCAATAAATAATAAATGTAAAAAATATTTTTCGTATTGATAGAAAATCTGGACAGAGCAGTTTTTCAAGAGTGAAATGGATTGAGATTTGAAATATTGATTTTTAATAATGTTTAAAGTTTTGCATCGTTGGAATGCAACGAAATTTTCTTCTTTTTTTCAATAAAGCTCGTAATTATAATTCAATATTTGCTCTAGACGATAAAACGATCGCCTCCAGCGACTTGAAAAAATCGCCACGATTTTCAAAATCAAATAAATAATAAATTCACAAAATATTTTTCTGAATCCCAACGTTGCAAACTCCAGACTCATTGATTTTTCGACTTTTAAATAAAATCCAAAAATTTTAATAAATCTAGCAAAATTCGTGGATATCGAGCCAATGAAAAGAAAGTGCATGCTGCGAACCCAAATGCCATGCAAAAGTAAAATAAAAAACGAAAGCTTCGTGCCCGGAAATAGCGTCATGCGATTACGTCGAACCTCGAGCCTCGTTTTTTTTTTTGTTAATCTCACTGGCGCGTTGGCCATAAAAAATGAGATTCGCATTGCAACCAACGGTCGGTTAGTTGGTTAATAAATTTTTCAACCTCAATCAGCCAATCTCGATTTTCGTGAATAAAAAAATATAAAAATAAATGAATTGGCTATTTAGATGAGCGATCCTGACCTAAGAGGGACTCCTGAGCGAGTTCGGGATCATCCACGTTGAGAAGATGGTTGGAGGATGGTAAATGTTGTTCGTTCTCGTCCATGGGCCTGAGAGGATTTTGGATGGGAAGATTATTGGGTCGTACAGGTTGAGGAGGACTAATGGTAACCATTGGGGTGGTAAACGTCGCTTGGTGCTTCGGCGAAAAGTACGAACAATTTGGCTCCTCGATTTTTTCTCTATCGTCCATGTCCCTCCGATCATCGTGGCCTCGTCGTTCATGCTCTATCGTGTGTGTGTATTTTTTACACCCCGAAAGTTCGATAAAGTAACAAATTTAAATAAAAAAAAAAAAACAACGTAAGCAACGAAAAAAAAGTTTCCAAAAAAACCGAAAATTTGTAGAAAATTGCAGAATGAATAACACGTGAATCGTCATGCAAATAATTGTTAATTACAATTCCATTGATTAGAAGTTGGAAAAAATTTGAAATTTTTTTTTTTCCATTTTTCAACAATCGCCGAATTTTGAAATTGGAAGAAATGAAAATTCAGACTGAGAAACGTGTGATTTATTCTCAACATCGAGAAGAAGGAGATTCATGCAAATGTCTACGAGAATAAAGAAATAAATCTACCAGCAGCTTCTTTTTTTTCCTCTAGACGCGAAAATCGTGACAAAGAATTCTTGAATTTTTAATAGAAAAGTGAAAAAAAGGGCGCGAGCGTGCCAATGACTACTCTACGGAATAGAAAAAAAAGAAAGGGCGAGAGGAGGGTGAATTTGAAACGAACCGAGCTGAGTTCTGACAGCCTGCAGATAACTGTCTTGTCTCTTGGCTTTGCTACTTCTCTTGCCTTCTTGTTCCTCGTTTTCGGTTTGCCACGTGTGCCTGACCCCACGTCGATTGAATCCTCCGTTTATTGCTTCCCATGATTCGGCGCTGTTGCTCCGCGCTCTCAATTGCACGGGCTCAGCGCTCTCGATATCCGGTATTTCTAGAAATTTCGTAAACACCAACGTTAGCATGAAATTTCATCGATTCACGAAAACCCATCAAATTACGAACAAAATTAACACAACATTCGAGTGTCTGTGTGTGCTGTAAAAACTTGGAGCAGTATCAAAAAATCCGACATTAAAAATTTTATGCTGAAATGAAAAAAAAATGTTGTTCCTTTTTTTTTTCATTTTTTTTTCTCTTCAAATCAGACCATTCGACAAATATTTCTAGCCGTTCGTTAGAAACATCCATTTCGCCAATTTGGAGCAGTATTAGAAAATTCGACATTAAGAATTTTATGCTGAAATGAAAAAAAATTATGCGATATCCCAAGCAGAGATATTTCTGCATGAAAATTTGTTCGAAAAAAAATGTTTTTCTTTTTTTTTCATTTTTTTTTTCAAACCAGACCATTAGACAAATATTTCTAGCCGTTCGTTAGACAGAATTTTATCCTGAAGGGAAAAAAAATTATGCGATATCCCACGCAGAGATATTTCTGCATGAAAATTTGTTCAAAAAAAAATGTTATTCTTTTTTTTTCATTTTTTTTTTTTCACAACAGACCATGGGACAAATATTTCTAGCTGTTCGTTAGAGACATCCATTTCGCCAAGACACTTGTGCCACAGTAATCATATACAGTATAGTGTGTTATTGGGATCGAGACTGTTAAGTTTCATGAAAAAGGAACGTGGTAATTAACAAGGAAATGAAAGAAAAAGAAACGATTATTAGTTCGAAATATCTCGATCGTGCACTGAAAATAAAATTTTGTTGAAAAAGATGGATATTTTGTTCGATACGTTCGACTAAACGTTTCTTTTGAATAATCCCAAAAATAGTGTCAGTGCAGCAAGAAATATTTTAGAAAGTCTCTTCGGAAGCAAATTTTTGTCATTCCACTCGTAAATTTCGCTGACAATTCCGTTAGAAACCAAATTTACTGCCAAAATAAGAAAAATTTTGAAATTATAAAAAAATATTTAGTTTACCGTATTCAACAAAATATCGAGGATTTTCAACAAAATTTCTTTCTCAGTGTCAAGACACAAAAAACTCAAAATGCACATCTAATCCTGTCACAGTCGCTCATCGACAGTGTTGCTCAAATAATTACATCAATACATTTCGAGCCAAACCACTTTGTTTGTTTGTTTGCTTCTTTTTTGTTTACTACCTTCCTTATCTTGAGAGTCTCTAAAGGAAGGTGGCGGTTCGCAATGGATGTACCTGCTGCCTATGGGAATTGTTCTGTTCCCTGACAATCCTTTGCCTGGACCATAATTTCATAATTCAAATAAAATGATAAATAATTCTATAGTAAGTCGAGGAAAAAAAATAAAAATGCTGTTTTCTCTGGGAACGTTTTAATATTCGAGTTTTTTCGTTAATGGGGAACGTACGAAAGAGAAATATGGAAATTCGGAATCTGAACGACTAACTAGAGAATTTCAAAGAAAAAATTGCTTCAGGGAGAACGGAAAGGAGGAAAAATAAAGAAAATGTGAATTCTCACCGGAATCTAAAGATTTGCTTTCTCTGTTGGCAGCGATTCGTCGAATTTCTTGCGACTCTGCTTTCGATTCGAATTCGCGTTTCCTAACAGCAACGTTGGGGACGCTCTGTTTGCT
This sequence comes from Hyposoter didymator, assembly GCA_037952995.1. NCBI lineage: Eukaryota > Metazoa > Arthropoda > Insecta > Hymenoptera > Ichneumonidae > Hyposoter > Hyposoter didymator. Next base: position 15,151,159 of record JBAJMU010000005.1, read on the forward strand.
GGACAATCTCGACAATTCGCTTTTGTAAAGATTGGTGCGATCGCTGGTGGGTTCATCGTCGTCGCTCAATAATCTGCCGGACTCGAATTGTTTAGCGCGTCGAGAAACAATTTGTAATCCTTGCGGTGGTAATGGGAATTTGTCGGCGTTCTTTTTCTCGGGTCCGGGGGAGGATGGGAGGGAGGAAGTGCCATTTCTCAAATCGGAATTATCGTTGGTAGTTTGTTGTTGATTGGCGCTCGTTACGTTCTCGTGAATTCTCGTGAGTGTCGTGACGAAAGCAGCGGCTTTGTTGTTGTTCGCCGGAGTTCTCGGTGTTGCGACGGAGTTGCGAAAGAGTGTGTCGTTGCTTTTGGCTGGTCCGTAGGAGAAATGATTCTCTTTGACGAATTGTCCGTTCTCGTCGTAGAGGGAGGAATAGAAACGATCGCGAACTGCTTGTGGATCTTCGAAGGCGGTTCTCTCGTCGTTTTGTCGATAATTCGAATAATCCGACTCGGAATCCATGTCAGTCCGTACCCTCTGTACGTTTTGATTGGAGGGTTTTGAATTTTTGCTTCTTTCGTGATTGTTCCTCGTGGGGGATGGTTGTTGTTGTTGTTGTTGTTGTTGGGCTTGTTGTTCGTTCGGTGGCCAAACTTGACGCTGTAACTTTTGAGGTCTCGCGTAAAATTCTCGCTGAATAAGCTGAGCCTGGGGACTCAGTCTCGCGGTAGATTCGTCGGGCGTAAGCCAGCCAATGGGATGACTCGGTCTACGAAGAAATTCTTCCTTCTGTTCGAAGCTTTTGCGGAGCCTCGTCATGATGACGGAATCGTCGGAACATTCGTTACCGGTGAGGGTGGAATTGGAGTCGTAAGAGGACAAAGAATCTTTGCTAGCTGGCGAGGAGTCGCGGCGTGAATCGACGCTCAATCTAGAGCCTGGTTCGCCACCAGTTTTCAAAGCTTCGCTACTGGCGTAAGTTTGAGTGTCGGTTTCGTTGGTTGATCCGCTACCCTCGCTAGCTCGGCGTGTAACGATTCGACGTCCTGGCCGATAAATCGGCACTTGAGGCTCAGCCCGCGACATTGGGTAACGCTGTTGATCCAACGATTTACTAAAACCTGTGAGACCCGGACGCACACGCTCGTATATCGGATCTTTTATTCGATCGTAAATCTGCTCGCTGCTCGGCCTCGAATAAATCGATTCTGGCCGAGTACGATCGTACAGATCGTATCTGCTGTCGGTCGTTGATCTTTGCTGCGACTGTTGCGACTGCTGGGAGCTTTCCTGCGGCAAGGAACGTCGATTCTGCTGCGCACGTTCCTCCGTCGTCCTACCAAACATTTCTTGATTAATCGCTCCTCCTCCGGACTCTGCGAGTGGCTGACGTCTCTGGGTCACCATTGTTTTCGTTGAATTCGAAGACGTCGCAGTTTTTATACTTCCGTTGTTGCTACTTCCGTTGCTACTGTTGCTCGTAATCGTCAACGAGCCCGTCGCCTTCGGCGACGCTCCTTTGTTGTTCGCCATGCCACTTTTTGGCGAATCCTTGTAATCATCCTCGCTGCTGCTCGCTCTGTACGTTTGAACGGTCACCGATTGGCTCTCGGTACCAGCAGCAGGTGGCGTTTGGCAAATCCATGACTGACGAGAACGCGACGATGGTCCGGGTATCATGCTCATTGAGCGACGATGCTTCTGGGATATTCTGTCTGGCGAACGATGTCGAGCCACTCGCTGATTCGTTTCAGGATTGTGCGCCGTTTCTCCGAAATACTGCAAACGTAACAATGTTCATTTATTTTTCCATGTCATTCAGAAATTCCTTCCGAATGCAAAAAAAAAAAATTTTATTCAAAATTTCGACATTATTGAAAATCTCTCGATGGAAAGTTTTTTTTTTTCTTTTCATCAGCACCATTCCTCACAGTCTAGACCAAATGTCATCAAAGCAACGTTCAAGTGTTCACACTTGTGCAAATAATATTTCTCGATGGCGGGATTCGCTCGATTTTAAAAATTGGCGCTTTGAAAATTTTGTCTCCACGAAGAGACCGAAATAATTATTATTCGCCGGAAAATTCTCATGGCAAGACATACGTGTTTTTTTTCATTTTTCACTATTTTTAAATGATATTGAAGTTTGCATCGTTGCAATGCAACGAAAAATCTATTTTTTATTCATTATTTTGATAATTCATTGACTCGTGACAATTTTTCTAGTAAATTTACTTTTCGAATGGCGAAAAAGACTTTCTCGTTATTGTCGACAAACGCTGAATGAAAATTTGGTGCGATGCTATAACAAAATAATGACTTTTCGTTGCATTTCATCGATGCAAACTTCAACGTCATTGATATTGAAGTTTGCATCGTTGCAATGCAACGAAAAATCTATTTTTTATTTATTATTTTGATAATTAATTGACTCGTTGCAATTTTTCTAGTAAATTTACTTTTCGAACGGTGAAAAAGACTTTCTCGTTATTGTCGACAAACGCTGAATGAAAATTTGGTGCGATGCTATAAAAAAATAATGACTTTTCGTTGCATTTCATCGATGCAAACTTCAACATCATATTTTTAACGTCTCTCTCACCCTTTGTAATATATCGTCCTCCTTGGATACGACGAGCAATCGTAACCAAGGTCCAGCGTGCTGTATCCGTTGAACGACACTCGCGTACTGTTCGCCTCGCGTTGGCACACCGTCGACCGAAACAACTCTGTCACCCGTACGAAGCCCCGCTTCCGCTGCCGGTGAATTCTGTCGTACCTGCTTCACGAAGATCGTGTCCATCGGCTCATCGATTTTCGTTCGCTCGTGTCCCGGTAACATCTGCTCCGCCGTTTAAAAAATCAAAAACCAAATTACGTCACACGCAAATTGCCTCCTCCACTTTTTCAGACTTGAAAAAAAAAACTAATTATCAAAAATTTGAAAAAATCGAAAATTATGCGAAAAAATGCAAGAAATTTTTTTTTTTCCTTTTCAATTTTCAGATTTTCATTGGAAAGTCGAGACAGCACTTACGCAGCAGGACTCCGGCGGATAAACGATGAAATGACGAAGAGTAAATCCAAAGCCATTTTCGCTTCGTCTGAGGAATAATGTGCGAGGTCCACGAGGTGGTGAATTCTGTTGTTGAGTCTGTTGCTGCTGTTGATGAGCTGTGACGGAAGCCGGTGCTGGTGGTGGAGGCGAAGCGTGCCCTACCTGTTGATCAATAATACCAAAAAATTTCATTATTCATAATTCCTTGTCGAAGTGCAATCAAATAAACAAAACGATCAAAAACGTGGCTTGTAATTGCTATTAGCTACGATTTGCTTATCAATAGCTCGAGAAAAAACGACAAAAGTGAAAAAATCTAAAAAAATTTTTGCTGATGCGCAAAAATATTGTCATCGCGATTCAATAAATCGGCAAATTAAGGGATTGTCCAAATTCCCCATATACTGAAGAAAATTCTTTATCTTTCGAACCTCGTTTCACTAAAATATTCGTAAAACGATTTTTTTTTTTTTTTTTTC
>JBAJMU010000005.1:15180148-15195126 GCA_037952995.1 Hyposoter didymator
TAAACTAAATATTTTTTTGATAATTTCAAAATTTTCGTTATTTTGGCAGTATTTTTGGTTTCTAACGAAATTGTTAGTGAAATTTACGAGTGGAACGACTAAAATTTGCTTCCGAAGAGATTTTATAAAATATTTCTTGCTGCAATGCGACAATTTTTGGGATTATTCAAAAAAACGTTTAGTCGAACGTATCGAACAAAATATCGATCGTTTTTCAACAAAATTTTGTTAAAAATGGTCGATATTTTGTTGAACACGGTAAACTAAATATTTTTTTGATAATTTCAAAATTTTCGCTATTTTGGCAGTAAATTTGGTTTCTAACGGAATTGTCAGCGAAATTTGCGAGTGGAACGACAAAAATTTACTTCCGAAGAGGCTTTCCAAAATATTTCTTGCTGCAATGTCCATTTTTTTCAACAAAATTTTGTTTTCACTTCCTCTTCATTTTTCTTTCTCCAAATCTCATCGAAATTTTCATCCACTTCGTCGCATTAGATTTTTCGCTTAAAATGAACAAATTGCTAAGAAATGGCCCGTGTACATTTAACGAGACTATGACGAAAAGGTCGAAGGTCGGCTAATCCAATCTCACGGAAACTGTTGAGGGAAAAAAGAGACAAGGAGCAAGGGCTGTGTATATATATATACATTTCCTTGTTACGCGATCTTGATCTCGGTCCGCACTCCGTTGCCGCGGAGAGCAGTGTTTAGCCACAAGAGACCGGATCGTTCGTTTCGCCTTTGGGATAAACGAGAATTAAAACGATACTCTCGCGAAATTGTCATTTTGCTTCCTGTCCATAGCGAATGAAAATGGGAAACCTGAACCTTCGACATTGCGGGAGAGCCAGACAGGAAAAGAGAAGGAGTCTATAGGTTAATGGGAAATTTCAACTGCTCAATCGGATTAATCTCGTAAAACGTGAAATAACATTTCTATTTCGATTTTTCTTGTAACCGAACGCTCCTGCGCCATTTTCGTTCCTCACAATTATTCCGAACCGAACCGATCGAGCCTTGCGCCAATTTTTCCGAAACAAAAATCCAAACGTTTGAAATAATAATTTCAACGAAATTCAAACGCGATTGACAACCCAATTATTTTTTGTCACAAGGTCATTCGTGTCCGAGCAAATACGACGGATCGCTCCATTCATTGAATGAAAAATTGATGAAAAAATTAATTTTTCTAAAATTTTATCATTGAAATTCCAAGTTGACGATTTCGAACAGTAGCCTGAATTTTTTTAGAATTTTTGGAACGTAATAACAGGCTGAACGTGGTAAAAAAGCGAACACGACGTTAAAGAATAATTATATCAATATTTTCTCCCATTTTTATTATTACGCGTATTTAATTATCACAAAAATTTGGCAATCAACGAAAAATAAACAATATCGATTGAGCAAGCAGCGTGGATCAAGGGAAAAGCTAAAAATTATGTTCGGGAAATATAGAGACCAAGTTTATTCGATTGTAAAATAAAATTCAATCGATAGCCAACTTTCTAACGAAAATCATGGGCAGTAAATATACGGAGAGCCCGTTATCCGCTCGCGCGGTCGAGTCGATTAATTTTCACTTCACGAAGCTCGATTCATCATTCTTACACACACGTCTAATGCCCATGCAAGTACCAATTCCATAATATACGAGCAAAGACTCAAAGATGACTGACTTTTCGAATAAAAAAAAAAATGATTAATCGATCGAATTTGGAAAAATTAACTTTTCGATTAATCAAGAGCAATTCTCAGGCTTCGAGAATCGTTTCACATTTCGTTTCGAATGTACTCTCTCGAGACCTTGACTCATCACGAGTCTCCTAATCCCAATTACAATTCCACAAAACTCAACTTTGATTAGCTGTCGAGGCGAAATGGCAGCTGGACACTCGTGCAGCGAATATCCACCACAAACTTTTCAGCTAATTGATGCAAAATATTCAGAACGTTAAAAAATTCTATCGAAATTTTCAAAAATCTCTTTCATATTTTTTTGCCTCATTTTTTACGAACTACCGTTCTCCTTATTCCTCGACATTTTCTCAACAAATTCACCACAATTTTCCAAATCTGTCGAATAAAAAACAAAACAACGTGGCGATCCATAAAAATCGTTCGAAAACAACAAATCGAAAATTTTTCATATTTCGATATTAATCGATATAAATCGATAAAAAATATCGATATAAATCGATAAAAAATATCGATATAAATCGATAAAAAGAATCGATTAATATCGATAAAAAATATCGATTAATATCGAAATATCAAAAATATTCGATTATTTAACAATTTTAACAAATAATTAAAAAAATTATTGTTTATAAAATTTCGAAAAAGTCGAAAAACACGTGGAAAATAAATGAAAGCGATTTTTGCTCGAAAGGAAATTCTTTTATCCGCGAATATTTACCAAGTTGCTAATTTCCTTCAAAAGTCCAATAACATGGGGAAAAAAAAAAACTTGGATCAAAGTTCGAGAAAAATTAGCATTCCGTTTAATTATACGAACAACCACTTTTTTCGGATGATGAAAAAAAAGAAGAAAAAATGATTCTGGAGAAAACATAAATATTGATGTATATACGAGGCTGAGAGAGAGATCGGGGGGATTTGGGGGTTAACTCGCGCGCGTCCTCTCACGACCAAGCGCGCGCACATGTTTAACGGAAAGGTGCCTTGACCGAATTCGAGTTTCCGTTTTCACTCGCGCGTTGCGCCTTTTTCTTTTCCAAATGGGGAGCCAGGGCGATCGCGAAGCTCGTGCGTTTTATATACTGCACGAGTTTAAACCGCGCGGACAGCAGGAGCGAGCAGGAGAGCGAGATTGCCGAATGAATTGACAAAGACCGCGAGAAAAATAAATNAAAAAAAAGAAGCGAATGTTTAAAAAATAAAGACACCGCGCGCTGCAGGCTCGCGGGTTTGTTTGCGCGGCGAACATCGGCCAAAGATCGTTCGATCACGTTCTCGTAGCAGCATACGTCGCGTATGGAACGATATCCGGACGCGAGGGAGAGAACCCGCGCAGAGGTTACCGGGACAGGTGTCTGGGCCATATACCAATAACTTATACACACTCACATGCACAAATATGTACAGGCCATTCCGCTTTAAATAAAATAGACGAAAAATCAAAGACCCTGAAGTTTGCAGCGTTGAGATTCAACGAAAAATATTTTTTCTATTAATTATTTATTGATTTTTTGAATTTTCACTATCGTGGCGATTTATCGTGTCGATTTATCGTCCGGACTAAATATTAAATAATAATTATGAGCTCTAGTGGAAAAAAATATAATTTCGTTGCATTGCAACGATGCAAACTTGAGCACGATATAAATAACCCCCGAGAATGAAACACTGACATTAAGGAGGTTGGATCACGACGATACAATGCTAAACCGTGTTAAAAACATAAAAACATTCCAAAAATATAAGAATTTAATCAAATTTGGTAAATATATTATTTAATAATATTTATGACACTGCAATTTTTTTTTCAATTTCTCCACCACGTAGTACTCGAGTAATTCCACACTAAAGTTCACGTGTACGAGCATAGAGTTTACATTCATACAGGTAAACAACTCGTGCATAAAAAGTTCGATTAAACTCTCAATAATTCGATAACCACGTGTTAACAAAATTTGGAAATAAATTGCATTTCTATACTCGATGCCAAAGAATGTTATCGCACGAAATTGTATCAAAATTCTCATTATTTTCATTTCGTGATCCTTAATAAAAAATAATAAAAATCCATAAATCGAACAAGTTTATTTTCCATCATTGAAAAAGGGACAAGAATTTAACGAATTTACGCACTGCCACTCGTCCACCCGAATGACTTTTCAGTGAAAAAAAAAAAAAAACAAAAAAAGTCATNCGGAAAAAAGTGTGAATCCCGAGGCCAGTTTAATTTTTCGTGAAACGTCCGACACACACGATTGTGTCCCATTTTCTATAGCAGCTCTACGGGTGCGCGCGATGCCAAAAGTTGTTCCGAATATTCAGTTGATAAATATTAAGGTGCGCGCGTTTTGGACACAACGGTGACGAGCACATATGGCTTTCGGACCGGGTGTCTCGTTGGCTCTTCACGTACGCGCTTGCTCACGTAAACGGAATTTCAAATAGTACCATTAACGGTATATTCACGGCTCGCGGAGTCGAATTTAATATACACACACACATATATCTGCATGGTAAGCATGGAGATTCCGAAGAGCATACGATTTTCGATTCGAATTTGATAAACGGCACGATGCAAAAAAAAAAAAACAAAAAAAAAAAAACGAAAAATCGACAAAGTCGAGGAAAAAGGACCGAGCGATCGGAGAATTCGATATGCTGCGATCTCGCAATCCCCAATGCTACATTGTGTCGCAGTGTATACGGAAAAAAAGAGATAATGCCTCGTAAACAAGATTTAAGGGGGGAGAAAAAAAGGAGCTTAACTCACGTGAAAGGCCAACTGTAATTAATTAACATCGATTCGATCTTTCCCTCGAAAATGAAACGAGACTCTTTGCTTAATAAAACATGTGCAATACAGTGAGAAAAAATGTCTGTATACTGGATGGAAATATATTTCTAAATCCGCCTAAATGTCCCATCAAAATAATTACAATTATTCCACAAGAAAAATGTAGCCAAAGAAATAATTTTATTTTGATAAAATTTGAAAAATGAATTTTTTTCAATTGTCAGTGATTTTTATATTAATTTTAATGAGCAGGATAAGGAAATTTCTAAATCCGTCCAAATGTCCCATAAACATAATTACAATTATTTTTTCTCTACAATAAAAAAATCTAGCCAAAGAATTAATTTTATTTTGATAAAATTGGAAAAATGAATTTTTGTCAATTGATAGTGATTTTGTTATTAATTTTAATGAGCAGGATGAAGGAAATTTCTAAATCCGTCCAAATGTCCCATAAAAATAATTCCAATTATTTTTTCTCCGCAATAAAAAAATTTAGCCAAGGAATTAATTTTATTTCGATAAAATTCAAAAAATGAATTTTCGTCAATCGTCAGTGATTTTGATATTAATTTTAATGAGCAGGATAAAGGATATTTCTAAATCCGTCGAAATGTCCCATGAAAATAATTACAATTATTTTTTCTCCACAATAAAAAAATTTAGCCAAAGAAATAATTTTATTTCGATAAAATTGGGAAAATGAATTTTTGTCAATAGTCAGTGACTGTGACAATAATTTTAATGAGCAGGATGCAGGACATTTCTAAATCCGTCTAAATGTCTCATAAACATAATTACAATTATTTTTTCTCCACAATAAAAAAATTTAGCCAAAGAATTAATTTTATTTTGATAAAATTGGAAAAATGAATTTTTGTCAATAGTCAGTGATTTTGATATTAATTTTAATGAGCAGGATAAAGGATATTTCTAAATCCGTCCAAATGTCCCATAAACATAATTACAATTATTTTTTCTCCACAATAAAAAAATCTAGCCAAGGAATCAATTTTATTTTCATAAAATTGGAAAAATGAATTTTTGTCAATCGTCAGTGATTGTGATATTAATATTAATGAGCAGGATGAATTGCAAAAAATGAAAAATGCAATATCATGAAAAAGTCCGGTGTTTCGTGACATACAGAGGCATTTATTTCTGTACAGGCTGGAGAGGGGGGAGAGTCGATAATAACGGAGAGGCTTTGCTTTTATAAAAAGAATAAAAAAAACTTTATGAATGAACGAGCAATATATAAAAGAGAAAAGGGAGCAAGTCAAAGAGAATATAGAGATAGACGTATTAAAGTAATGACGAGTAAAGTTTAAACTTTGTCATTCTCGTGGAAGCAACAAGCGAGGGAGACATAAAATGTCGAAGGACAAAGTGAAGCCTCGGATGAAAAAGACTCGAGAAACACAGAGAGCGTGAGTGAACAGAAAGGATATCGAGAAAATGACAGTAAACAATAAACTAGGAGAATGAAAAAACTTTCAGCCATAGACTGGATCGGTAAACGAGCGGATAAACTTCCAAGAAAATCGATCGAATAGAATAATGTACAGAGGTAACAGAAACATAAAAGCCAACATTTTGCTCGTAATCATTTTCGAGAGCGTTTTGTAAAATTTGTTTAAACAAACTTTGCTCCAACGCGAGAAACATTTTTTTATAGACGTTCCATCACGATTTTATTTTAATAACATAAAAACATTTCAAAAATATAAGAATTTAATCAAATTTGGTAAATATATTATTTAATAATTTTTATGACACTGCAATTTTTTTTCAATTTCTCCACCACGCAGTACTCGAGTAATTCAACACTAAAGTTCACGTGTACGAGCATAGAGTGTACATTCATACAGGTAAACATCTCGTGCATAAAAAGTTCGATTAAACTCTCAATAATTCGATAACCACGTGGTAACAAAATTCAGAAAAAAATTGCATCTCTATACTCGATGCCAAAGAATATTATCGCACGAAATTTTATCAAAATTCTCATTATTTTCATTTCGTGATCCTTAATAAAAAATAATAAAAATCCATAATTCGAACAAGTTTATTTTCCATCATTAAAAAAGGGACAAGAATTTAACGAATTTACGCAGTGCCACTCGTCCACCCGAATAACATCTCGTGTATAAAAATTCCGATTAAACTCTCAATTATTCGATAACCACGTGGTAACAAAATTTGAAAAAAAAAAATTTGCATTTCTACAGACTCGATTCTAATTATTTTCATTTCGTCATCCAACCTCCTTAAGGGAAAGTGACAAAGACTCTCTCTCTCTCTCTCTCTCTTGATACGATGGTAAAAAATGTGTGTACTTAAAGTGACCACGTGCGTCGTCAATTCGGCGTTTCTCTTTGTATAGCATCCTTTATTCTCGTGTGCATAAAAATATCATAATATATGTGCTCGGTTTATGGGCTTGTTCTTACGGTGAGTACCGTTACCATGGATTTGCAATGTACAGACGCATATTGAGATTTGTGTATTAAACGGTATGTGTGGTGATGGCACGGTGTGTGCCGAAAATCCAAACGTTGCGGTCACTCGGTCGCGCGCTTTGATTCTCTTTCCCGGTCAACATTTTTTTTTTCTCCCATTCTTTCTGATTTTTCTCTGGTGCGGCCTGCATCGCGTCCTGGCTTTTCGAAATCTACGCCCACACAATGACACGCTAACGCGTAAGTATGTTAATACGTTCGGTATTTAATCTTGGCTCAACCGCGCGCGAGCAGCGAGACAAATATAAAATGCACTACATTGGATTATACGTTTATGATAAATCGTTTAATAAACATTTGCATTTTATCCTCGGATCATAAATTATCGTGAAATTAGTACAAATTATGTTTTCTTGTTTCTTTATCGATCATCATTCCCGAGATTATCTGGAGATTAGAAATCCAAGGGGCTATATTATGCATTTCTACTGATTTAGTCGAATTACATTTTTTTTTGAGATTTCGTCGCAACGAGCAGTGGAAAATCCGATTAAGGACGCTTTGGAAACTGAATTCTCGTGACGCGTGCGCGTCTGTGTTTTTTTCGGATTTTTCATCAATCATAAATAGAAAAGTTATGACTCTGAAGTTTGACAGAAATATAATTATTCAAATTCAGAATGTAATTGGGATGATAAAATTGTGAATGAAATAAAAAGTTTCGAGTAATTTGCGGGCGTACGTCTCTATGAAATCAGCAAATCTGTTGACTTATAGCGACAGACTCGCGCGAAATACAAACTTTTGTTGAAAACGATCGATATTTTGTTCGATACGTTCGACTAAACATTTTTTTGAATAATTCCAAAAATTGTGTCAATGGAGCAAGAAATGTTTTAGAAAATCTCTTCGGAAGCAAATTTGGGTCGTTCGACTCGTAAATTTCGCTGACAATTCCGTTAGAAACCAAAAATACTGTCAAAATAACGAAAATTTTGAAATTATCAAAAAAAATATTTAGTTCAACGAATTCAACAAAATATCGACCAATTTCATCAAAATTTTGTTGGAAAACGATCGATATTTTCTTCCATACAAACGTTTTTTTAAATAATTCCAAAAATAGTGTCATTGCAGGAAAAAATATTTTAGAAAATCTCTTCGGAAGCAAATTTTGGTCGTTCCACTCGTAAATTTCGCTGACAATTCCGTTAGAAACCAAAAATACTGTCAAAATAACGAAAATATTGAAATTATCAAAAAAAATATTTAGTTCAACGAATTCAACAAAATATCGACCAATTTCATCAAAATTTTGTTGGAAAACGATCGATATTTTCTTCCATACAAACGTTTTTTTAAATAATTCCAAAAATAGTGTCATTGCAGGAAAAAATATTTTAGAAAATCTCTTCGGAAGCAAATTTTGGTCGTTCCACTCGTAAATTTCGCTGACAATTCCGTTAGAAACCAAAAATACTGTCAAAATAACGAAAATATTGAAATTATCAAAAAAAATATTTAATTCAACGAATTCAACAAAATATCGACCAATTTCATCAAAATTTTGTTGGAAAACGATCGATATTTTCTTCCATACAAACGTTTTTTAAAATAATTCCAAAAATAGTGTCATTGCAGGAAAAAATATTTTAGAAAATCTCTTCGGAAGCAAATTTTGGTCGTTCCACTCGTAAATTTCGCTGACAATTCCGTTAGAAACCAAAAATACTGTCAAAATAACGAAAATATTGAAATTATCAAAAAAAATATTTAATTCAACGAATTCAACAAAATATCGACCAATTTCATCAAAATTTTGTTGGAAAACGATCGATATTTTCTTCCATACAAACGTTTTTTAAAATAATCCCAAAAATTGTGTCATTGCAGGAAAAAATATTTTAGAAAATCTCTTCGGAAGCAAATTTTAGTTGTTCCACTCGTAAATTTCGCTGTCAATTCCGTTAGAAACCAAAAATACAGTCAAAATAACGAAAATTCTAAAATTATCAAAAAATATTGAGTTTTCGGTATTCAACAAAATATCAACGATTTTTACCAAAATTTTCTTTCCAGCGCAAATTGCGTTTGTTTTCTACGAAATTAGCATGAATCAAAATCAGCCGGAAATAGAGAGACTAGCATCGAGCAAAAATGATTTTGCTTCATGTCCGGGGAACGACGAGGCACTTGCCAGAGATTCGTGAACGGATATACGTCGTTCACCCAGCCAATATATATAGTACCCAACGTTAATTACGTTGTGGTCGTTTACGCAAGTAGGAAGTACACGCAAAGGGACGAGAGAGAGAGTGACTGAGCGATGTCTCGTAGATGGGACGGCGCCAAGAGATACATCCCGATTATGTACGCGTGTCTCTTTCGCTCTCTGATACGATTGCTGGTCCACTAAACTCTTGGTCGTGATATGGCACAGCATGTGCGCAGCAGTATATGCCAGCGATGAGAGACACCGCCATACGCCGCGCGAGCGAGTACGAGAGGAAGAACGAAACTTGGAAATTAATCCTCGAAACGAGCGACGAGCACCCAAAATGTATATACAGCTGGCTAAAGATTAGCGAGAGCTTCGACGACTCCAACCTTTATTAACTAACAATATATATATGTACATACTTGAGGAGCGAAATGCGAGACAAATGTTCCTGCTTAATGACACGTAATAGTATCGAGTTTCCAGTTTCGTTCGTCGATGATTGATGCAGTCTTTCGTAACGCGTATTCGCATGTGTGAAAAGGAGGAAAAAAAATGAACCGAGTATCGAAAGGTAATATTTCCTAATCCTATGAAATTGATTCGCAAATCGAGAAAGCTGGTTTCTTTTTCGGTGAATCAGCAGAGACGTAAATACATCGATGAATATTTGGAGTGAAATATTCAAATTCCGAATAACTATAATAATTTTTCGAGCTTTGGAATTGGAAACGATGGGAAATGGTCGAGATATTTTGGTGAAAATTGAGAAATATGCTCAGAACAATAAACGACTCTGATATTTGCACACGGAAAACAAAACTTGAACGTTTTTTTGAATAATTCCAAAAATTGTGTCATTGCAGCGAGAAATATTTTAGAAAGTCTCTTCGGAAGCAAATTTTTGTCGTTTCACTTGTAAATTTCGCTGACAATTCCGTTAGAAACTAAATATACTGACAAAATAACGAAAATTTTGAAATTATCAAAAAACATTCAGTTTATCGTATTCAACGAAATATCGACGATTTTTCAACGAAATTTTGTTGAAAAACGATCGGTATTTTGTTCGATACTTTCGACTAAATGTTTTTTTGAATAATCCCAAAAATAGTGTCATTGCAGCGAGAAATATTTTATAAAGTCTCTTCGGGAGCAAATTTTCGTCGTTTCACTTGTAAATTTCGCTTACAATTCCGTTAGAAACTAAATATACTGACAAACTAACGAAAATTTTGAAATTATCAAAAAATATTCAGTTTATCGTATCCAACGAAATATCGACGATTTTTCAACGAAATTTTGTTGAAAAACGATCGATATTTTGTTCGATACGTTCGACTAAACGTTTTTTTGAATAATCCCAAAAATAGTGTCATTGCAGCGAGAAATATTTTATAAAGTCTCTTCGGAAGCAAATTTTAGTCGTTCCACTCGTAAATTTCGCTGACAATTCCGTTAGAAACCAAAAAACTGCCAAAATAACGAAAATTTTGAAATTATCAAAAAATATTTAGTTTATCGTATTCACAAAAATATGGACGATTTTTAACAAAATTTTCCTTCCAGTGCAACGTTGATATTCAACGAAAAATATTTTCTCCAATAATTATTTATCGAATTTCAAAAATTGTGGCAATTTTGCTGTCAATCGAGTTTTTGGGCTCTCAGAGCAAATATTTAATAATAATTACGAGTTCATAGGAATAAATTATAACAGACAATGAGAAGTTTTTGGATTTATTTATTTTGGTACTCGCGAGACGCACGAGACCCATATGCAATCGATCGAACGAGGGTGAAAGAGAGGCGGAGGGCGAGGGAGAAAAGAATTTTGTACACCGNTTTTTTAAATAACTCCAAAAATTGTGTCATTGCAGCGAGAAATATTTTGGAAAGTCTCTTCGGAAGCAAATTTCAGTCGTTCCACTCGTAAATTTCGCTGACAATTCCGTTAGAAACCAAAAATACTGCCAAAATAACGAAAATTTTGAAATTATCAAGAAATATTCAGTTTATCGGGTTCAACAAAATATCGACGATTTTTAACAAAATTTCATTTCCAGTGCGACGTTGATATTCAACGAAAAATATTTTCCCCAATAATTATTTATTGAATTTTAAAAATTGTGGCAATTTTGCTGTCGATTGAGTTTTTGGGCTCTCGGAGCAAATATTTAATAACAATTACGAGTTCATAGGAATAAATCATAACAGACAATGAGAAGTTTTTGGATTTATTTATTTTGGTACTCGCGAGACGCACGAGACCCATATGCAATCGATCGAACGAGGGTGAAAGAGAGGCAGGGGGCGAGGGAGAAAAGAATTTTGTCCACCGGTGGAGTACGCCGGATATGGCGACGAGGGACGCCGGGATAAAGACAGAAGTGGGTCGAGTCAAGATCGATATACACACACCTCGTCGTCGTCGTCGTCGTGGAGGAGGAGGAGGAGGACGAGCAATATGTATAAGCAAAAGTTTCGAGCTGTTGTCTCGTCGTTAAGCGGGTGCGCGCGCGATCGTCTCGCAGCGACTCGAGCGTAAAGTTCGAGCGGAACGATATTTCAATTTCCTTTTTTGCCCCCGACATTGACGATCGAGAGAAAAATTTATTTACCAACGAGGCTGTCGAGTGTTTGTTGTAGGAAATAAAAAGTGGAGCAATTTCGAAAGAAAAAAAAAATGTATTGTTAGATGCGGCGATAATATCGTTGAGAACGAAAGAAAAAAAAAAATCGCATTGCGATCCGTCGTGGTCGGCGATGATCGTTGAGCAACGCGATTCATTCATATTTCCCTGCGACCGCGTAACTCCAATTTGCTTTTCTTATCAGATCTTTCGAGATCGATAATTTCCGTTGCAAATTAAATGGAAAATAAAAATTCGCGATGCGAACAGATCGACATTGCGATAAGCAAATTTTCTCATTTTTTCTCTTTCGTCCGCAACTCGAACGCGATATGGGCCGATTTGTATTTTAATGTTATGCGAACAATTGTTCGATCCTACAGATTGAATAATAATCGAACGCGATAAGAAATTATTCTAAAACGGTTAAAAAAAAAAAAATCGTAAAAAAAGTTGAATCGATAAAATGCCAAGAATTTCGACGTTTCAAAAATTTGTAAAAAATCCAAAAACCATTTCAAAGATAAAAAAGACCAAGCTGCTGGGAAGAAAATTTCCAAGCTCTTGATGAGCGCGTGAAAATAGTTCGTAAATACGAACAAACAAAATCCGAAAGACTAAACCTCAATTTTTCAACTCTCGAATCGAGTCTCTCCGCACCTGCCATTAACTCGCCTACACAAAACATCAAACTGATCAGCCAACTTCGCCTCCACTTAATCACATTAGCAGCGAACTCTTCTAATGAGAACCAGTCAAAAAGTATTTTTTACCTTCGACCGACTATTCCCCAAAGAAACATATTCTTCCAAATTGCACTCAGCACGAGAGAGTCAAGAATTTTTACAAAATAACAGCCAAACAGCAAAAACTGAAAAAAAAAAAAAAAAATCTCACTCGAGCTCATCAGAGTTGGATTTTTAATAATGAAAACGCGATAATGACAATTCTGATGCTCAACGAAATTGCTTTTTTTTCTCTGCTCAAAGTTCCGCGAATTTTTTTATTTTTATTTTTTTTTATTTATTTTTTTCAATACGTGCACAATTTTTTCTCGCAACACCTGTGTGTAAGCCACGTAGATGTCGGGGAACGTTTCGATCGCAATAATACACACTCGCAACACTCTTTTTCTTCCTTTCTTTATCTCTGCTCGCGAGAGAACGAAGCCGCACTCTCGTGGGTAATAACGTATGGAGCTGAGAGAAAGAGGCAAAACAATCACACGATCGGTCTGTTTTTACGTAATAGACACACCGCAAAGACGTAAATTCAGCGAGCAACTTAAACTCGTGTATGAATTTTTATATATTTATACGTGTAAGCTCGTTATTTATGATGGGAAATTGCATATTATTTTCCACGCAATTCAATCCCCCACGTGTGCGTGACAAGTCTTGTGAGAACGAGATGCTAAATCTTCAAATTCTCGTTGTTATACTTCAATCGTTTTATCATCTCTGTACCACTTTTCCAATTCCATGCACAGACGTACGAAATAAAAAATCCGAAAATTATTATTACAGAAAAAAAAATGACCTTGAATTTTTCCAAATTTTATTTTGCAAAATGCAGAAATTTGTCGTCGACGTAAAAATGGATTTTTTGGTTTCAATTCTCATGACTCTGTACCACTTTTCCAATTCCATGCACAGACGTACGAAATAAAAAATCCAAAAATTATTATTACAGTAAAAAAAAATGACCTTGAATTTTGCCGAATTTTATTTTGCAGAAAGCAGAAATTTTTCAAATGGATTTTTTGGTTTTTATTCTCATGACTCTGTACCACTTTTCCAATTCCATGCACAGACGTACGAAATAAAAAATCGAAAAATTATTATTACAGTAAAAAAAAAATGACCTTGAATTTTTCCAAATTTTATTTTGCACAAAGCAGAAATTTGTCTTCAACATAAAAATGGATTTTTTAGTTTTGATTCTCACGACTCTGTACCACTTTTCCAATTCCATGCACAGACGTACGAAATAAAAAATCGAAAAATTATTATTACAGTAAAAAAAAAATGACCTTGAATTTTGCCGAATTTTATTTTGCAAAATGCAGAAATTTGTCGTCGACGTAAAAATAGATTTTTAGGTTTTAATTCTTACGACGATTTACACGTTTTTATTATTCCCATGGAAAGTGTGCGTTCGCGATTCGATAATTACGATTTTGGCACAGAAAAAAAGGTCGAGAGATTTTTTTCGCGAGTCCTTTTGCATAGAGTCGGATTTTTCGAGGTTAGAAAATGTGCATCGTGGAAGAATGTTGCTTGGGAAAATAATGAGCTTAGAAAGGCTTCTCGCGACCAAGGGATCGAGCTGATCGAATTTTCATCGAAATGACAAACCCGATGGTCGATCTACGTCTGCGGCGATGATATAAATCACGAAAATCGACGAATCGGAAGTTTGCAACGTTGATAATCAACGAAAAATATTTTCTCCATTAATTATTTATTGAATTTTTAATTTTGTTGCAATTTTTCGTGTCCATTGAGTTTTTTATTGTCCAGAGCCAAATATTTAATAATAATTGCGAGTTCTGCTCAAGAAAAAACAGAATTTCGTTGCATTGCAACGATGCAAACTTCAGCATCATGAAAATGCGGCGTACTCGTTGCATTTTAGCAACAAAAATTCTCTTTTCCCCTAATGCATACTATTCACGTAGATATACGTTTCGTTATATTTGCTTTGGCCTTGCTCACTCGCAGCCTTACGTAAGGTGAGTTACTAATTCGAAATCCTTTCGAGTTTGAGTGAGAGAGTGAAACACACGGTTTGAACATTGACAGTAAACAGAGGTGTGCTTTGAGTCGGAAGAAAATCCAAAAATAGTTATTTCCATAATAAAATCATACGAACGACCAAATTCTCGGGTCCAATAAAACCGAAGAAACAAATTGATAAGAGCCAAAAACTGTGTAAATCATTCCAAGGCCAGAAATAATTGTCGAAAAAACAAACTTGGTCGATTAAAAAACGAAGAAGACGAAAAAAAACTCACCAGAGTTTCGATTCCCCAGAAAAATCCAAAACCACTAAATATCCAACTCGCAAACGTTCGGAAATACGAAAAAACAATAAGACACAGAAATTCACTTTGATCGAAATCACTGTTTCACTTCATCGTCAAAAAAAAAAAAAAAAAAAAAAAA
>JBAJMU010000005.1:15195136-15218740 GCA_037952995.1 Hyposoter didymator
AAAAAAAAAAAAAAAAAAAAAAAAAAATACGAAATCGAAGAAATAAAAATTGGAAAATTGACGAAAAAATATTTTTCGGCGGTCCGTTCGTTGCCCGTTTCTGACTCTCGCTCCTCGTTTATTATTCCAAACGTCTCATTAAAATTTAACCACGAAATTTGTTTACGCGATTGCAAATAAATGAAAAATCGAGTTGGCGCGCGCGGGAGCGTCGACACTTTCGGCACGGCTGACGGCGCGGGACTGCCGGCGTCCGGCTCCCCGATATCACGGGCAAATGTTGGATCGAGCTATATACATGTATATATACAACGTTTCACCTCTCTCTACTCTACCTACGAGGCGATTCGACCGGGCGTCGCGCGACACACCGACGGTGCAAGGAAGCGCCACACAACGTGAATATATTACCACCGCGACCAGCAAACTGACCCTTTATGCATCGCGAACGAGGCATGTGCAACACAATTTCCTCCTAAATACGAAGCTAAATTTATGACTTTAGTAAATATTTTACATTCCTCCGGATCCACTGCAAAATTTACTTCTCCCGAGGAAACTTACGAAAATAAAAAAAAACATTCGAAAAATTTTGATTTATTTTATTTGCAAAAACTTTTCGCTCCTTATTTTTTATTTTTTTTTATTTTTTTATTTTCGAAATTTTACGAAAAACGTAAAAATGTTTGCGGATTGCGGAAAAAAATTGGGAACACGAATCGCGATATATATTTGTGTGGGGCGTTTGTTTTCCTCGCGTTTTCTGAAAGATATGGACCTTAAGGAGAAGTTTCGGAGGAGCGCGATAGGCGAGCGATATCTTGTTCGGGGAATTGAAATTTCAGTGAGTCGGGACAAGACTCGAAACGGTCGTCGAACCATGGGATCGCGTCAATGTTAATTCTCGCGATGACGTTGCTCGAAACGAAAACGTGAGACAACTGCCCAATCGAAAGAATGAATTATACCGCGATCTTGGATGAACAATATTCTTCTCCATGGAGGAGCGAGAATGAAATAAATAAAAAGAACTTGAATAAATAATAACGATAAATCACGCCAACTTGGCTCTCAAATAATGTACTAAGTATATTAACGCCCACGAGAAGCGAGTCTCGTCAGTGATTATTCTTTGCAGAGACGAAACGCTAAAATTCCTTGTCGCACTTAATGGCTAAATAATTAAGAATCACACTGAAAATAAAATTTTGTTCAAAATCGTCGATATTTCGTTGAACACGATAAACTAAACGTTTTTTTTGATAATTTCAAAATTTTCGTTATTTTTGGCAGTGTGTTTGGTTTCTAACGAAATTGTCTGCGAAATTTACGAGTGGAACGACGAAAATTTGCTTACGAAGAGATTTTCTGAAATATTTCTCGCTGCAATGGGACAATTTTTGGGATTATTCAAAAAAACGTTTAGTCGAACGTATCGAACAAAATATCGATCGTTTTACAAGAAAATTTTGTTGAAAATTGTCGATATTTTGTTGAACACGATAAACTAAATATTTTTTGATAACTCTAAAATTTTCGTTATTTTTTGCAGTATATTTGGTTTCTAACGAAATTGTCAGCGAAATTTACGAGTGGAACGACTAAAATTTTCTTACGAAGAGATTTTCTGAAATATTTCTCGCTGCAATGGGACAATTTTTGGGATTATTCAAAAAAAAAAACTTTTAGTCAAACTTATCGAACAAAATATCGATCGTTTTTCAACAAAATTTTGTTGAAAATTGTCGATATTTTGTTGAACACGATAAACTAAATATTTTTTGATAACTCCAAAATTTTCGTTATTTTTTGCAGTATATTTGGTTTCTAACGAAATTGTCAGCGAAATTTACGAGTGGAACGACAAAAATTAGCTTCCGAAGAGATTTTCTAAAATATTTCTCGCTGCAATGACACAATTTTTGGGATTATTCAAAAAAACGTTTAGTCGAACGTATCAAACAAAATATCCATCGTTTTTCAACAAAATTTTATTTCCGGTGTAGACAATTTATGAAAAAAAAAATGTTTAAAATGAAAATGATAGGAAAAAAAATACTTTCCAATGAAATTAGTGGAGCATTTTATGGGTCAAAGATCGTAAGATCGAACGTGAAGGAAATATATATATAATAAAAAAGCAGCAGCACATTAAGAAGAGAACGTGAAAAGGAAAAAACACAAAGAGACCATAGAGACGAGAAATTTCTCCGGATGATTTTGATCTCGAGGAAAGGACGAGACCGATCTAAAAGTTACATACAAAAACGAATAATATTGCGTCTGAGAGAAAATCTTTTCCAAAGTGCTGGGCTGCTCTCCCGCGTTGTTGCGGAGCATGCAAGACAGTTGTTAATAATTCCTTTCCTCTTTCCTTAATCTTCGTCGAGTTTATCATCTCATGCTCGGCTAGCAAGATCGACCCAGAAAAATCTCATCGCCTTTGCACGCCTTCCGAGGCTCGCGCTATTAAGCGGAGAACGCCGGTTCAGTTAGTGACCTCTTTAGGCCAATTACGTTACCTGCTAGACCCAGCGTTTGCCTCGGGTGCAAGTATCATAAATATAATTAGTCACAATAGTGACAACAATGGAGTTTTTAATGGACCCCAACGACTTTCTTTCGCGTTGGATACGAATGACAATAACGAGGCAACATTTTCCCCTCGCATCAATAAAAAATCATCTTGCAATCACTCGGGAGCATATAATTGCTTTCTAGATCGTCTCCGAAATATTTCGCATCAAAATCTTTCACGAAAAAATTAACCAGCAACCGTTAACGCGTAGTATTCGGTGGGAATGAATTTTTGTTTTAATCGACGATATTTTATTGAGCATTTTTTGATAATTTCAACATTTTTGTTATTTTGGCAGATTATTTTTCATTTTATTTTTATTTATTTATAAAATAAATAAATAAATTTATTTATTTTAAATAAATTTAATTATAAATTTATTAAAATAAATAAATAAATTTATTTATTTTAATAAATAAATAAATAAATTTATTTATTTTAATAAATTAATAAAATTAATTTATTTCATTTATTTACTGATTTATTTTATAAATAAATAAATAAATGAATAAATTTATTAATAAATAAATTTATTTATTCATTTATTTAAGCAAATTTTTTTTATTTATTTATTTATTTTATAAATGAATAAATGAATAAATAAATTTATTTATTAATAAATTTATTCATTTATTTATTTATTTAAAAAATAAATAAATAAATAAACAAAATTTGCTTCCGAAGAGATTTTCTGAAATATTTCTTGCTGCATCGACACAATTTTTGGAATTATTTAAAAAAACGTCTAGTCGAACGTATCGAACGAAATATCAATAATTTTCAACAAAATTTTGTTTTCTGTGAGGAGAGCAAGGTAAAAGCGAGAATCAGGTCAAAGTTTTTGCTCTCGTGGATTTAACCATCTTGCCACTCTCCTCTCTTGCTGGCTCTCGAGTTCGCGGGGGTGTATAACTTTGAAGTGTATTTATACGGGTACGTAATACCAGCAGCAGCAGCAGCAGCAGGAGCAAATGCGGCAACAGCGATTGGTCATACAGGAATAATAACATGCAGAAAGTGATGTGTACGCGACGAGACGAGTCGAGAAACGCGCGCTCGCTGCTCGCATCGCGTTATATATATCACGTACACGTGTTTTATTCTTATCTGTGTGCTGTATTGACGTATTCGTTGGTGGCTGAGTGTGTGTAATATGAACTGTGTGTCCCACGAAGAATAGACTTTAATAATGAATGGTTTGCGTGATATACGCATGGCAGGAGTTGGATGCAGCAGCAGCAGCAGCAGCAGCAGCAGCAGCAGCAGCAGCTTGTTTCCTCGTGTCAAATGTGTCTCAAGTTTACTTGGCCATTTTACGAAACATAAAACTATGATACTCTCCACTTTGTTCACGGTTTAGACGTGCTCTCGTTTTGTTAGCGAGTTTACCTTCGAAACACTGAAAATAAAATTTTGTTGGAAAAAATGGAAATTTTGTTCGATGCGACGTTTTTTTGAATAATTCCAAAAATTGTGCCAATGCAGCAAGAAATGTTTCAGAAAATCTCTTCGGAAGCAAATTTTAGTCGTTCCACTCGTAAATTTGGCGGAGAATTCCATTAGAAACCAAATATACTGCCAAAATAACGAAAATTTTGAAATAATCAAAAAATATTTAGTTAATCGTATTCAAAGAAATATCGACGACTTTTCAACGAAATTTTGTTGAAAAACGATCGATATTTCGTTCGATATGTTAGACTTGAACGTTTTTTTGAATAATCCCAAAAATTGTGTCAATGCAGCAAGAAATATTTCAGAAAATCTCTTCGGAAGCAAATTTTAGTCGTTCCACTCGTTAATTTAGCGGAAAATTCCATTAGAAACCAAATATACTGCCAAAATAAAGAAAATTTTGAAATTATCAAAAAATATTTGGTTTATCGTATTCAACAAAATATCGACGATTTTTAACAAATTTTTGTTGAAAAACGATCGATATTTCGTTCGGTACGTTCGACTTGAATGTTTTTTTGAATAATCCCAAAAATTGTGTCAATGCAGCAAGAAATATTTCAGAAAATCTCTTCTGAAGCAAATTTCGGTCGTTCCACTCGTAAATTTCGCTGACAATCCCATTAGAAACCGAATATACTGCCAAAATAAAGAAAATTTTGAAATTATCAAAAAATATTTAGTTTACCGTATTCAACAAAATATCGACGATTTTTATCAAATTTTTGTTGAAAAACGATCGATATTTTGTTCGATACATTCGACTAAACGTTTTTTTGAATAATTCCAAAAATTGTGTCATTGCAGCAAGAAATATTTTAGAAAATCTCTTCGGAAGCAAATTTTGGTCGTTCCATTCGTAAATTTAGCGGAGAATTCCATTGGAAATCAAATAAAAAAATATTTAGTTCACCGTGTTCAACAAAATATCGACGATTTTTAACAAAATTTCATTTCCAGTGTAAATTCTCCATTGCAATATCTATACGAATAGATATTTACACACATATCCAGCACGTACATAAGCCCTGTTACATATGTATATATATCCAGAGTATGTAACGTACTATTGATACGCAAGAGAAGTGTTTCAACAAGGCATCGTTGGCGTGACGCAAATCCGGCCACAGCACTCGTCGTGTCCCGATCGGGAAATGCATGTGCATCTACCGCGTGTGCATTGTGTATATATATAGTAATGCATCAATAAAATGGTGCTGCCGGCGGACGATTTTGTATTTTTACAATTTTTCGCGGTCCGTTGGCCTCTCCGCTGTCTCGCTCTATTTTTTTGCTCCCGGCTCCTCTCGCACTTTCACGAGAGCAGATCAGTGTGGAGGGCAAAGCCGATAGCGGATTTTTTAGTTTGCTCTCAGGTCGCAGAAGCACTAATGACTGGTCCAGTTATAATTCCATCGAAATCTGTGAACCGGATTTACAACGACGAATGTTTGTCAAACGTGACGAATTCTTCGTGCTCCAACGAATAAACATTTCGACGCCAATTAAATTTTTAACGAATTTTTCTCCCACCTGTTTTCATTTTTCATATTTTTTACAGTATTTTTTTTTGGTTAGAAAAATGTATTATAATGGCCAATTATGAGGACGAAAAGAAAAACGTTTTGCGGGCGATTAAACAATTATAAAAATAATTTTCTTCCCAAAATCGTTCCTAATAACTTTATGAATTTTTGTGACGAAATAATAATGAAAATGAGAAAATAGTTCACGTTAAAAGGATTGAAACTCTTGATCCACGAGAGAGAAACGAAAATTGAAATGAAAGCTTGATTATTGAATTTTTTGTAACTCGGTTTTTAATTGGATCCGTGAGTGATTGTTTTTTTTTTTTTTTTTACTCGCAGCACGTCGAGTATACGAGAGATTTTTATGGCAATTTCTACACGAGGATAAAAAGAGAGCCCTTTATTTCTTCTAGCCCCATGGGCTTCGGAACTCTCGCTCCTCTTCCTCTCTCTCGCTCGCGCGCGCGCGAGACTCTCACGATTTCAACATGTACATACGTATCTGCGGAACTTTAGGTAGGTGAACGTTACAAGACGAGACGTTTATGATTTATGCTCTGCTAATAAAACGCCAAGTAATTGTTCGCGATATATAATTATACGAGTTAGTATACGACGGGGGTCGCGCACGTTTCCCGTTCGCGTTTCGTTCTTCAGTACACAAAAACACACACACACACTACGTTAATCTCAAGATACGGAAAGAGACTTCGTGAACTGTGCGCGCCAGTCCGTTTTGCATGAATAATGCGGACGGATTGGTACAAATTTGAACCTCCGAGTAAAATGGACCACTTTGCCATTTTCTCTGTTCTTTATCGTTCCTCGAAGATTTTATACATCATTTCTAATTCGATTTGTAAAGAAAGAGAAAATTATCGAGACGCGAAAAAAAAATTTTAAAAATCAATTCATATTTTTAATTTTTTTCAGCAATCGATCGAAAATCTCAAGTCGTCTCGAGTAAAAATCGTACAAAAATCCTTAAGGATTTTATTCATCATTTCCAATTCAATTTGTAAAGAAAGAGAAAATTATCGAGACGCGAAAAAAAATTATAAAAATCAATTCATATTTTTAATTTTTTTCAGCAATCGATCGAAAATTTCAAGTCGTCTCGAGTAAAAATCGTACTAAAATGCTCAACGATTTTATTCATCATTTCCTATTCGATTTGTAAAGAAAGAGGACATTATCGAGACACGAAAAAAAAATTATTAAAATCAATTCATATTTTGAATTTTTTTCAGCAATCGATCGAAAATCTCAAGTCGTCTCGAGTGAAAATCGTATACAAAAATGCTCAAGGATTTCATTCATCATTTTCAATTCGATTTGTAAAGAAAGAGGAAATTATCGAGACACGATAAAAAAATGATAAAAAGTAAATTCAAATTTACAGACTCGAAATACGAAATAATGAATTTTTGGGCGATCGATCGAAAATCTCAAGTCGTCTCGAGTGAAAATCATACAACAATCCTCAACGATTTTATTCATTATTTCCTATTCGATTTGTAAAGAAAGAAGAAATTATCGAGACACGATAAAAAAATGATAAAAATTAAATTCAAATTTACAGACTCGAAATACGAAATTCCGAAATTTTCAGCTAATCGATCGAAAATCTCAAGTTGTCTCGATTGAAAATCGTACAAAAATCCTTAAAGATTTTCATTCGATTGGCAAACAAAGAGGAAATTATCGAGACACGATAAAAAAATGATAAAAAGTAAATTCAAATTTACAGACTCGAAATACGAAATTCCGAATTTTTCGTCTAATCGATCGAAAATCTCAAGTCATCTCGATTGAAAATCGTACAAAAATTGTTAGGGGTCCATATTATCACCAATGTCTCGTTCTATCGTGTATTTACAGAGGCGAAATGCGGTCATTTTGAATCATAAGCGACGGAGGTCTACGCCGTTTTGTCTGTCAGGCCTCATCGTGCGATGTAGATACAAATTTTTCAGTGTGTAGAAAGTTACTCCACGTGGAAGCTAATTTGTGTATTTTTATGTGTATTGGTGTGTTAGTGTGTGTGTGTGTGAGCGAGAAGGTTATTCGCGAAAAGAGAACAGACCGTGAGGTGCCCTCGGACCGGAAAGGTCCAGCACGTTACAATAACGGGTCTTCGTGTCTCCTTGTTTTCTTTCTCGCTCTGGGTTCTCGTGTCGATGACACTGACCTTCGTTCACAAATTTAAAAAAAANAAAAAAAAAAAAAAAAATTAAATCGCAATCTCCGACGTTTCGACGCGAAAACTATTTTTTAAAAAGTCTTTTTAAATATTATTCTCTAAACGTTGCACACGATATAAATTTTGCAACACTTTCAAAAATTGCTAATATGACTCTCGCGATAATTTCGTTACGTGAATGTTCGTAATTTGCACGTAAAACGTTTTCAACATTGCTTAAGAAAAAACATTCGCTTTCACCGAGTTTTTTTTATTTTCCTGGCGATCACGACGTGTGCACTTTTTTTTTGTTGGGAAAATAATAAAAAATCGTTGCTTTTTTTTCTGAAATGACGAAATATAAAATTTTATTGTTGAATTTTTTTTTTTTTTATGATAAAATGGGAAAAATCGAGACTCATCCGATGCAACGCGGACCGGACGAGACCACGCTTACACCTAATACATCGCAAATGCATATCTCGCCATTGATGCACCGTGCAACTCGTATGCCGCGCGTATACAGGATGCGGCTCGGCGAGGCGTGCAACCGGCGACCCCCTCGTATTTATTTCTCGCCGGATCTTCACTATTTATTATATATTCCTATTTCTATACGGATATAAAAAAAAACACGAGTCCCGGCCACAAACTTTGCATGTCGACAATAATTTTCTGCGATTAATTCGATTGTTGAAAAAATGAGTCGCGGCTGATTTTTCGCACGTGGCCAAATGGTTTTACACAAATTTGGCCGTTCGAGGAGCTCGTATTTTCATTCATCTTCTACGCGTAAAGGAGAAAAAACGAAATTTTGTTGGAAAACGATCGATACGTTCGACTAAATGTTTTTTTTTTAATAATCCCAAAAATTGTGTCATTGCAGCAAGAAATATTTTAGAAAGTCTCTTCGGAAGCTAATTTTTGTCGTTCCACTCGTAAATTTCGCTGACAATTCCGTTTGAAACCAAATTTACTGCCAAAATAATGAAAATTTTGAAATTATCGAAAAAATATTTAGTTTATCGTGTTCAACAAAATATATCGACCATTTTTAACAAAATTTTGTTGAAAAAGATCGATATTTTGTTCGATACGTTCGACCAAACGTTTTTTTTGCATAATCCCAAAAATTGTGTCAATGCAACAAGAAATATTTTAGAAAGTTTCTTCGGAAGCAAATTTTAGTCGTTCCACTCGTAAATTTCGCTGACAATTTCGTTAGAAACCAAAAATACTGTCAAAATAACGAAAATTTCGAAATTATCAAAAATCATTAGTTTATCGTATTCAACAAAATATCGACGATTTTTGACAAAATTTTGTTGTAAAACGATCGATATTTTGTTCGATACGTTCGACTAAACGTTTTTTTTTTAATAATTCCAAAAATTGTGTCAATGCAGCAAGAAATATTTTAGAAAGTCTCTTCGGAAGCAGATTTTTCTCGTTCCACTCGTAAATTTCGCTGACAATTCCGTTAGACACCAAATTTACTGCCAAAATAACGAAAATTTTGAAATTATCGAAAAAATATTTAGTTTACCGTGTTCACCAAAATATCGACGATTTTTGACGAAATTTCGTTCCCAGTGTACGCAAAAAAGTAACAGCGTTGCGTTGAGTTTGTCCAGTTTACCGTACACACAAAGAACAATACCGAAAACGGGACAAGCAATTTCGCAATAAGAACAAAAATGATTGGTCAATTTGACTGCCCGCACCTGCTGCTGCCGGTGAATTCGCGTGTACAGTTATTTTTAAAAACTACAACAATGCCCGTGAAATTCGTAGACACACGTTGAACGAGTGTCAACACAAATTACTTGAAATTACTTGGAATAAAAAAAAATAAAAAAATTAAACTTCGTTTTTGGCATCGCCATCATGCAACATTGCGGACGTTTCGGGGTTATAATGAATTTTGACTCTTAATTAAATGTTCTCACGAGAAACATAGTTCTTGACGATTCTGCACTTCAAAATCTTCGCCTTTACCAAACTCTGCTCTGGAGATATATTCTATTTTTACGAATCGTTTGTTTAACCAAACTTCGTGTGTCTATGCCTCGGAGAGCGAGTGCAGCATCGCCGCGGAGCTTAGCCAAGCACGGGCTGCGAGAATTCATTGAAAAATGGATAAAAAATCTCTCGTTTTTTTCCGCAGAGACAAAAAGTCTCTTCGGAAGTGAATTTTCGTCATTCCACTCGTAAATTTCGCTGCCAATTCCGTCAGAAACCAAATATTCTGGCAAAATAACGAAAAATTTTGAAATTATCAAAAAAAATTTAGTTTACCGTGTTCAACGAAAAATATCGACGATTTTTAACGAAATTTCATTTCCAGTGTTGCTGAGCGGTATTTCGAACGATTATTCGTAGAAAATACAAAGGCGATTGCGAGGCTGGGATGAGAAAGAAAATGAACGCGAAGAGCGCGCAGGCGGAAGGAGCCGCGACGACAGAATTTACGAGACGCTCGTCTCATTCCGTCTGGACGATTTTATTTTTGGGAAAATTTGTCAGCATACGTCACGCGACTCGTTTTTCCGTTTTTTTTTTTTTTTTTTAAATTTTATTTGGAGAATAAAAAGAAATCTGACGTATTGGCCAAATTGGAGCGTCGCCGACCCTCGCCGAGTGGACCTTCGCGAAGAATCGCGTCTGTCAGCGTTTCAATTCGGACGCGATCACGGAGTGTCTCGATTAATTGTGACAATGATCCGGAAAACGAGGAGAAAATATCGATAATTTTTAGGAACAAAAAAAAAAGATTGATGCTGAAGTTTGCATCGTTGGAATGCACCGAAATTCTTCTTTTTTAGCAAAGCCCATTATTATTATTCATAAAATCTAAATCGACACGAAAAATTGCCATGATTTTGAAAATTCATTTTTCGTTGAATCTCAACGCTGCAAACTTCAGAGTCATAAAAAAAAGGTCACACTGGAAATAAAATTTGGTTAAAAATCGTCGATATTTTTTTGAACACGATAAACTAAATATTTTTTGATAATTTCAAAATTTTCTTTATTTTGGCAGTATATTTGGTTCCCAACGGAATTGTCAGCGAAATTTACGAGTGGAACGAGAAAAATTAGCTTCCGAAGAGACTTTCTAAAATATTTCCTGCTGCATTGACACAATTTTTGGAATTATTCGAAAAAAAACTTGTAGTCGAACGTATCGAACAAAATATCGATCGTTTTACAACAAAATTTGGTCAAAAATCGTCGATATTTTGTTGAATACGATAAACTAAATATTTTTCGATAATTTCAAAATTTTCGTTATTTTGGCAGTATATTTGGTTCCCAACGGAATTGTCAGCGAAATTTACGAGTGGAACGAGAAAAATTAGCTTCCGAAGAGACTTTCTAAAATATTTCCTGCTGCATTGACACAATTTTTGGAATTATTCGAAAAAAAACTTGTAGTCGAACGTATCGAACAAAATATCGATCGTTTTACAACAAAATTTGGTCAAAAATCGTCGATATTTTGTTGAATACGATAAACTAAATATTTTTCGATAATTTCAAAATTTTCGTTATTTTGGCAGTATATTTGGTTCCCAACGGAATTGTCAGCGAAATTTACGAGTGGAACGAGAAAAATTAGCTTCCGAAGAGACTTTCTAAAATATTTCCTGCTGCATTGACACAATTTTTGGAATTATTCGAAAAAAAACTTGTAGTCGAACGTATCGAACAAAATATCGATCGTTTTACAACAAAATTTGGTCAAAAATCGTCGATATTTTGTTGAATACGATAAACTAAATATTTTTCGATAATTTCAAAATTTTCGTTATTTTGGCAGTATATTTGGTTCCCAACGGAATTGTCAGCGAAATTTACGATTGGAACGAGAAAAATTAGCTTCCGAAGAGACTTTCTAAAATATTTCTTGCTGCATTGACACAATTTTTGGAATTATTTAAAAAAAACGTTTAATCGAACGTATCGAACAAAATATTCATCTTTTTTAACAAAATTCTGTTTTCACTGCAAATAACCACATGCAGCATGGGAAAATGGAGATAATGATGAAAAATCATCGAGTGGTGCATTTTGTTACGAATTAATGTGAAAAATACGCGTGCGCGATCTCTACTCTCAATATAGGCGATGAAACATCCCACAACGACATATCGCACTGTCGCGCGTCAGCAAGCTCTTTGTTTCCGGTCTGTAAAACAATAATAACTGCGACAGAGAGCAGAACCAGTTGTTGGTTGCTCGGGATGGAACCAAAGCGTTACTCGCACACCGTCGCACAATATTACGCCCGTGAAGATTCATGGCCGAAGGTAATAATTATAAAAAGACGTATCTCTCGTGCTTATTCACAGAAATTACGAATTCGTCGAGATGCGGTCGTTGTATTAACCGCGTGGCACACGAAACAGCGACGAAACGTCATCGTGTCTCTCGTTTTTCGTTCTGCCTTTCCCTACTCTGTTTCTCGATATGACAGAGTGCCAGCAGCAGCTCAGCCGCCGCATCACACTCCGTCGCAGAGCATTCAGAGCGAATCGAGGCTTTTTATCAACGGATCGAGTACCAACTCTCTTTTTCTCGAGTAATTAACTCTCGACTCGCGTATACGACACAAGAAAAACTTTTCAAATTCTGCTGCTGCTGCTGTGAATAATGTGTTTGTTGGAATTTTATCCGAGACTGGCTATAGGTCAAGAAGATAATTCATCTGGTTATTAGTTACGTCTGCATTGTGTTATCTCCCGCGTGATCAAGTCTGAAGGATCATTGGAAAGTGCAGACGTTGCACTTTCTGCAATGCAAACTAATTGCAAAGGGCCAAAAACTCGGGATTTACATTCTACGTTCGGATGAATAAATAAAAATCGTCGATATTTCGTTGAATACGGTAAACTAAATGTTTTTTTGGTAATTTCGAAATTTTCGTTATTTTGACAGTATATTTGGTTTCGAACGGAATTGACAGCGAAATTTACCAGTGGAACGACTAAAATTTGCTTTCAAAGAGATTTTCTAGAATATTTCTTGCTGCTTCGACACAATTTTTGGGATTATTTTTAAAAAATACGTTTGGTCGAACGTATCGAACAAAATATCGATCGTTTTTCAACAAAATTTTGTTAAAAATCGTCGATATTTTGTTGAATTCGTTAAACTAAATATTTTTTGATAATTTCAAAATTTTCGTTATTTTTGCAGTATTTTTGGTTTCCAACGGAATTGTCTGCGAAATCTACGAGTGGAACGACGGAAATTTGCTTCCGAAGAGATTTTCCAGAATATTTCCTGCTGCATCGACACAATTTTTGTTATTATTAAGAAAAACGTTTGGTCGAACGTATCGAACAAAATATCGATCGTTTTTCAACAAAATTTGGTCAAAAATGGTCGATATTTTGTTGAATACGATAAACTAAATATTTTTTCGATAATTTCAAAATTTTCGTTATTTTGACAGTAGATTTTGTTTCGAACGGAATTATCAGCGAAATAAACGAGTGAAACGACGAAAATTGGCTTCCGAAGAGACTTTCTCAAATATTTCTTGCTGCATCGACACAATTTTTCGGATTATTCAAAGAAACGTTTAATCGAACAAAATATCGATCGTTTTTCAACATAATTTCGTTAAAAATGGTCGATATTTTGTTGAATACCGTAAACTAAATATTTCAAAATTTCCATTATTATTTTTCTACAGTACAGCTCATAACTGTTATTCAATATTTGCTCCAGACAATAAAGCGATCGTCTCTCGCGATAAAAAAACTCAATCGACCCTAAAAATCGGCACGATATTAAAAATTCAATAAATAATAAACAGAGCAAATATTCTTCGTTGAATCCTATATAAAGCTGCCGGAAACTTGAGAGTGATATTTGGGCAGACCACACACGCGGCCAACAATTATCCTCACTTTAAAATCAATCGCACCATCTCCGTTACCGTTTAATCAACGTGACGGAGGTCGCTCCTGCGTCTTCTCTTTATTCCACTTTATTTTACGATACAGCCGCGGTTCAAATTGGCGGAATGTACGAGTGCACAACACACGTTGGTGCTTCCGGTTGGCGCACACTTACAAACAGCCATAAATTTGTCTTATAGCCATAAAGGAAAACGAATGCACGTGCTTGTTCCTTTTTTTCTTCACGCACACACACACAGCCATGTTTTTTGCTGTTTTTAAGTGGAAATAATTCTTCGGTCCACGTTATTGGCGAGATGACTGGAAAATATAATAACAATCATCCCGCGCGCGAAACATTTTTTGTTTGTTTTTAATTTCTCGTATTATGTGGCAAAAAGGATGAAGGGCAACGACGGGGGGAGCGGGAGGCGAGGGGCAAAGGGGGTTGAGAATTGAGGCCGTGGGTCGTCGCAGGGTATATGCGATTGCGTGCAGACATTAGGTACTCGTGCATGCGTGACTCTCTCGCCTCTGTGTGGTTTTGCATGCTTCCTTGCTCTCGCTCCCATGAGTTACCTGCTGCTGCTGCTGCCTTCCAATTCATCTCGCCTCTTTCTCTCGCTTTTTTTTTTATCCGCGCGTATCCTTTTTCCATTCTCTGTCTCTCTCTCCCTTTGCTTCGGAGGCTCGGACACAGATAACAAAGTTTTGTTTTCTGACAAAGAACAAATAGTCTGGCTCTCATATTTACTGCTGAATATTCTGTGCGATACGAGCTTGTTCGTGTTACAGCTTTATTATCGGCTTTTCGATCAATTATTTCGGGGCGTGAAGAGAAATCTCGTTAGACACTGTTTTTGTGGTTTTATCATTTTTAGCATCGTTTAGTTAATTTAATTTAATTTAGTCGTGCTGGAAATGGAATTTTGTTGGAAAAGATGAATTTTTTAATCGATACGTTCGACTGAATGTTTTTTTTTTTGAATCATCACAAAAATTGGGTCAATGCAGCAAGAAATATTTTAGAAAGTCTCTTCGGAAGCTAATTTTTGTCGTTCCATTCGTTAATTTCGCTGATAATTCTGTTAGAACCCAAATATTCTGCCGAAATAACGAAAATTTTGAAATTATCAAAAAAATATTTAGTTTATCGCGTTCAACAAAATATCGACCATTTTTATCGAATTTTTGTTGAAAAACGATCGATATTTTGTTCGATACGTTCGACTAAACGTTTTTTTCGAATAATTCCAAAAATTGTGTCAATGCAGCAAGAAATATTTTAGAAAGTCTCTTCGGAAGCAAATTTTAGTCGTTCCACTCGTTAAATTCGCTGATAATTCCGTTAGAACCCAAATATTCTGCCGAAATAACGAAAATTTTGAAATTACCAAAAAAATATTTAGTTTATCGTGTTTAATAAAATATCGACCATTTTTATCGAATTTTTGTTGAAAAACGATCGATATTTCGTTCGATACGTTCGACTAAACGTTTTTTTGAATAATTCCAAAAATTGTGTCAATGCAGCAAGAAATATTTTAGAAAGTCTCTTCGGAAGCTAATTTTTGTCGTTCCATTCGTTAATTTCGCTTATAATTCCGTTAGAACCCAAATATTCTGCCGAAATAACGAAAATTTTGAAATTACCAAAAAAATATTTAGTTTATCGTGTTTAATAAAATATCGACCATTTTTATCGAATTTTTGTTGAAAATCGATCGATATTTCGTTCGATACGTTCGACTAAACGTTTTTTTTGAATAATTCCAAAAATTGTATCAATGCAGCAAGAAATATTTTAGAAAATCTCTTCGGAAGCAAATTTTCGTCGTTCCACTCGTAAATTTCGCTGACAATTCCGTTAGAAACCAAAAAAACTGCCAAAATAACGAAAATTTTGAAATTATCAAAAAATATTTAGTTTATCGCGTTCAACAAAGTATCGACCATTTTTATCGAATTTTTGTTGAAAAACGATCGATATTTCGTTCGATACGTTCGACTAAACGTTTTTTCGAATAATTCCAAAAATTGTGTCAATGCAGCAAGAAATATTTTAGAAAGTCTCTTCGGAAGCAAATTTTCGTCGTTCCACTCGCAAATTTCGCTGGAAATTCCGTTAGAAACTACAAAAACTGCCAAAATAACGAAAATTTTGAAATTATCAAAAAATATTTAGTTTATCGTATTCAACAAAAATTTCGACGATTTTTAACAAAATTTCAATTCGTTGCAAACTTCAGAACCATTCATCATTTTATTTAGTAGTGTTTGAAAAATTTAGCATGCACTGCCTCGACAGTCATTTTTCCGGGCGACGTCCTTTTCCCCTCAGCTCGTATGCTGATACGAGAGGTGGGAAATTTTGATGTCATTATATAACGATATCGTAAACATGGGGTCGCTTTATTCCAGGCGTTTCCATAAAGAACATACACGCACGCATTTGTGTACGCACACTCGCCCTAGTTGAAATAACGGAAAGCAGCAGCAGGGCTCGTCGACGAGCGACGCAGTGTCGTAAGGTTTTTCCCCTTGCTTGCCGCCTCCCTCGCGGCAATCAACTTCATGAAATTTAGCCTCAACCCTCTCTGCTCCGGTCTACGGAAATACAGAGCCAGCCTTAAAACCAACCCTCGTCCGTTAGAAATATTCTCTCAATTATACTTTCGCCCCAATTATAAATATTAACCACCGCCCTCCTCGTTCGAGAACACACCCTTTTTCTCTCAAGAAAAACAGCCCGCAAAGAGGAGAGAATATTTAAAAAAAAAACTATTATTCCGAAAGAAATAAAAAAACGCGAATGAAAATCTTGAAAAAAAACGCAGAAAATTCAAATTCCACTATCAAAATTGAGCGCATGTTAAAATCAAAGAAACAATATGCGAAATATATTTTTTTTAATTAAAAAAAAAGCGTGACTACACTGGAAATGAAATTTTGTTAAAAATCTCCGATATTTTGTTGAATACGATAAACTGAATATTTTTTGAATAATTATTTTTTTTTATTATTTTGGCTGAATATTTGGTTTCCAACGGAATTGTCAGCGAAATTTACGAGTGGAACGACTAAAATTTGCTTCCGAAGAGATTTTCTAAAATATTTATTGCTGCATTGACACTATTTTTGGAATTATTCAAAAAAACGTCCAAGTCCAACATATGGAACAAAAATATCCATCTTTTTCAATAAAATTTTGCTAATAAATCGTCGATATTTTTTTGAATACGGTAAACTAAATATTTTTTGAAAATTTCAAAATTTTCGTTATTTTGACAGAATATTTGGTTTCCAACGGAATTGTCAGCGAAATTTGCGAGTGGAACGACTAAAATTTGCTTCCGAAGAGATTTTCTAAAATATTTATTGCTACATTGACACAATTTTTGGAAATATTCAAAATAACGTTCAAGTCCAACATATGGAACAAGAATATCGATCTTTTCAACAAAATTTTATTAAAAATGGTCGATATTTTGTTGAACGCGATAAACTAAATATTTTTTGATAATTAAATTTTTTTTTATTATTTTGACAGAATATTTGGTTTCTAACGGAATTGTCAGCGAACTTTACGAGTGAAACGACTAAAATTTGCTTCCGAAGAGACTTTATAAAATATTTCTTGCTGCAATGACACCATTTTTGGGATTATTTAAAAAAACGTTTAATCGAACGTATGGAAAAAAAATATCCATCGTTTTTCAACAAAATTTTGTCTCCGGAGTGCAAGGGAGCGCGACGAGAAATTTCGAAAGGACAAGGGATGAAATCGTAAGCGTTAAATATATCCCACAAAGGAGCAGGTAGAATACGTAAAAGAATCGCCGCTGGCGTGTACAAACTTTGGCCCGAGAGCTCGGTTAGTACGAAGGGACTGCTGCGGAGGTACTTGTTTTAAATCTCACTCGGAATATATCTAGCTCCTCGTGAATATCCACAATGATGAGCGTTAGGGGCTGCTGCGAGATCTCTCTATACATCTTTACAACTATATACACGCAGAATGTTCAGAACACCAGGAAAAAGTAAAATAAAAGCTTTCGGGGGAGAAAAACGCGTGAGGGTTGACGAAGGGGACTCTCGAAGGGTTGAAACGACGTGGCGGCGGCGGCAGCGGCATTCCTCAATCGTCGTTGCAGAAGGAAAAAATTTGCATACGAAAAATTTATTTCATTCTCGTCAGTCTTTCGATTAACCTGACATTTTCATGTTTTCATGAAAAAACCGATTTTTGTCACTCACTAAAATAACAATTACGTTGTTCATTAAAATGTTGCATTAACCAAACGTCAACGACTAGAATTTTCGGAGCCTTCAACCGAATAATCCAATTAATTGATTATTTAATTAGCGACCAAAAAAATTTCGTCGAGGAATTTTAATTTCAATTTTGAAAAAAATTAACAGCTCAAAAAAAATCAACGTCGTAGCGAAATTGTTGAGAATCTCTTTAAAAATAAAAATAAACGCGATGATAGAAAAAAAAATGGATATTACTAAATTTCTAAATAATTTTCGAATTTTCGTCATCCACAAAAATAACAATTACGTTGTTCATTAAAATGTTGCATTAACTAAACGTCAACGACTAGAATTTTCGGAGCCTTCAACCGAGTAACGCAATTAATTGATTATTTAATCAGCGAACAAAAAATTTCGTCGAGGAATTTTAATTTTAATTTTGAAAAAAAAGTAACAGCTCGAAAAAAATCAACGTCGTAGCGAAATTGTTGAGAATCTCTTTGAACATTAAAATAAACGCGATGATAGAAAAAAAAATGGATATTACTAAATTTCTAAATTTCTAAATAATTTTTGAATTTTCTAGAGAAATATTTTAGAAAATCTCTTTGGAAGTGAATTTTTGTCGTTCCACTCGTAAATTTTGCTGACGATTCCGTTGGAAACTAAAAATATTGCAAAAATCACGAAAAATTTGAAATTATCAAAAAATATTTAGTTTATCGTGTCCAAAAAAATGGCACAGACGAATGATGGAAAATCAGAGTCCAGAGTGTAGGAGCACAAGTTCCTACCAGATTGGCAGCCCGAGCCGGTAATTTGGAGGTAAATACATGCGGAGGCAAACTCGATTTGTGGCGGGAGCCGCTTAAAGTATCAGAGATTCTCTCAAACTCTATTATCCATGTATGTACAAGTTGCATGGTGAAGAGGGTTCGGCCCAGCTTTTCCTTCCGATTCATTTCCTATAAGCGATCGATCACCAATCGCGAGGATGAGACCGAAGCGTATGACCCCTGCTCCGGACGGTGAAAGTCTGGTCGAGTGATGGGCTGGTGGATTAGGAGCCGAGACACAATGTCCATGGGGGGGAAGGAGAGAGGACGAGACGAGGAGAATACCGATGGAGTGGAAATTCCGGGCAGTAGACAGGGGAGGATGTAAAAAGGAGAGAGAAAGCGACGAGGCAGGGAGCAAAAAGAATAAAAATCGAAAGGGATCAATAAATACGAATAAAAGGGCCAGAGGGCGAAAGGGAAAGAAAAAAAAAGGTATGTGGTGAAAAAATAAGAAAGACAAAACGAGGAAGAGGTAAAAGAAAGAGGAAATGGAAAGGATTAACAAACGAAGAATATTTCGAAGAGAAGAGAACGAGTTGGCAAGAGTGATCGAGCAAAGAAGGTTCGAGGAGATTTAAAAGGATTCATACATCGGAGAAGGAGGAAGATAGTCCGACGAACAGAGAAAGTTCGTCGTGGGAGAGAGTAACAAAAAGGATAAATGAGGGACAGTGACAAAAGCGAAAAAAATGGAGGACAGACAGAGAGATCCAATGCGAAAGGGACACCGAGCTATTGGGGAGGACAGACTTATGGAAAATGATTGAGTGAGATAAAGAAAGGGTGACGAGAGACCAGCGACACTGTCGCCAACCCGAATTAGCCCCTGGTCTCGAGAGGGTCGCGTTTGCCCACACAGAGAGCGAGAGAGAGATGTAGAAAAAGGGTGGTCTCGATCGTAGCCAAAGGGTCTGCTCATGTCCATGCAATATCGTTCTAGCGACGAGAGTGTATCGTCGTCAGGTCGTTCACCCATCAAGTGGCGACACGAGCCAAGTACTTGTTTGCTGCAAGCACGTCGTTTCAATTTCTTCTTATTCTTCGCCTTCCTCTTCTCCATTCCACCCTTTATCTCATTACTCTCGAGGCATATTTCTTCACTAATTTATTTAACGACGAGGGGCTCTCAACGGAAAGAAGAAAAAGGAATGTACGATCAAGACCAAGGAAAAATTTCATTCGTCAGTGAAAAATCACATCTCATTAAACCGACCCATAATTACCTTAATTAACATTCCTCAGTACTCCGATATGCTTCAAATAATAATACGCAACGAATTATTAATGAACGAACAATTATATATTAATTAATATGGCGATCGATACATTGGAAACAAAATCTTTTTGGAAAAGATTGATATTTTGTGCTCGATACGTTCGACTATACGTTTTTTTGGAATAATCCCAAAAATTGTGTCATTGCAACAAAAATTATTTTAGAAAGTCCCTTCGGAAGCAAATTTTTGTCCTTCCACTCGTAAATTTCGCTGACGATTCCGTTAGAAACCAAATATCCTGCCAAAATGACGAAAACTTTGAAATTATCGAAAAATATTTAGTTTATCGTGATCAACAAAATATCGACGATTTTTTAACAAAATTTCGTTGAAAAACGATCGATATTTTGTTCGTTACGTTCGACTGAACGTTGTTTTGAATAATCTCAAAAATTGTATCATCGCAGCAATAAATATTCTGGAAAGTCCCTTCGGAAGCAAATTTTTGTCCTTCCACTCGTAAATTTCGCTGACTATTCTGTTAGAAATCAAAAATACTGCCAAAATAACAAAAAATTTGAAATTATCGAAAAATATTTGGTTTATCGTGTTCAAATATCGACGATTTTTAACAAAATTTAATTTCCACTGTGTAACAGACAAAAATCTATGTGGATTTTTGTCTGTTACACAGACAAAAATAAAACAGACAAAAATAAATAAAATAAAGTACAGAAAATGATAAAACGGAAAACCATCAATTCCAAAGAGCACGCTATAAAAAATGCAGCCATCGCGTTGGATTAGAAGTTCGCGAAACGTCGTAAAAATGTATTATTTTTGAAATTTGAAAAAACAAAAACCCTCCATTGTCCAGACGATTTTTTCGGAAGTAGAAAGACGATACGACGAGTCTCGACATCACGACGATACATGCGGGAGGTAGAAAAAATGTATGTGTGTATAAAATCGGAGGATCGCGCGCGGCGGGTATAAAACGAGACGATGGAGAATGGGAGAGAAAGCTCGAGGAGGATGCGAGGGACCAACAGAGAAGAAAAGAGGAATGAGCTTTCTCTCTCGCGCGTCGTCGTGTGTAATTTATCCGGATCGACGTCGTCAACGACGCGGGGAAACGCGGGCTAGCCGAGAAGGAAGAAGGCACAAATGCGAGCCCTCGCCTCGCATCGTCGTCTATACTCTTCGCGCGTCGGGCAACCCCCGCAATTCAACACATAGATATACATCGAGGCTGCTCATGTATATTGATGTCTATGTATCTGTATAGAAGCGAGTTTGTTCCTTCTCCTCTTTTTCGGAGGGTGAATCAGTCTGAAGCGGTGTAGTGATTCCGCACGCTCGGTTATGACTCACCCGCGGCAGAGAGCGTGTGGTGCAGCCACAGGGAAAAGCATCGAGGACACGTGTATATATTATATATAGAGGGAAAGAAAGCCCCGCGACCGGAGTTCATGAGAGTGGGAGGGAGGCTCTTGTCGCCCAGCCGGTATACATTTTCTGGTTCCGTTACGCCCGATGTATAGCTTGCTGCTGATGCTCGTGTATATACAAAATCTTTCACTCTTTTGAAATAAATAGAAAAAAAGGGAAAAAAAAATCTTACTCGTATTCTACGTCGAAGAGGGTGCATGATTTTTTTGTCGGTAGAATTCTTGATTATGAATATCCACTGAAAATTAAATTTTGTTGGAAATGATGGATATTTTGTTCGATACGTTCGACTAAACGTTTTTTTCGAATAATCCCAAAAATTGTGTCAGTGCAGGAAGAAATATTTTATAAAGTCTCTTCAGAAGTTAATTTTTGACGTTCCACTCGTAAATTTCGCTGACAATTTCGTTAGAAACCAAATATACTGCCAGAATAACGAGGATTTTGAAATTAACAAAAAAATATTTGATTTATCGTGTTCAACAAAATATCGACCATTTTTAACAAAATTTTGTTGAAAATCGATCGATATTTTGTTCAATACGTTCGACTAAACGTTTTTTTGAATAATTCCAAAAATTGTGTCAGTGCAGCAAGAAATATTTTATAAAATCTCTTCGGAAGCTACTTTTTGTCGTTCCACTGGTAAATTTCGCAGACAATTTCGTTAGAAACCAAATATACTGCGAAAATAACAAAAATTTCGAAATTATCAAGAAAATATTTTATTTATCGTGTTCAACAAAATGTCGACCATTTTTAACAAAATTTTGTTGAAAATCGATCGATATTCTGTTCAATACGTTCGACTAAATGTTTTTTTGAATAATTCCAAAAATAGTGTCATTGCAGCAAGAAATATTTTATAAAATCTCTTCGGAAG
This sequence comes from Hyposoter didymator, assembly GCA_037952995.1. Taxonomy (NCBI): domain Eukaryota; kingdom Metazoa; phylum Arthropoda; class Insecta; order Hymenoptera; family Ichneumonidae; genus Hyposoter; species Hyposoter didymator. The sequence continues at coordinate 15,217,441 of JBAJMU010000005.1, forward strand.
CAAATTTTTGTCGTTCCACTCGTAAATTTCGCTGACAATTTCGTTAGAAACCAAAAATACTGCCAAAATAACGAAAATTTTGAAATTACCAAAAAAATATTTGGTTTATCGTATTCAACAAAATATCGACGATTTTTAACAAAATTTCATTCCCAGTCTCACGACTCTCGCGCGTAAAAAACGTTGGAATTTTTTTTTTCTTCAAATAACAGAGAAATTCCGTCTCGAATCCCGTATAAAATGCAGAACTTGGACGTTTATGAGAATTCAGCACGAAAACTCGAGAGAGTTTATGTCCGAATGCTCGCGTTCGATCGCGCCAGACAGCAGACTGCCCGGCGTACACCACCGCTGACCGGGTTCTCGTCGGCGTGTCACAGTTACGATTTCAAAAGTTTCAAACGTTTTTTGTTTTTTTTTTAATTAATTGAAAGAGAAAAAAATTTGCGTTCATTTTGAAAAACTAAACTTTCGAATCTTTCGCAAATATTTGTCACAACCCGCTTCGCATGGAACTCGCCACGAAAAAATTGCATCCTCGTAAGAATTCTTTCGTCATCCACTCACGACGTAATGACTGAATTTGAAATTCTACGTGCTATGAGCACATCGATCAACAAAAGAGTATACAAGGAAACTAACAATTTCCGGGTGTAAAAAAATATTCCCACGAGCCCGCGTAATAAACGAAAATAATAACGAGAAATTCATGAGAAACGTCAAGTAATATTTTTTTTATAACACAATAATAAAAGTTCGTAAAAAGAGAGACTTGTAAAAAAAAAAAATGAAACAATGCATCGACAAAAAATAAAAACTGCAGTTGCAGTAAAAATCGATCTCTCGAGTGTCGCGATTGATTTTTCGTCCATAAAAGTCAATTATTTCATTTTTTCAAATTTTTTTATCGTACTTGCGAAAAAGTCAATATAAAAAAAATGTCCCATCGTCGATCGTGAGCTTTCTTTTTGCGAAACGTATCAATTGGTACAGAGTCAGAGATTCTCGAGTTATATGAGCAGCCCCGAACGGATCGGACAAACACAAAGACTCTGTTTTGTTTGTTGGCACGATCGTGTACATACGAAACGTAGAAAGGAGCAGCAAGGAAAATGGACCAACGAGCTGAGTCATTTGGACAACCGGAACGACAAATTTAACGACATTTTTTTTCCCCTTCATTTTCTTGCTCTTGAGTGTACTCGCGAGAACCGTAAAAGTTTCCGTAACGTACTTTCTCCAATTCCCGCGATCTCTGACTCTCGCGACGGTATAGATTTTTTTTTTTTTTTTTTTTTTT
>JBAJMU010000005.1:15218846-15235210 GCA_037952995.1 Hyposoter didymator
ATTTTTTTTTTTTTTTTTTTTTCACAATCGTAATTCCCGTGTTCCAATTTTCGCGGTTTAATGGCAGATTCGCCATTCCCTACGAAACCGTAACGGAAAATGTAGTTCATAGGAAAAAGTGTTACTTCGAGTATTACGCGTTTTGTTGATTCCGCGCGCAACCGTAAAACGCCATTCGAGCAAGCGAACCTTTCAAATATCGAGGAGAAAAAAAAGACAATCCTGACATCAATACGAGACTCAAATTCTACAATCGCTCAATATCCATTCGATCATTCGTACACACACACGCAAAAACCAATTTTGCTATAAATTTGCGCCAAAAAAATGAAAAATGAATTAAAAGACGGGTGTCAGCGGAAATTTACGAGTGGAACGAATAAAATTTGCTTCCAAAGGGATTTTCTGAAATATTCCTTGCCTCAATGACACTATTTTTGGGAATATTCAAAAAAACGTTTAGTCGAACGTATCGAACAAAATATCGATCGTTTTTCAATTTTAAAAAATCGTAAAAATGGTCGATACTTTGTTGAACACGGTAAACTAAATATTTTTAAATATTTTCCAAATTTTCGTTATTTTGGCAGGATATTTGGTTCCTAACGGAATCGTCAGCGAAATTTACGTTTGAAAAGACAAAAATTTGCTTCCAAAGAGATTTTCTAAAATATTTCTTGCTGCAATGACACAATTTTTGGGATTATTAAAAAAAAAACGTATCGAACAAAATATCCATCTTTTTCAACAAAGTTTTGTGTTCAGTGACGTGCACAAACGCACGCGGCGTATAAATACGTGCTAACATATTTATATTAGAAACAAAGATCGTTTGACTCATCAGTGTTTAGCACACATTGAGAGACACATACGTGAGGGATGTGTGGAATAACCATGACACGGAGAGCACGCGGTAATTGGCGAGTACTCGAGAGGCAGGCTGCTACTGCGGTGGAACCAACGTACGATGGAATTTGACCCAGCAAGCGAGAGTTTACCACACGAAAAGGCCACACACGTTCGAGCCAAATCTCATGAATGCGTACGCATCCATGTGTGCGTATAAATCGAAACACATGTAAAAATCGTTGAGATCGTTAGCGTTGGGATCTCCGCGAGTTTTATGGCTCTAACGATGCACTGTCCAACGTAAACGGCCGCTTGCCTACCTCACCAATTCCAAGTTCACACGCACGAGTCGAACGGAAATGAGAAAAAAAAAATTGGATAAATTTACGATTCCACGCACTTAATCCTCGTCGGAGATTTTTTTTTTCCCAAGTTTTATTTTAATTTGAATAACAGTGTGTATATCAATCGAGACTCAATTTGAGAGTCTAGTGGAAAAACGATAAACTCTATTGAGTCTGCTATATACGAGGTATTTATTAAGATATCGAATAAATTTACGAAATATTTAATGGTGAGAAAAAAAACTTCGTAATTGTATTCATTACATTTTGAGGAACTTCATTAATATGCATTTTCTGGAAATGAAATTTTGTTAGAAATCGTCGATATTTCGTTGAACACGATAAACTAAATATTTTTTTGACAATTTCAAAATTTTCGTTATTTTTGCAGTATTTTTTGTTTCTAACGGAATGGTCAGCGAAATTTACGAGTAAAACGACTAAAATTTCCTTCCGAAGAGACTTTCTAATATATTTCCTTCTGCAGTGACACAATTTTTGGAATTTTTCAAAAAAACGATGAGTCGGACGTATCGAACAAAATTTCGATCGTTTTCCAACAAAATTTTGTTAAAAATGGTCGGAATTTTGTTGAACACGGTAAACTAATTATTTTTTCGATAATTTCCAAATTCTCGTTATTTTTGCAGTATTTTTTGTTTTGTAACGGAATTGTCAGCGAAATCAACGAGTAAAACGATTGAAATTTGCTTCCGAAGAGACTTTCTAGAATATTTCTTCCTGCAATGACACAATTTTTGGAATTATTCAAAAAAATATTCAGTCGAACGTATGGAACAAAATTTCGATCGTTATTCAACAAAATTTTGTTAAAAATTGTCGATATTTCGTTGAGCACGGTAAACTAAATATTTTTTCGATAATTTCGAAATTCTCGTTATTTTGCCAGTAAAACGACAAAAATTAGCTTCCCAAGAGACTTTCTAGAATATTTCTTGCTGCAATGACACAATTTTTAGAATTATTAAAAAAAAACGTTTGGTCGAACGTATCAAAAAAAATCTCCATCTTTTTCAACCACGAAATTTCTCATCGCCGTGCGGTCGTTCGTTCATTGCGAGCACTTCATTCGGAGGAGAGAAGAGAACGCGCCTATGAAAAGTAGCGACTCGGTGGTAAATCAATGAAATCGCAAATTGCGTTTGTGTATATAAATAAATGAAAAACGCGGGTGAAAGCTCTGGTGGTTTTGTGCTCGCGTGGGACGTTCGCCGCGTGGTGCTGCGTAACGAGATAGAGATTGTGGTGGCCAGCTGCTTTGGGACTTCTATGCTTTACGACGACGACGTCCTCCTCTCGTCGACAACGCGCCGCGACAAAGTGAAAAGAAGGCATGCGAGCACCGAGAATGGAGAGAACGAAAGAGTGCAGAAAGCGGTTAATATGCGGCTGTGTGGCGTACGGAAATCTCATTAATTGCACTGCGAGAGGTAATTAATTCATTTTTGCGACACGAAGAAGAAAGTATCCTCTGATGCTGACACGATCCACGCACGAGTGTATACACGCGTGCTCGTGCAAATGAAAATACACGTTGGAAAGTTGGCTGATTGATTATTTGTCGCACCTTCGCAGCAACTCGAATTTATTAATCCAGAGAATTTTCCCCCCACGCGACGAGATTTAATTGTCCACGCTGAAAAATATATCAATCACGAATATTTCCTTAATGCAATTAATTGTGTTGGCACCTCGAACTGAAATCAAAACTTTGGTGAAAAGCGATCGATATTTTGTTCGATACGTTCGTCTTTACGTTTTTTTGAATAATTCTGAAAATTGTGTCATTGCAGCAAGAAATATTTTAGAAAGTCTCTTCGGAAGCAAATTTCAGTCGTTCCACTCGTAAATTTCGTTCAATATTCCGTTAGAAACCGAATATACTGCCAAAATTACGAAAATTTTCAAATTATCAAAAAAATATTTAGTTTATCGGGTTTAATAAAATATCGACGATTTTTAGCAAATTTTTGTTGAAAAACGATCGATATTCTGTTCAATACGTTCGACTAAACGTTTTTTTGAATAATCCCAAAAATTATGTCAATGCAGCAAGAAATATTTTAGAAAATCTCTTCGGAAGCAAATTTTAGTCGTTTCACTCGTAAATTTCGTTGAAAATTCCGTTAGAAACCAAAAATACTGTCAAAATAACGAAAATTTTGAAATCATTAAAAAAATATTTAGTTTATCGGGTTTAATAAAATATCGACGATTTTTAGCGAATTTTTGTTGAAAATCGATCAATATTTTGTTCGATACGTTAGACTATTTTAGTAAATCTCTTCGGAAGCAAATTTTAGTCGTTGCACTCGTAAATTTTGCTGACGATTCCGTTAGAAACCAAAAATACTGCCAAAATAACGAAAATTTTGAAATTATCAAAAAAATATTTAGTTTATCGTGTTTAATAAAATATCGACGATTTTTAGCGAATTTTTGTTGAAAATCGATCAATATTTTGTTCGATACGTTCGACTATTTTAGTAAATCTCTTCGGAAGCAAATTTTAGTCGTTCCACTCGTAAATTTTGCTGACGATTCCGTTAGAAACCAAAAATACAGTCAAAATAACGAAATTTTTGAAATTATCAAAAAAATATTTAGTTTATCGTGTTTAATAAAATATCGAGGATTTTTAGCAAAATTTCATTTCCAGTGAATGACTCGAATGTTTCCTGACAAGTTTCCTTGTGAAAATAATGAAACGACGGGACACGATCGAACGAAATGAAATAGCGATAATCGTATTAATAATGATACAGGATTTCGCTTTCAATAGCAAGCTAATATCCGATTACGCTGATGGTTGGTAATGTACATGAGAAAAATAGGGAAATATATATTCTCGTATTACTTCTCGTGACCGCGTGCTACGCTCAAATATTGCTATATTTCATCAATAAATTGCCATAACAGCAGAGCTGCGGTATTTTTTTCTCGTTGCTCTCGCTTTCGCGAATTCTCTGTTGCCGCATGGCTTATCGACGCGATTCTTTGCCAATTTTTTTTCTCTGCTCCTCTCATTCGCGTTCGTTCTGCAAATCGCGACGGCCGATCGCGGAGAAAGCGATCGGCAAGCATCGCCGCCGATCTTTTAACGTAAATTCAATATTATATTTGTATAAATAAGTTATAACGCGAACAAGGCCCCGCGCGATCGAAAAGATAGAACTTTACAGATCGCAACAACGACCGCGAGCATGCAGGGACTTTCGAAAAAATTCCCAGCTCATTCGATTAATAAATACGTCGAAATGCATTTCTTGAGAAGACGATACGTTCGACTGAACGTTTTTTTTTTAATAATCCTAAAAATTGTGTCGTTGCAACAATTTTAGAAAGTTTCTTCGGAAGCAAATTTTTGTCGGTCCACTCGTAAATTTCGCTGACAATTCCGTTAGAAACCAAATATCTGGCAAAATAACGAAAATTTTGAAATTTTCAAGAAAATATTTAGTTTACCGTATTCAACAAAATATCGACGATTTTTAAAGAAATTTTGTTGAAAAACTTGCGATATTTTGTTCAAAACGGTCGACCAAACGTTTTTTTTTTGAATAATTCAAAAAATTGAGTCATTGCAGCAAGAAATATTTTAGAAAGTCTCTTCGGAAGGAAATTTTTGACGTTCTACTCGTTAATTTCGCTGACAATTCCGTTAGAAACCAAATATCTGGCAAAAGTAACAAAATTTTTGAAATTATCAAAAAATATTTAGTTTATCGTGTCCAACAAAATATCAACGATTTTCAACAAAATTTTGTTGGAAAACGATCGATATTTTGTTCGAAACGTTAGACTAATCGTTTTTTTGAAAAATTCCAAAAACTGTGTCATTGCAGCAAGAAAAATTTTGGAAAATCTCTTCGGAAGCAAATTTTAGTCGTTCCACTCGTAAATTTCGCTAACAATTTCTTTAAAAACAATAAAACTGCAAAAATGACGAGAATTTTGAAAATATCAAAATATCGAGGATTTTTAACAAAATTTCATTTCCAGTGCGAAATAGTCCTCGTGATGATTGCATAGAGAAAAAAAATCGTAACAATTTGTTTTTTGTTTGTTTTTTTTCCAGTAATGAGTCTCAGTTCATCGTCTCTATGCGGTAAACTTGATTAGGATATATACGTTATGTGAAACGGGAGTGGGGTCACAGCAGGTTCGATGATTCGCGAGAGAGGCAAATAGAAAGAAGAGCAGCACCCAACTGGCTGGCTCGTAAATCATTGATAATTGACGTTAAATTAGCGACAGCAAGTTCGCATATATGAAACTTCCCGACAAGCTCCAACAGAGAGAAACGCCGACTTGCGGAATAACTAACGGATGAGAATGTCCCGCATTATCGCTCCTCTATCTATCCCTCTTTCTCTATATGCATAAATTTATATTTAAAGAATTAAAAAAAAAAAAAAAACGTTTATCTGTACGTCCGTCAGAATACCTGACTGCGCGTGGATGCAACTACTGAACGCGGAATTCAATAAATCGCGTTCGCAGACAGAAAGCTCGTAAAGCCGAAGCTTCCCGATGGGAGATTTTCATTATATTTACCGACCGCGGACACCCGAACCCGAAATATACTGACAAAATGACGAAAATTTTGAAATTATCAAAAAAATACAAAGTTTATCGTATTCAACAAAATATCAACGATTTTTCACGAAATTTTGTTCGATACGTTGGACTGAACGTATTTTTTTCGAATAATTCCAAAAATTGTGTCATTGCAGCAAGAAATATTTTATAAAGTCTCTTCGGAAGCAAATTTATCAAAAAATACAAAGTTCAACGTATTCAACAAAATATCAACGATTTTTCACGAAATTTTGTTCGATACGTTCGACTAAACGTTTTTTTTTCGAATAATCCAAAAATTGTGTCATTGCGGAAAGAAATATTTTATAAAGTCTCTTCGGAAGCAAATTTATCAAAAAATACAAAGTTCAACGTATTCAACAAAATATCAACGATTTTTCACGAAATTTTGTTCGATTCGTTCGACTAAACGTTTTTTTTTCGAGTAATTCCAAAAATTGTGTCATTGCAGCAAGAAATATTTTATAAAGTCTCATCGGAAGCAAATTTATAAAAAAATACATAGTTTATCGTATTCAACAAAATATCAACGATTTTTCACAAAATTTTGTTCGATACGTTCGACTAAACGTTTTTTTTTTCGAATAATCCAAAAATTGTGTCATTGCAGCAAGAAATATTTTATAAAGTCTCTTCGGAAGCAAATTATCAAAAAAATACAAAGTTTATCGTATTCAACAAAATATCAACGATTTTTCATAAAATTTTGTTCGATACGTTCGACTAAACGTTTTTTTTTTTTCGAATAATCCTAAAATTGTGTCATTGCAGCAAGAAATATTTTATAAAGTCTCTTCAGAAGCAAATTTATGAAAAAATACATAGTTTATCGTATTCAACAAAATATCGAGCATTTTCAACAAAATTTCATTCCCAGTGTAGCTTCAGGCTCCCAATCAAAATCCTCCTTTGAATTTTTTCATCAATTCTCAAAAAATCCATACTTTTGCCATTACATCGTAACACTCACACACGAACAGCAGAAATATATAAATAAATACATAGGCACGTGTGCACAGGCGTCCTAGGTATCGAATCGCAGTCATGTAACTGGATGATATTGCACGATCGAAAGCTTCCTGTTTCCTGGTTGCCTTTTGCTACTCATATAGCAAAATATCATTTGTAACGTGCGCAAACACTCTCGTCCATGTGACGAATAAATCTTTCGATGCATAATCAACATGGGCGTGTTGCTCTGCTCTTTTCCCAATATTTTCAATTTCAACGTGTGACTATTAAACGCGCTCCGAAAATTTATGAGTTTATCGCTCGCAGAGCTGCGCGGTGAAAATAAATCCATCAAATGCATTGATAAATATATTGCGAGGCGTGCGTATGAGAGAAAAGTATAAATGGTTGAGAAACTCGTTTAATCGTGAATTAATGCGAGTGATTTGAGTTTCAGACTCTCGGGAGGTGAAAAATCTGCGTTCGATAGAAATTCGAAAGAGACCAACACGCTCGCGCCTTTTAATGCAGATTCGATATTAATTATGATCGACGTTATCAGCGCAGCGAGCCCATTACGCCTCCAGCAAAACTCTTCCTCGCGAGATGCACTTTTTCCTCTCGCGTTATTCATTCCTCCGCTTCCCTTATCACTCGCTCCCTCTCTTTCTCCCTTTTCGTACAACTTTCATATCTCTCGCACGTTCGATCTCGGGCATTTTTTTTTTGTCGCTCATTCGCACTCGGGAAGCTGCCGCACCAACGAGTTAGTTCCTTAAGTAGGTAAGTAGGTGGTGGAGCGAGTAATTTAAAGATGACGCGCGCTTCTCTTCGCGTTGCATGCTCACACTCTTTTTTTTTCGTCCTTCGGTCTCATGCACACACTTATGTATCAGCAAAAGCCACTTTTCGATACGCAATTGTTTACGAAACTTTGGACTATTTGAAAATTACGGGCAAGTCGTTTTTTGCTGTTGAGTAGATTGGAAATTAAATTTTGTTGAAAAACGATCGATATTTCGTTCGATACGTTCGACTAAACGTTTTTTTTTGAATATATGCAAAAATTGTGTCATTGCAGAGAGAAATATTTTAGAAAGTCTCTTCGGAAACTAATTTTTGTCGTTCCACTCGAAAATTTCGCGGACAATTCCGTTAGAAACTGAATATACTGCCAGAATGGAGAAAATTTTGAAATTATAAAAAAAAAATATTTAGTTTATCGCGTTCAACAAAATATCGACGATTTTTAACAAAATTTTCTTGTGAAACGATCGATATTTTGTTCGATACGGTCGACTCAATGTTTTTTTCGAATAATCCCGAAAATTGTGTCATTGCAGCGAGAAATATTTTAGAAAATCTCTTCGGAAGCTAATTTTTGTCGTTCCACTCGAAAATTTCGCTGACAATTCCGTTAGAAACCAAATATACTGCCAGAATGGAGAAAATTTTGAAATTATCAAAAAAATATTTAGTTTATCGCGTTCAACAAAATATCGACGATTTTTAACAAAATTTCATTCCCAGTGTAAGAAATATTTTAGAAAGTCTCTTCGGAAGCAAATTTTAGTCGTTCCACTCGAAAATTTCGCTGACAATTCCGTTAGAAACTGAATATACTGCCAAAATAACGAAAATTTTGAAATTATCAAAAAAATATTTAGTTTATCGCGTTCAACGAAATATCGACAATTTTTAACAAAATTTCATTCCCAATCTATTTCCCTGACTTTTTCCATTGCGCTGGATATTGAGACTCAAGGAAACTGCATTCATTCAACAAAAAATTACGTACCCCCTTCAACGTTGTTAATAATGCGCAATTTTTTCATCAAAAGTTCGACGACTCTGAAAAATGCTACGTGTCGCGAAAAACCCAGTAATTTGTCAATACGATACGCGCCATACAAAGAAACAAATCCACACTTTCGATAAATTCCTATTTTTTATATTCACCGTTTTAATAATCCAATTTCCGAATTTGTTGAAATATTTTGTTTCTAGAAATTTATATTTAGTCTTTCGAGTTGCAATGTAACGGCAATGTACCCCGTACTTTTCGGTATCGTAAGGACGACTGTGTATCCTGCCTCTTGGGAGATTCCTCGAGGGCACCCTACGCCACGTTTTATACGTAAGCTACCCATAGAATAAAAGAAAACGAGCCAGCAAGGGAGACAAGGAAAAAGGGATACTACAGCCATAACAGCGAAGAGGGTCGGGCATATTAAACCCCCAGTAGCACTTTGTGATACAAATACAGGGTGTCCTTGTCGCAAAAACGAGTAAATATTCTTTTTAAGCATCGCCTACTTTTGCATTAACATAAAAATCACTACTTCTCGATCTCAGTGAATCTTTGTCGGTCTCCGACGATTAAGGACGTTGGATCACGAGGATACAGTCGCCCAAACGAATGAAAAATGAATAAAAAATAAAAAAAACAGTTTTTAAAACTCGAAAAGGCTCCTGTCTCGTTTTTTTCGCTACCAAGCCCCAGAGTCCGGAAAGAGAAATTGTTTACAGTAGCGACACCTTGTATAAGCGGGAACTGCATGTGCGGAAAGATCGAGACACAGGCCAGCGTGCGTGTTACATGAAGAGAGTGGATCACCACAGCGCGCGTCATCGTCGTTGAGTGTGTTGGATCCTGCCCCTAGACAAGAAGTAACGCGTCCATTGAGCCCGTCCTCGGGGGGGCCAAGAAAGCGAACTACACTGAGAAAAAAAATTTGTTGCTTCAACTAAATACATTTTGTTGATTGCAGTTTTGTTCAATCAACTTAAGTTTTGTTTGCATAAGTGAAAATACGCTTGATTCAATCTATGAACTAATCAATACAACGAAATCATTTGGTTGGACATAAATGAATGCATCAACACCTCATATATGTTCAACTAACCTATAGCTATGTGTTGAGAGAAGTAAAAATTTTGTTAATTTAAATAATCCACGATACAAATTGCGTTGTTTCGTGTAAATAAATTTGCAGTCGGATGAACTCTTCCGGCGTGTTTCGATCAACCAAATTATTAGTCTGGTGCGCAATGAATTCCAACAAATAATATGTGGTTAACCCAACTAAATGACGTTCAGAAAAACACAAGAACGTGTCATTACAATGAGTAGAATTTTGTTGATTGACTCACGGTTGTATTGAATACACCTGATATGTTGAATAAATCCAACACTATTTACGATTCGATTAAATAAATAAAGAATTATTTTGATGCGATCGGGTGGTTTTCTGAAACGTTATTTGATTCGATTAAATACATGGCATTGTTTATAATTTCTTACTTTCCACAAATGATTTAGTTGATCGGAACCTTTTATTGGGTTAGAATTTTTACAGTTTTTTCGAACACTTTTACACCGTGGATGATTCAATGAACTAAATGAAACGATTGTGTCACGCAACATGTATCGTTACTTTGCGAAATTCTTCCAATTGAAAACTTCGGATTGAAATCTTTTTTCTTTTCAATTAATAATTGAAATTAATATTGAACCAAAAATGTTCGGAACTCCAGACTTCAGACTACATTCAATTACCTTCAGACATATAAGCAATTTCCAGAAATAAATTAATTAACTATATGATTAGTGTTTTTGCAAGGATCTGGTGTAGGTGGTAAGGCGAAATAATAAGAGCGGGCGCGNGACGAAGGCAACGGAGTCGAACGACACTCTGGCTGCGGTCAGCCGCCCGATCTGTCTGTGACGCCGCGCCAAGAAGGCAAGGTAAAGCAAAGGTAAGGCGTCATCAGACTCACGAAACGACATGGCTAAGGTAACCAGATCAGAGTGACGTCGAAGGCAAAAGGTAATCGTCCCTATCCGCGAGAGGTTCCCGGTCCGATGCATGGTCGCGAAACAAAGGTGATCTAAGGTAACTAACTCGGGGCCAAGCTCTGACTGTAGACGATAGTCCGCTATGTTTGTGACGCCGGGCCGAAAGGCAAGGTAAGGCAACGGTGAGGCGACATCAAACGCACGAGACGATACGGCAAGTTAACCAGAACAGAGTAGCTCCGAGGCAAAGGTAATTTTCCCTAGACGCGAGGTGGTCGCGGAATTCAGCGAGGCCACCGAGGCGAATCCGTGCTTCGGAAAACGAATCAAAAATGTTTGAGGGATCCCGATCGTCAGTTGGGGCGCGGAGACAGCGCTCCCGGTTACAAAGACAATTAGAAATTAAAGAATTAGCGAAAGGCAAGAAACGTGCGTAGAGCGCAGCGCGGAAATAAGCAAGATTCGAAAGATATTAAAAGAAACAAAATCGGGAACGAAGCGAAATAATCGAAAGATACAGGAAAACAAAATAAGCGAAATATGAAAGCGAAAGGCACAAGTGAACAAAATAAGCGAAATATAAAAGGGAACGAAGCAAACGCGAAAGATCAACGGAAACAGAATAATCGAAATATACAGCNCCAGCGAATAAAATCGATGTCAACGCTCTGCGAGATCTGAATGAAAAACTAATTGCTGAGATTATCCCAGAAATCGGTTTACGAGCTCGTTTTTTGACGCGATGGAACGACCTCATGGAAAAAAGAGAAGTCACATCTGCCAAGAACAAGGGCACCTTGGAGGTAAGTGCATCGTAGAATGTAACGAAATTTTTCTTTTTATGGCGGAGCTCATTGTTCAAATGAAAAATATAATTACGTGTGTAAACGATCGATTTTTACGATGGGCCAAAAAGAGTTTCAAGGCTTCGAGGTTTCGAGGTTTCGAGAAGTTCGAAAAGAATTTGTTGCAGTTCGGAATCAAAATACCGTTTGAACAGTTCGGTCACAGTTGATTATCTCTTCAAAAAATACGTCGTAAAAAAAAATTCGCTTTGGACAATTCGAATATCCATTTGGATTCGTTTAACTAAATGTTTTGTTATAATTGAGAAATTTTTGTTGTTTCAATAGCACATTTGGTCTATTCAACACGACAACACGATCAACGCGAAGGACATTGTCAAAGTGTTTCCTTTGGAAGTCGTGGAAACGTATTACATCGCACCGGTCAAGAAAGAATTTTCTCGGAACAATAAGTCGCTCTCATCGAAAGGCAAGCTTGTCGATAAATATCGCAATAAAAGAAGAGAATATCGTCGTTTGATTGGTGCGAAAAAATCATCTTCGGAATTTGGGATGAACTCTGACAGCGATACAGAAACAAGAGATGCCGGTAAAGAAATATAAAAATAGTGAAAAGTGTTTTTTGAAAGATTCTCGCGTATTCATGTGATTTAAATTTTTTTATGCTTTATATTTTTCAGATGCTGAAATCACTGAAAGTATCAATTGGCTGAAAGCTAATCAGGCACCTTGGGAAGTTGTAGTCGGGCACTGGAAGAAGACTTTCAAATTCCGCAAAAACTTCGCGGATCCGCACTTCCACGCTTATGAAGTTTCGTTAAGCGAGGATTACGTTTTCAGCAGCCTTAAACAAATCGCATTTTTTAAATCTCAAGCAATAAATACAGTTACGAGCGGCAAAAAGTATATAGCGTATTTCTCGTAATGCATTTTGTGTTCCTCATAGTATTAATTAGAGTTCCTTAAGTGTTCTTTATGTTGCAAAAATGTAAGCATTAAAAAAAAAAAAATTCATCAATATGAATACATAATTGTTCAAGCATACCTTATTAACCTTTCATTACAACCGCATCCTATATTTGATCCGATAAACAATTCAGTTTTCCCAATCAAATAAACACTTCCATCAACTATGCAATTTGTATTTCCAAAATAACGTTTTCTACGAATGATAAAATATTTGTTCCGTACTAATATAATTTTATTTCATGCGACTACGTTAAATGTAAATTCAACAAATGATTGCGGCATTTCGACTAAAAATGTACTTGTGAGAACCAAATGTGAAGGTCGTATTGCTGAATATGTAATTGGCGCCACAGGATATTTTTTTGAATCAAACAAAAATGTAGTGTTCTTAAAAAATATGGATTTCATGGAATACTGATAAAAAATTTTCCCAACAAAATATCTTATTTGAAGAACGAAATATTTGTTTGGAACATTTCATTATTTTGGTCTCGGGAACCAGTGAATTTTTTGGTAGAACCAATTATAGTGTTTCATCAAAATCAAATGAAGTCCATTGAAAACATTATTTTGTCAAACTAAATACAATAAAAATTTTAGAGCAACTGAGTCAATCTGTTTCAATTAACAAAATATTTCTTTCGACGTATTTCACCGTGCCATTTAGTTGGATCGAACAAATTTTGGTTAACTCAACAAAATTCTTTTCTCAGTGCACCAACGCGATCACACGTTCCCTCGAAGACACTGACTTTCTATCAGCACGGCCCAACAGGGTCGAAGGCGAACGTGGTTCCGTTGGGAAGCTCGCGGCTCAAAATACCGCCCATCGGGGCCATCACATACCGCCAGACAGGGTTGAATCGTATTCAATCCGACGAGGCATCACATACGAAGCCCAACGGGGCAACTCATACACAGCCAGACAGGGTTGAATCGTATTCAACCCGACGAGGCATCACATACGAAGCCCAACGGGGCAACTCATACACAGCCAGACAGGGTTGAATCGTATTCAACCCGACGAGGCATAACATACGAAGCCCAACGGGGCAAATCATACAAAGCCCAACGGGGCAAATCATACAAAGCCCAACGGGGCAAATCATACGCAGCCCACCAGGGCAAATCATACGCAGCCCACCAGGGCAAAATACACGCAACCCAACGGGGTTAAATCAAACACATACACACATACTTAAAAGAGACACGATAATTCAAGATCCTGCGTATCATACGCAAATTGTATCATCCATTTGTCAACAACAACAACAACATTCATTCGTGGGTTTTTATGCCGCAAGGCTTTTCCCACACGAGCCAATAAAACATTCGAAATGTCATGGCTCAAAAACAATTCGTATTTTTATAAAAAACTCGAACCACCATCCATTTCACAAACAAAAAAAATATTCAAACAAAACACGAAGGAACTTCATGTTGAAGGACTTTCGACCATACATTTTGGTGTCAGAAGTGGGATGCAATCCCAAATCCCCACACGTGCGGACGACGAAAAACAGTTTTACGACATAAGTGCATCGTGTCAAGAAAAAATGGGACTCTTTACGACCACTCGCCGTCGCCTCCGGACTCGCCGCGCCTGGTTGCCATCTACGAAAAAACGACCCTTGTCTTCAGAAAAGCTAAGTATTCGACAGTTCACAGTCTTACAGCATGACAAAATTGGTCTTTTCGCTATTCTATAAATTCTATGCATGCACTCGAAAAAACATTACGTCTCAACGTTCGCTTCGAGCACACGTGGACGCCAACCGTACCAGGCCCCATTGTCCTCTCGCCAGACGAGCGTCTGCGGCCAACCGTCACTTCGGCGATGCGTTTACATTACGCAGAGCACCCCCGCTTTCTCTTTCGGTCTCTCATAAAAAAAAATCTCGAACTTTCTTCGCGATACATAGACGAAGGGATTCGTGCCTTTGACAAAGAGTCAAGCACTTAAAACATAACGGTCACAGAACTAGTTAACCGAAACACAGTCTCGCTTCGACATTCAACGCCTACGCATCTAACCTCCGCTCAGTGTTTCATGCAATAGAGTTTGAAGTCGTGAGAGAATTTCGTGCAATCTTTATCCGATACAAATCGAATTAAAATGAGTGCTCGTGTGAAATTCATTAATCAAAAACGCACAACGTTGAAAGCGCAAATAACCAAACTCGAGACGCTCGCGGACGACCCTAATTCGAAGCCCGCGAATCTAAAAGTGCGTTTAGATCGTCTCAAAGAGCAATTTCGTGCGTACGAAGAATTGCACGACGAGCTCGCGTTGTTAGTGGAACCCGATAGTGAACACTTAGGCGAGTTCGACGCGTTGCAAAATCGATTTTACGCGCTCGTAATAAAAATCGAAGCGGTTGTGCCACCGGTAGCGCCGGCACCCCCCGTCGGGCTAAATGTGACATCGATCCCGATCGACGGCATCCGTCGTCTCAAGTTACCGGTCGCGGATCTCCCCAAATTTGACGGCGACATCGAAAAATGGTTGTCGTTCAAAAATACTTTCGTCACGATGATTGATTCGCGCGAGGACATAACGAACGTCCAAAAATTTCTTTATTTGAAAGATTGCCTGGAAGGCGACGCGCTGAATAAAATTTTGATCTACAACGTGAGCGAAGAAAATTGCGAAACGGCTTGGAAATTGCTTCTAGACTCGTACGATAAAATCCGCATTTTAGTCGTGAAACATCTCGACGCGATTCTCGAGTTGCCGGTGCAAACGAAGGCGACTCACAAAGGGTTGACGAGACTCGTCGACGATATGCGTCAGCATATCAACATGCTCGCGTCGATGAACGTAAGGCCGGACGAACATTTACTGGTGCGGATAATCGAGCGCGCGTTGCCCCACAACATTGGGGCTAAATGGGAGGAAACTCTCAATTTAGACGGCTCGCCAACTCTCGACGAAATTTATGAATTCGTTTCCGAAACCGCGTTTCGACTTTTCACGATCGAACAAGAACCGTCGCGTTCGAAACAAGAAAATCATAAAAAACGATCGTTCTCCGGGCAAGAACACGGGAACAAAAGGTTGAGAAAAAGAGAAGACGGACCGCGCGCGCTGATGACCGGTACATCCTCCAATTGCGTCGTGTGTGAGAAAGAAAAACATTCCGTGTATCAGTGCCTCGAATTTCGAAACCTGACCGACGCCAAACGATGGGACGTTGTGAACAAATCGAAGGTGTGCAAAAACTGTTTGGATTCGGACAACGGTACTTGCAAACGGTCGCATTGCAGGAAGTGCCCGCGATTCCATAACACGCTTCTAGACAAAGACGCTTCGACCGCACACGCAACTCAGGACGCGACGGCACCTGGCAGCTCGAATGACGCAAGTTCCAAGGTAAATTCTACAAATTTAAACGAGCTAGCACACAGCTTTGCGTCGCAAGCGTTACAATCGCAATTAATGCTCAGTGCTCAAATACACGTAAGGGATTCAAACGGTCAATTTAGAAAATGTCGCGCGTTATTAGATACGTGCGCAACCGCACATTTTATTACGGAAGATCTCGTCAAACGATTAAAGCTACCGACGCGTGCATGCTCGCTTACCGTCGGAATGATCGACAGCACGAATACGATCGCTAAGGGAACGGTCGAGTGTACGTTTTACTCGATCCACAGCGACTTCAAAAAAACCCTATCGTTCTTAATCGAATTAATCGACATTCCGAAAAATATCAAACTAGCCGATCCACAATTTCATTTGCCGCAAAAAATAGACGTTCTGTTGGGATCGGGAGTCACGTTATCATTATTATCGATCGGACAATGCGATCTGTCTCGCGACGGCTGCGAACTTCTCCTTCAAAAGACGCAACTCGGTTGGGCTATCGCCGGCGGAAGAAGAGACGTAAAACTCGCGAATCGAGCATCCTGTCAACTCCTCGAGTTGAAGGAACAAATTGAAAAATTTTGGCTATTAAGCGACGCGAACGCGAGTCAAATCAAATTATCAGAAAATACAGATTGCGAAACGCATTTTAACCC
>JBAJMU010000005.1:15236564-15250888 GCA_037952995.1 Hyposoter didymator
TATGTCACTGAGCCCTTGCAGCAACAAGATTTTCATTTGCCTCAGCGAGAAGATTTTCATATGGCTCAGCGACAACATTTTTATGTCACTGAGAGATATTATCGCTTAGCGATCAATCTTCATGTGGTTGCGCGACAAGATTTTTATGTCACTGAGCCCTCGCAGCGACAAGATTTTCATGTGTCTAAGCGACAAGATTTTTGTTTCGCTGAGAGATATTATCGCTCAGCGATTTATCTTCATATGGCTCAGCGACAAGTTCTTGATGTCACTGATAGTTATCCGGAGCTGTTAGATAACCCGCAGCGACAAGATTTTGATGTGCTCTGCGACAAGATTTTGATGTGGCTCGAATCAACGACAAGATTTTTATATCGCTGAGAGTTATTTTGTAAGTCATGCTGTAAATGAATAAAATGGTGGCTGTAGGAATCGGTCAAAAGATGTGGGGCATATTCATTCATGAAGCATATTCTCTCGTCATCGGAGCATGTCGGTAATATGCCAGCTGAAAATTCGAATTTGTGAGGTTAGGACGTGCTGTCAAAGCTGTATCACAGCATTCCTTCAGACTCGGTAACGAAAAACTTGTAACACATTCTTCTCCCATAATCTTGCATCCTCGGGAAAATAAATGGTTAGCCAACGTTCGTTGTTCGACAAGGAACAAGTTGTAACAGTTATTTTCTCGCAAATGTCGATGGCGGAAAAGAAAAATATGAACTTATTTTAGCTATCTCTCGCACACTCGCGTCAATATGGCCCTTCGAAATATCAGCCGACATTTTTCGCTCGCCCGTCTGCACTGTCGTGTGCACGACGGATCCTTTGGAATCATCGCAGCCTCGACCAATCAGAAATTTCGCAGCCCGGGAGTGGCTATGATGGGCACGCAGACCCTTTTGCATGTGTTGTCGGGTGGCCATATACAGACACGTCAAATCCTTCGATGTAGCGTGGTTCTGACGAAGGCTGAGATAGGACTGAGCCCGTGCAAAGTTTTTTCTCATCAATTACTTAACCGGCAAAAATCCCCTCGACGGGGAATAAAATCTTGGACAAGTACATTGTTTGGTCCCATGGCTGAGAAAAATTCGTGAATTTGTTCAGCTGTAAAATTCGGAATATCAAAAATCGGACAAGTACTGCAAAATATTTCCTCATGGAATCATAAATAAAATGTAGATTGAGCCAAAAATAGTCAATTTTTTCTTCTAGCATTAAAATTTCTGATAGCAGTAACAGGACAAATATTTTTTTGATTACTGACTCAGTAGATTAGTCGCTCTCGGTATCAATCTTTTGTTTCGATTTTCTTTTTTCAATATCGATTATGGTAATTGCCGGTGTAAGGCTTTAATGAACGGAATTAGTGCATTTGGGTCAATAGGGTGGGTTTGGAATAAAAGATTCCTCGCTGAGAATGATCGATATTTTATTTTGCGAAGTTCACAGCACGGGCCCTGTCGTCGAACTGAATTCTTCGATTCCGCTCTTATTATTCTCGAATTCGTAAATTCCCTCTCTTTCGTCGTCAACCGAAGCTCTAGCTCGGACGCGTCATTATTATTATTACGATTATACTCTGACGCTCACACCGGTTTTGAATTTACATTACGAATAAGTATCGCTAAAAAAATTTAATCTAGATTTTTTATGATTGTCTTTTGTGGAAATAATTTCTCACCAGACTATATTCGTTCTATCCTGCATTTATTCAATCGTTTTTGCTTCCTCCTAGAGGAAGCTATGTAACGGTGAAATTTTTTTTTTCCAGTTTTCAATGTCATTTTGCTTAAAATGTCCCAAAACGTCGAAAAATCATATCTGATCGCGCACGTCCTTCGATTAAACGTGGGATCGTATATTTAATATTATTTTTACGCCGGTTCAATATCGCGAATAACTTTGGAGGAAAAGGAAATTTGGGGGGTGTCGAAAAACACGAGAGAACGCTGAAATACTTGCGTTTTATAAAGTAAATGTTTACTGAAATGACGACGTGGATCACACGGCCGACTAATCCGCGGGTTACGCGCGATTTTAATGTACGTGCAACTTGGCGGTAGCGCAAGTTGCGTGAGAGGAAAATAATTTCGTATTGACGACGAAAAGACGAGATCGAGTCGCGCGGTATATTTGGCTTGTCGATGCTCGGAGGATTACGGAACAACTACTGTAAGAACGCGCGTATTACCGAGTCCGAGGATCGCGAGGGCCGAAGGGAAATTCGGGAGTACGAAATCGCGCTTGTTTTTGCGTACGTACGTCATAATCCTTCGCGAAGAGACTAGGCAACAACCGCGCATAGTAACAAGAATTCGAAATACTTGACAATTAATATTGAGGAAATTGCGCTAAAATCAAGGAATTTCGAACATACCGCTCGCCTCGTTCCGAATGGAACGAAATGCTTGAATATTCTCTTAACGCTTGCCGTGTGATCTTTTCTTGATTACAATTTTGACCCGACATTGATTACGAGAACTTATAAACTAACAAAAATTTTACATAAGGAGCCCGACATTAAATCGAAAACTTAAGAGCTAGAGGAAGCGAATTAAGGCTCCGGCGCGCTTGGAGCAGTGTCGCACGGAAGGGGGCACACTTTTGTAATAGGGCGCTTTGAAGTTGTTTTCGCGGTGCGCAGTGTAACGACGCGAACTAGGCCATCGGGACCTGGGTGCGTAACGAGTACGCGGGCTAATTCCCATCGTGACGGCGGGAGTAATTCGTTTTTGAGGAGCACGAGCGCTCCGACTTTTAGAGAAGGCGTAGACGTACGCCATTTTGACCGCTGTTGCAGCGTGTGCAAATAGTCTTGCGTCCACGCTTTCCAGACATGCTCGTGCATAGCCTGTACTTTTTGCCAGCGAGAGAGCCGGTTTTCGTTGACGTCGAGAATTGAGGGCTCGGGATCGCTGAGCAACGGGCGACCGATTAGAAAATGTCCGGGAGTGAGCGCATCGAAACTCTCCGGATCATCGCGTAAGGGTGAAAGGGGGCGTGAATTGAGGCACGCTTCAATTTTACATAATAACGTTGACAGCTCGAGCTGCGACAACGTGTGAGCGCCGACGACGCGTTTCAAATGATGCTTAAAACTTTTCACTCCGGCCTCCCAAAGTCCGCCGAAGTGAGGCGCGGAGGCGGCAGGAATGAAGTGCCACCGTATTCCGTCTGTCGCGAGGACATCGCGCAAAGCAGGATTTTTCAAAGTGGCAACGAAGGCTCGGCGCAATTCGTTATTGGCGCCTTGAAAGTTTGTTCCATTGTCGCTGTAAACGTCGGTCGGACGACCGCGTCTACTTGTGAATCGCTGAAAAGCGGCGAGGAACCCAGAGGTCGCGTAGTCATCGACGTATTCGAGATGAACTGCGCGCGTGGCGAGGCAGACGAAGACTGCCACGTAGTATTTGCGTGCTTTTTGGCCTCGTCCTACATACGGGATTACCTGGAATGGACCGGCATAGTCTACCCCGCAGTGTGAGAATGGAGGCGACGGATTGACTCGTGGAGAAGGAAGATCTCCCATGAGTTGACTGGCGGTGACAGCGCGTTCGCGGACGTACGTTATACACCGATTGATTCGGGCTTTAACAAGGGATCTCGCGCCGAGAATCCAATAATTTTGGCGAAAGAGTCGTAGCGTGAGCTGACTGCCTCCGTGCAGTGAACGTAAATGCGTTTGATCGATGATTAGCTCACTGATATGATTACGAGGTAAAATGCGTGGAAAACGTTCGTCGTAAGAGAGGAACGAGTGACGCAACCGCCCGCCAAGACGCAGCTGATCGTTCCCGTCGAGGAACGGATTTAGCGGCTTGAGGGGGCTAGAGCGCGGCAGTGCGGTATTTGACTGCAGCGCTTGTATTTCCGCTTTAAAGTACGCGTATTGCACGCGTTGAACCCAAAAGTCGCGCGCCTCGTTCAAGGTTTCAACTGAGCGATTAGTTGAGGCTGCGGCTTGTTCGGATTTGCGGCTTCGGAATTTTCGTGGCCAATGGAAGAGAATGACCGTGACTCGAAGCATTTTTCCCCAGCTCGAAAAGCGTAAGGGAAAGTCCCACTCCTCTGTATTTTGGGCAACGTGAGTAGTCGCTGAGGAGCGTTGTTCTTGGAGAACGATTTGCGGATCGACTGAGTCGTCCGAGGTCGCGCAAGGTCGTGCATTCGGCCAAAACGCGGAATTTTGCTGTAGCCAGGGTGGGCCTGACCACCAGAGCGGATGTCGAAGGAATTCGTCTACTGGAATGCCCCGGGAAGCGCAATCGGCGGGGTTATCGCGAGTAGGAACGTGATGCCATTTAATTTCCGGCATTTTCGTTTGGATCTCAGAGACCCGATTTGCAACGTAAGGCTTCCAGCGTGAAGGGCGCTGGGTAAGCCACGCAAGTGCGACGGTGGAGACGGTCCAGCCGTACACGGGAATTGATTCGAATTTTAGTTGTAGCTTGACTTACTCAATTAGACGGACAAGCAATACGACTCCATTTAGTTCAAGTCGCGGAATGGAGACGGTTTGAAGCGGAGCGACTTTAGATTTTGCCGCGAGCAGTGACACGGAGATGTCAGAGGGCGAGTTCAGGACTCGTATGTACACGACCGCAGAGAACGCGCGTTGTGACGCGTCTGCGAAGCCGTGAAGCTCGATAGCGCAATGTTCTTGCGCAGTAGTGCGGATCCAGCGAGGGATGCGTAATGTTGATAATTTTGGCAGATCATGCCGATAAGAATTCCATCTCTCGAGCAGAGATGTAGGAACTGCGTCGTCCCAATCGATTTTCGCGAGCCAGAGATCTTGCATGAGTATCTTGGCGTTGATAATGACAGGTGAGGCCCAACCGAGTGGGTCGAATAAGCGTGCAATTAGTGAGAGCACCGAGCGCTTTGTACTGCGCGTTTCTGGGATCGTCGTGATTTGAAAACTGAACGCGTCTTCTTTCGGAAGCCACGTTATACCGAGAACTTTTAATACGGCCGAATCGTCGTTTGACAGGTCGATCGCGAGGTCGTGACCTACTGCAGGTATGTCTGCTAATAATTCAATATCGTTCGCGGCCCATTTGCGTAAATTGAAGCCGCCACGGAGTAAAAGTGACACTAGTTGCGTGCGGATTGCTCGAGCGCTTTCGAGATCATCGGCGCCGAACAAAACGTCATCCACGTAAGTCGAATTGCGGATTACGTCGACGGCAGCGGGAAACGCACTGCCCTCGTCGTCTGCGAGTTGAATTAATACGCGATTGGCTAGATAAGGCGCGCTCGCGGTACCGTACGTTACGGTTAAAAGACGATACTTTTGTACTGGACCGTCGTGTTCTGGTCGGAAGACGATGCGTTGATAATCGGTGTCTTCGCGGTGAATCATGATTTGGCGGAACATTTTCTCAATATCCGCGATATAAACGAATCGGTGTCGCCGCCAACTGGAAAGGACGCCGCCGATTTCGCGTTGTAATTTGGGACCAATGTGCAAATGGTCGTTTAACGATGTACCGTTTGAGGAAACGCTAGATGCGTTGAAAACTACGCGGAGTCGCGTAGTGGCGCTGCTATCACGGATAACAGGATGATGCGGAATGTAAACCGGGTTGGGGATCGCGTCAGTTTCGCGGACCTTTTCCATATGTCCCAACGATTCGTATTCCTTTAAAAAACCGGAGTATTCATTTACAAGGGCCGGTTTTTTCCCGAGACGCGTTTCGTGATGCGCGTATCGAGTGAGCGCGATCTGCAAACTGTTGCCGAGATCGGGAGCGGAGTTACCGCGGAAAGGCAATCGCAAAATGTAGCGCCCGGAGGGATCGCGGGAATGCGTTTTATTGAAATGATTTTCGCATTCCTCCTCCTCGGGCGTGAGAAACGTTTTCGAGGGAATTTCTTCTATTTCCCAAAAGCGTTGAATTGACGCGTCGTCGTCGGTGACGAGAGCGCAATGCGTTGACGAATTCATTAACGCGGGCGTAACGCGCGTTGTATCCGTGGGGCCGGAGATTATCCACCCCAAAGTCGTGAGTTGGGCCGTCGGAGACCCAATCGGACCTTTTCGAAGAGATTCGAGCAGGAGATATCCGTAAAGATCAGCTCCGATTAAAGCGTGAATTGGATCCTTGCTGGAGGGATCGGGATCGGCGAGAGCCAGTCCTTTTAGATGTGGCCACGAGCCTGTCTGACGCGAGAGCCGCGCAGCGTACGAAGTAATCTTTTGATAAACGTAAGCGACCAGAGGTAGACGAGGACCTTGATCGTTACATGACTCGAGCGTGAGGTGTACTCGAGAAGTTGCACGTCCGGAAAAGGCGTCTCCGAACGACGTGACGTTGAGATTCGCGCGATGCCGCGGAGTACGTAATTTTTGAGCAATTGCTTCGGAAATGAAGCTGTGTGTCGAACCTTGATCGAGTAAGGCTCGCACCTTCACGACGCGCGCTTCTGGAGTGCGTAATTTGATCCACGCGGTCGCGAGTAAGACGGAGTTCGGAAACTCGTGCGTAGTATTAATGGTTGCGTTTTGAACCGGAATTTCCTTCTGCTCGGAAGGAGGATTGGTCGAAGTTGACGCGGAATTTGACGAATTTAAATTAACGTCAGCAACGTCGGTCGTTGCTTCGGCGGCCGTTTCGCTGGTCGACGGAGTCGTCGATTCCTGGCGAGAAGCAGACGCGCGGTGTATGCTAGTGTGATGTAGCTTTTGACATTTATTACAGCGATTTGTTGACTGGCATTGATTCGGAAAATGGCCAGGTTTTAAACAATTAAAGCAAACGCGAACGCGTTTAGCAGTAGCGAAGCGATCGTCGATCGATTTTTTGAGCCACGCGGGGCAAGAAGCGAGAAAATGATTTCCCGAACAGTCCGGACATTGTTTCGACGTAGCGTTATGTACGTTAGCTTTGGCATTCGATTTATTGCCGGACGAATTAGCGCGAGGCGCGTTGGGCGAGGCGTCGACTTGAGCAGGCGTAATGCCTCGGATTCTTTCGGTTAAAAAGTCTTTTAAAAACTGGAACGATGGAAAATCGTTTGACGCGCCTAGACTCAAATTCCAGGCGGTACGCGTACGTGTACTGAGTTTTTGCGCAACCAAATAAACTAATAAATCGTCCCAATGTTCGACAGGACGTCCGAGGTTTTTTAACGCGTTTAGCGAGGAGTTTGTCGTGTCACGTAGACGTTTTAATTCGGACTCGCTTTCTAATTTCATTGTTGGTAAACTTGCAAAAGCGTGAATGTGCGCAAGAACTAACGCACGCGTATTGTCGTACTCATCGTTGAGAATTTTCCAAGCGCCTTCGTAATTGGCGTCGGAAACTGATATGTGGTCGAGCATGAGAGCCGCGTTGCCCTCGAGAAATGACTTTAAATAATACATTTTTTGCCCTGGAGTGAGCGATACATTCTCACCGACTAGCGCCTTGAAAGAATCCCGAAAACTCTCCCACCGGGTCGTCTCTCCGTTGAACTTCGGAATGGTGATGCGTGGGAGCGCGAAGGTAGATGGTCCGGGTGCCTCTCCAATCATCGTGGAGTTGGAGATCCTTGCAGGTCTCTGTTGCTTCTCTTGTTGATCGAGAAGATCCGTAAGCTGATCAAGGGCTTCTTCGTAGTCGTTTTCAGCATTCAGGAACTCGTCCTTATCGAAGTACTCGTGTTCGAGCTGCGCTTCTGACGCTTTTTGTTGTAAGGCAACGTCTCGCGCGCAGCATGCTGACCAGAGTTCTTGTAAACTCGAAATGCGTGTGCGTGTTTTCGAAGGTGTGAATTTGTCCTTGCCGAGTTTTTTGTAATTCGGCCAAATTCTCTTAATTTGATGAAATTGCGCGGTTTGCGCGATAAGGAGATCGTCGAAAACGGTCATTTTGCTGTATTTTGATTCAGTTAAATTTACACTGACTCGAAGGCGAATAACGACTGCGTGTTATTCGTTCGAAAAGAAAATAAGTTCTCTGTGCGATGTGAGTGACAGAGAAAGCAGTTGTTGACGCTCGGGTTGACCGAGCGTGTCGAAGGAACTGATAGTACACGTGTACGGTTCTATCTTCGATATTTCACGTAGAAGAGCGCGAAATAATTTCACTAGTAAGAATTATGTGAGAGAACACACGATAAGTTCTTACGCACTTTACTTGTGACGAAAGTATTCCAGCGTTCGAAACGCTGTATTATCGTAAGTCGAAAGACACAGGCGTTGACGCGTAATGAAAACAAAGTTGGCCTTGAGGCGCGAACTGCGATAGTCTTCACGTAACGAGAAATTAGAGAATTTCACTTAACACTCGCAAAATTACACTCGATTAATTTTTAACTATCCGGCTCGAAGGACCTTAAATATGATCGCGCACGTCCTTCGATTAAACGTGGGATCGTATTTAATATTATTTTTACGCCGGTTCAATATCGCGAATAACTTTGGAGGAAAAGGAAAACTTGGGGGGTGTCGAAAAACACGAGAGAACACTGAAATACTTTGCGTTTTATAAAATAAATGTTTATTGAAATGACGACGTGGATCACACGGCCGACTAATCCGCGGGTTACGCGCGATTTTAATGAACGTGCAACTTGGCGGTAGCGCAAGTTGCGTGAGAGGAAAATAATTTCGTATTGAAGACGAAAAGACGAGATCGAGTCGCGCGGTATATTTGGCTTGTCGATGCTCGGAGGATTACGGAACAACTACTGTAAGAACGCGCGTATTACCGAGTCCGAGGATCGCGAGGGCCGAAGGGAAATTCGGGAGTACGAAATCGCGCTTGTTTTTGCGTATGTACGTCATAATCCTTCGCGAAGAGACTAGGCAACAACCGCGCATAGTAAGAAGAATTCGAAATACGTGACAATTAATATTGAGGAAATTGCGCTAAAATCAAGGAAATTCGAACAATATCTACAAAAAATATCCAGATGTGTGTGTGTGTGTGTGTGTGTGTGTGTGTGTGTGTGTGTGTGTGTGTGTGTNCTACAAAAAATGTCCGGGTGTGTGTGTGTGTATGTTCTGGCACTGTAAAATTCAAACGTTTCTAACTCGAGAACGACCGGCTTTTCGTTTACGGACAATTCTGTTAAAGCAGCTAGAAAAATACAAACTGTACGGCATTTTGAAATTTTCCAAAAAATGGTGATGACGCTCTAACTTCCGTAAATTTCAAGATTTATCATTAATTTTTTTTTTACGTAGAGTATCTTAATAGGAAGGTTGGAATTGAATTTGGAAATAATCGGTTGAACGGTATAAATTTTATGTGTTTTTGAATTTTACGAAAATCTTTGTTGTTCGAAAAATATCGAAATCTTGTAAGATATTGTGTATAAGCCGGTACTTCCTGTATACTTTCCAGCAATTTTCACCACTTTTTAGAAGTACGGGAGAAGGAGTCATGTATCTATTTTTTTTGAAGAAAAATACCACCGGATAAATAACGTTATGAATAAATATTTCGAGTTTCAAGATGTTACGCTCCTGCGCCGCTAGAGCCCTACTGTGGAAAAAAGAGCGGTAGAGTGAAAGAGATAGCACGTGGCGTAGAAACCAGTAGAGCGAGAGACGCAGCGGTTCTCGCTTCAGATATAGCTATAGCGTCTCTGTGGTGGGCATCAAGGGGCCCACAGAGACACTATGCTTGTGTGGGTCTGCGCGCCTGTACTGCGCGCCGCTTCTTCGATGTAGTAGAAGCGACGATATAGGTATAGAGCGCCATGAGCATCACGAGGCCTATGCCTGTGTGGGTCTGCGCGCATATACAGACGCGCCGGATCTTCGATGTAGTACAAGCGATGATATAGGTATAGAGCGCCATGAGCATCACGAGGCCTATGCCTGTGTGGGTATGCGCGCATATACAGACGCGCCGGCTCTTCGATGTAGTAGAAGCGATATAGGTATAGAGCGCAATGGAATCAAGAGGCCTATGCTTGTGTGCATAGGCTTAATCGAAAGAGTAACGCGTAATTAGAATCTAGTTCAATTTTCAGATCGCTAGAAGCCTCCTAAGCTTTGTAATCAGCCGAAGAGTCGGGCGATTTTTGCTCCTACCGCCAGAATTTGCTTTATTCAGAGATAATATACTCTGGCGACTCTCGCGCAAGCAGACGACAGCAGAGCTGTCACAATGTACTTGTCCCGAGACTCTACCGAGTCTCCTGATCAATCGTACCGAATTCAGGCTCTATCGAAAGAGTATCGCGTAATTAGTCTCCATGGCAATTTTCAGGTCGCTAGACGACTCCCGGGCTTTACGGTTAGCTGAAATGTCATCAAAATTTTTGTCCCCGCCACCGCGAATCGCCTTATTACGAGAAACTATCGACTCGGCGAGCGCTCGGGACAAGCATAAGACCCACAGCTGTCAATTGTACTCATCCCGAGACTCTGCCGAGTCTCTTGGCAAGTTTGTAACTGTTAGTCTCTTGAAAATGTTGACAGCGTGAAAGAAAAATTGGAACCCATTTGAGCTATCTCTCTCACACTCGCGTCCATATGGGCCGTTAAAATATACATGTTGATTTTTTCATCGCGATCAGCTGACGTTTTTCGCCCGCTCGTCTGCACTGTTTGTTTTATGTGTCGTCAGTCGCGACCAATCAGAAACACGGTGGCCACCCGGGCCCTTTCTCTGTGTCGTATACATACACGCACGCACGCCTCGATTATTGCATAATTTTGCCTGTGCAAAGTTCTTTTCAGTAATTACGGCATCAATCGAGTTGATTTATGGCTCAATCGAATAGGATAACTTAATTAGCGTCTAGTTCAGATTTCAGATCATGAGATAACCCTTGGGCTTCGTAATTCAACAAAGATTCTACCCCCACCGTCGAAATCGCTTTATTCAGAGATAATATACTCGCGTGAGTCTCGGGCAAGCAGACGACGCTGTCAAATGTACTTAACCCGAGACTCTGCTGAGTCTCTTGATTTCCCTAACACGTTTTTGTTTCGAGAGTTTTAGTCCTGTATTTTCTGATTTCACCTTCCCAGCCGCGAAAAGCCGGGCTTGCACGGGACGTACAGACCCAGGCAAATAAGATTTCCGTTCAGTAAACATCGAATTGAAATCCAACTAAACATTATTTGCTAGTCCCTTCTGGGTGGAGCAGATTCGTCGCAGCGTACTAAATCGCGCTATTAAATTTCTCTATCTTCATCTATATCAAATTGTAAAATATATTGAAAGAGCGTCGCGTAATTAGATTCCAGTTGAATTTCCAGATTGCTTGAGGCCTCCGGAGATTTTTTGTAAAAAGCCGAAGATTCAGGCAATTTTTAGTCCTAATATCGAAATTCACTCCATTCAGAGATCATACACTCTGGCGAATCGCGGGCAAGCAAACGATAGCAGAGTTGCCGCATTCACTTGTCCCGAAACTCTGCTGAGTCTCTTGATCCATAGAAAACTGAGTGGATTTAATTTTCTTTTGTGAAAACCAGACAAGCCAGAATCAGATTATAATTATAGTACGACTTCTAAATACTTGGCGCTCTTATTCGATAGTTCTAGAAGTATTGACTTCGATGTTCCAATGTAGGATATTAAATACGATACTTTTGTTACAGGCGGGCTTGCAAGTCGGAGACTTGATACTAGCCGTTAATTTTGACTGTCTGCTTGGATCAACGTATGATGAGGTAAGCACTTATTCTTTAAAATGCATGCTTCATTTACTTCCAGTTGATGCCCATGAAAATTATCGGACGGGAGCGCATTGGAAGGGGCGAGTAATTTGGGAATTGCCAAGAGTGAATCAATCTAAGTCGATACTTTGAAAACTTGACAAAAGTCGAGGCATAAGTGCCTCATGTCAACAAAATCTTCAGTTTCGGTAGTAAATCAAATTGCTACGATTATAGTAAGTATCCGAATGCACAGGCTGTAATAATTATTTTTTGCATGTCACCATGTGTGGTTGATACTCCTTCATGTACTGTATCTTTCGATGTTCCTTATATTGAAAAGTCTGAAGTTGTTAGATCTGAGGAACGAGCTGGCTACGATAATGGACCGATGCGTCTATTCCTAGTATTTCGAAATTTCCCGTCGAGTTGCCCTTGTGCCATTAATGAATAACGTGCGGAAAATCCGTTATGTTGATACAACAGGGTTTGTCGTGCAAACGAAGGGAATTCTTCAAGCAAAAGACTCAATGTACACTCCAGTTCAAATTACGTCAAGATGGTGATAAAACCAATAAAAGAAATGCCTTCGCCGTCTAAAAAAAGCAAAAATCATGAGAAAATTACAATCATTTTGACTCCAAGAGTATGAAAAAACAAATGTCGGAAAAAAATTCTGAAATAAATCTACCAGGTCGATCATAATCTATTGCAACTTTCCACTTTCTTGATGTTTTCTCCGATCACTTTCCGTTTTCAAGATACGAGGAATTGAATAAAATCATCAATTTTTGTCAAAAATTAGAATATTTTTGCGAAAAAAATCGCACGATACTTTTTCAAAAACGAAAATGCAGTGTTTGATATGCTTTTTGAAACTACGATGAATGAAATTGGGAAAAAAAAAATTCTAGTAGTCAGAGAGCCCGTCTCCGGAGCGCAAAAAAACATCGAAAAACTGCCCTGTTCAAAAGCGCGTGGAGACTATAAAAAAAATTGTATAAAATTACAAAAACGACGAAGTGAAGCTAAAACTGTCCCTTCAAAACGGTGCTCATTAAATTCTCTTACGATCTTTTCCCACCAAGATATGGAACTTATACCAAAGCTGAAAATTTCGATAAGTGAACCCATACTTTTGAGCGGGAGTGTATCTCTGATGAAACGTGAAAAAATACTTCCAAAAAGTTAAAAGAACGCCAAGTATTAAAAGGTCGCATCTTGAGTTACAATTTTTTTGTTACAAACATTACTTTTCAGAAATATATCAATCGCACTCTCGAAAAAAGAACTGCAATCGGAAAAAATTCCAAGTCCTTGCTTAAAACAATTCAATTTTCGAGAAAAAAACAGACTCGAACAAAAAACATCCAATTGCGACTGCGATCAAAATTGCGACTATCTGTTTTTGGATAGAGAACGAACAAAATCTGTTCTTAGTAAGCGTCTATGATGGGAGAGGAGTAACCGTGACAAATGTCACGATCCTAATTTCAGTGGTTTAGGCTGTTTGTTGTCTGTCAGTCAGTCAGTCAGTCAGTCAGTCAGTCACGCGACTGACTGACTGACTGATATATTGTAACGGTATGAAATAGGCTCTAGACCGCGTCGGTTCGAGCTTGGTGGAAAAGGAGCAGGCAATGAAGAAAAACCACAATTTTTGATAAAAAAAATTCAAGTAATGAACGATTCATTCAATTTGTTTAATTTAAAAATGATTTTCGTTGCAATAATACAAAAGAGCTCGATTTGATCTACGAGGAAACAATTAATAACGGTTATTTCCTTAAAATAACCGTGAAAATAGAAAATTCAACGTTTTTATGATAATCTGTCCAAATTATTTGATTTTATACAAAAATAAACGATTTTTATGTACTCGATATAATTTAAAAGAATTTTATTTAATTTGGACAATTTTTATGTAGGATTTTGACGATATAAAAATCCAAGTGACTTTTACAATTATTTATTTATTTTACGAATTTTTATTTCCAATTTGCGTTGAATTTCTTCACTTCCTTTTGTTTGTGATAATTTTGGAGGTTAGAAAGGAAAACACGGTTGCAGGAGACGAACGGAGCCGAACTACTCCGTGGCCAATGCTTTGTAGGTGAGGATGTCCACCGGTTGCGGGAGCCGAACGAAACCAAACTGCCCCGTGGGCGATGAACAAGAAAAATTAAGGTTGGGTAGTACACTACTATTCATTAATGCCTGGTCTGACCAAAAAGTAGCGATTTTACCGACCGTGTATCGTCATTTGTCGAAGTAGCTTGAAGTTCGGAGGAGTTTCAGACTCATGTGTCAAGCGTAATTCTTAACCACTAAATTGTTAACCTAGCGAATACATGACAGCACTGGAATAAGGTGATCGCGGCAGGCTGACAGAGCGTTCGGCAGATGAAAATTGGAAGAATGGGTTACGGAGGATGAAAAAAAATAACGAGAATGTGATGCTCTATCGGACAGTGGAATTATTTATTAATTTTGATGCATGTAAACAGGCATATGTAAAAAATAAAAATGAAATGGGAATTCTGGAATTTTCCGGCTGAGAGCCGGATGATTCCATCAATGGCAAATTTTTCTACCTGTTATTACGATGTTCGAGAGATCTTGGAATTTGAAGCGAATCACGCTCGAAATACTTCGTTGTCTAACCCACGCTGAAAAGAGATGCACTTGGTCTACCCGAGGTCAAATAACC
>JBAJMU010000005.1:15254273-15264888 GCA_037952995.1 Hyposoter didymator
ATCCTACGTAACCCATTCTTCCAATTTTCATCTGCCGAACGCTCTGTCAGCCTGCCGCGATCACCTTATTCCAGCGCTGTCATGTATTCGCTAGGTTAACAATTTAGTGGTTAAGAATTACGCTTGACACATGAGTCTGAAACTCCTCCGAACTTCAAGCTACTTCGACAAATGACGATACACGGTCGGTAAAATCGCTACTTTTTGGTCAGACCAGGCATTAATGAATAGTAGTGTACACCGGCTGCGGGAGTCGAACGTAACCGAACTACTCCAGCGTCGAATGCACAAGGAAAAGTGAGGCTATGGAAGTCCACCGGCTGCGGGAGTCGAACGTAACCGAACTCCTCCGTTGTCGAATGGACAAGGAAAAAGTTAGGTTGTGAATGAGCACTGGTTGCGGGAGTCGAACGAAACCGAACTGCTCCGTAGCCAATGCACAGGAAAGGTTTTGGAAGTGGAATATTTCGTTGCCTAATACTCAGACAGTATGCTGAGGTCTCGGTATCTCGGGAGAGAATGAGCGCCGAGTTTTTTGTCTTTTTCAAAATTTCTTCATTCATTTATGAGATTACAATGGTTGTTTGTATTTGCTGCGTTTCTATTTCTATTCCTGTTCAGGTGAACTTTACTAGAGCGTGTTTGTGTGTTTGCGGTTTTTGTTGTTTTGTATTTTAACTTAAGTGCTTTTGCATCTTTGTTCTGCGTGTATTTTGAGTAAAAATTCGAAAAAAATCCCATTAATTGTTTGTTTTTTACTTATTGACTACTTGCTTACTTATCTATTCACATTTATATACAATATATACATTTCTTAGTGCATCAGTATTTGATGCGGTAACTTATGCTTAATTGCGAAGGGCGCGTTGTCTTTGGTTAACTTCCCAATGTCGCTAAGGATTGGTAGCTCGCTTGTTTGCGTTCCAAAGAAGGAAGCTGTTCTGTCGTATATGTCATGGCGTAACTCTTTTACTCCCGTTACTTTTCTCATTTCTAAGTTACTTATGTACCATTCCGCTTTGGATATACTCCTGAGGATTTTGTTTTGTAGTATTTCTAAGTTTTTAATGTTAGTTTTGTTCGTGTTACTCCAGACTGGAGCTGCATAGAGTATTATTGGTTTAATTAAGGCTTTATAAAATAACAGTTTGTTTTTTGTGTTCAGTGTGCTTTTTTTGTTTAGTAGGTGGTACAGTAGGCCCTTG
Source organism: Hyposoter didymator (assembly GCA_037952995.1). Classification (NCBI taxonomy): domain Eukaryota; kingdom Metazoa; phylum Arthropoda; class Insecta; order Hymenoptera; family Ichneumonidae; genus Hyposoter; species Hyposoter didymator. The sequence goes on from JBAJMU010000005.1 coordinate 15,255,479, forward strand.
ACCTTGGATGCTTTAGCTACAGTATTTTTGACATGTTTCGTGGAAGACCGTTTGTCGTCGAGCATAACCCTCAGGTATTTGGCGGACCTTCTAGGTTCACTTTGCGCATTGCCCATGAAGAATGGTGGTACTTCCTTTTTTCCCTTTTTTCGCATTTGCTGTAGATGACTAGTTATGTTTTCCCTTCATTCATCTTAATTTTCCAGCGTTTGAAATGCTCTAGGATTTTCTCTGTATGTTTTTGGACAGCTGTTTGCGCTGTTATTTTGCTCCAAGAGCTGGAGTAAATGGCTGTGTCATCCGCAAAAAGCGCAATAGGTGTGTTTGGTGCCGTGGGAATGTCGTTAATAATATATAAGAAGAGGACTGGGCCTAAGATTGAGCCCTGCGGAACCCCTGCTGCTATTTGTTGTTTGTCAGATGTTTGCCCATTGGCTATGACTGTAAAAGTTCTGCTCGTGAGGTAATTTTGTATGATTTTAATTAGGTATAACGGAATGTTGTCGTTTTTGAGTTCAAAGATGAGCCCTTCATGCCAGACTGTATCGAAGGCCTTTCCAATGTCGAAGAGTGCAACAGCTGTAGATTTATTTATATTGAAATTCATGCTGATGTGGTTTGTTACTCTCACCAATTGCTGGACCGTGTTGTGTCCTTCGCGAAAGCCAAACTGTTGGGGAATTAACTGCTTATATGTTTTTTCGTGTAGTTTCAGTTGGTTTAAAATTATGTTTTCAAAGATCTTGCTGAGCGTGAGGAGTGAGATAATTGGCCGGTAACTTTGTGGGAAAATCTTGTCTTTCCCTGGTTTATGAAATGCTAGGATATTTGCGTGTTTCCACTTTGACGGGAAGTAAGAGAGTTTGAAGCTACTGTTGAAATTATATGTGAGTTGGACTAGGGCTTTACGTGGGAGGTGTTTGAGCGTTATGTTTTGTATGCCATCCGGTCCAGGCGCTTTCTTAGGTCTAGTTCTCTTTATTGCTTGCGCTATTTCTTTAGGCGTTGTGAGGTTTACGCTTTCAGTCTCGATTTTTGCTGGCGCTATTTCTCTGCATGCATTATTCACAACTTCAATGTGTTTGTCGAAGCCCATGTTTTCGGTTAGGGGGTGAATTTTTTCGAAATTTTCCGCGAGGGCGTTTGCTTTTCGTTCATTAATTATCGCTAGTCCTCGGGTACCATAAAGGGTCGGGATCACGTTTGCAGTGTGCTTTGTAAATGCTTTTGCCATTTTCCAAATAGAATTGTCTTCATGTGGGATTTATTTATTGTTCCTGGTGGTGTTGGAACGGACGCGTGGGCAATAGCGAACTCATCGGGTTTATTGAAATAGAAAAGAAATGACTTTATTGTAATAACAATTTCGAATAAACGTTTGCACAGGGTCGACTGACTATTGTCTCTTTTGGATCTCGTGACGCTCTCTGCGACTTCCTCGCTTCAACTGCCTCGTGGCTCTCACGCGCTCTCTGGCGGCGATCTTTTTAAAAACCCATACTCACGCACACACACGCATACACACTCGTTCACACTCGTACACACTCGTGGCGCTATCGTCGTTTTCCGAAATCCTACAATCGGCCGTCCTGAATATTTTCATCCGCCCTCGGATGAGGCTCTTCGACGTCTCCTGCGTCGTCCTCCGAGTCTTCGTAATCGACCCATGGCTTCACGTGATCGGCTGCCGTTGAAGTCTGCTTTGGGCCTTCGTGTTCTCCAACCTTTTGGACAAGATATCGATCATGGCGCAATACGCGACTGATCTCGTACGGACCAAGAAATTTTGGCGCAAATTTCAGCCCTGGACCCTGCTGTGTCCTCTTGATTGCGACCAAGTCACCTTCCTTGTACGCTCTTGCCTTCTTTCGTTTTTTGTTGCAGCTCTTTTTGTTATCTTCTTGGATATTCTGCACTTGTTCTTCCGCTTGACATCGAATCTCGTCGCGCTCTTCTTCGAATGACGTGATAAACTCTTTTTCTACCATCTCTCGAAGCGAAACGTCTTCTCGTAAACGCGGACGTACTCCAAACATCACTTGGAAAGGCGTGGATCCGATGCTGCGATGAAAAGACGTATTTAGGTACTGCTGCGCTAGACTCAAGTATCGAAACCATTCTCCTACTTTCGGTGCTGTCAACTTGGAGATCAGAGAAATTAATGTGCGATTGGCCCTCTCTACTTGACCGTTCGCTCTGGGTATCCCTGTCGTCGTTAGAACGTGTTCGATTTTTTCCTTCTTGCAGTAGTCTTCAAATTCCTTGTCGTTAAACGCGGGACCGCGGTCGGATATTATCCTACGAGGATTGCCAAAAACTGCAGCTTGCTTGCTCAGACGATCGATGACCTCAAGCGTTGTCGTAGATCTTGTTGCGTAAAGCCACGTAAATGTCGTGTATCCATCAATAACAGTAGTAGGTAGCACACTATGGCGACCCCCACTCCTATCCCCACTCCTATCCCCACTCCTTACCCCCACTAGTCGGCCCGTCGGGTGTGCGATGGGCTGACTCGCGGCGGGTGAGAGGTGCGGGGCCGGAGGGGGGACGGGTAGAGAGTCGCCGTAGTGTGCCACCTGTTTTTTCAGTATATAGGGTGTTCTGTCAGTAAAAAAAATATAGGGTGTCGCAAAAGGCACGTTTAAAAAAAAAAATGAAAAACTTACCGGTGATGTGTGCTTCTCTCGCTCCGCATGCCCTGCATGGTCCGCCCCCTCTGTCTCGCGTGTCAGTTTTTCCGCGGTGCACACACACATGCGCACACACACACGCACTCCTGTTTACGCCGCGCACACGTCGAGGCTACTCGCCGAACCCTTCGTCCGCGCCCCTCGCGTCGTAGCCGAGGTAATGTTCGGGGTTCAGCGATTCGTCCGCGAGCACACCCCCGAGACTCCGGCCGTTCTCGTCGAATAGCTGGACGCGTAGGGGGTGGTCAGCCCAGTAGCCCATGGGTATGGCTGTCAGCGTCCCCTGACACAGGGGGGCCAGCTCATGGGCTACGTAGTCTACGTCGTCCAGGTACTCCAGGCCATGGAGCGAGCACTCGAGGAGGAGTGCAGGTATTGCCGCCAACACCTGCGTGGGGTAAAACACCTCCTCGAGCTCGAAAAACTCCGTGGTCCCGTGGTCAACCAAATATATTGTGGCGAGATCGTCCCCGTCAATATCGACGATCTCGCCACGGTGAACAACTCCCGCGCACCACGGACCGGCGACCACGCAGCTGAGCCCGGGCCTAACGGTGGCTCGTTCAACACGTTGGCCCGCCCTCCGGTCCAGGTATTCCGAGGGCATATACCCCACGATATAATCGTGGAGCGCGCTCAGTTCCTCGGTACGGAGGAACAGGGCCGTCGTGCTTAGGACGCGTATAACACGGCACGCGAACGCGAACGGCAGGAACTCACAGTCCCTGTAACGCGGATACATTTTTTGGTTTTAAGAAGCCGGGTGGTTGGTACGAACCTCGGTGAAAGACTGATGTGGGTGGCTGCTGAATCATTCAAGCTGCTGTGTTTTTTGATGATCACAGCATTATGGGGTTGAAAGAAAGGCAGGAGAAGAAGAAGAAGAAGACATTGATACTGCAGCTGCGCAATAAGGGCGAGCTCGGTCTGTTCTCACGCGAGGCTCGGCCGTGGAGACTAAAAAGTGCTGACACCAGAGTTCAATGCACCTGGCATAGTGGGTGAAACAAGGGAATTGTACGTGCATCGTCTGAGCGATGACGGATGCCCTCTCGCTGCAGCATAGGCCCTCTCGCTCGCTCTTATGCTACCGTTCGCCCTCTCACTTGCTCTCGCACCGCCGTAGACTCTCTCGCGAGATGCGATGCTTCGCGAGGGCGTGAGGTATTTGCAGAGTCAGCAAAACTGCACGTGGCTGCAGGCTCTTGTTGAGCGGCCCGACGGAGCGCACCACCGTAACCTTGGCCGAGTCTCATTATATTGAGAACGCGTGCCTTCTCTCTCTCTCTCTCTCTCTCTCTCTCTCTCTCTCTCTCTCTATCTCACGCTAGCGGTATAATACATCTTCTCGCTCGCTCCCGCGTGAGATGAAATACCCGAGCGTTTGAGAAGCGCAGTAGTACCGAGAACGTATACCCTCTCGCTCGCTCTGCCGCTGGTATAAGCCCTCTCGCTTACTCTCACACGGGGCACGATGCCTCGCGAGAGCGCGAGGTATTTGCAACGTCAGCGAGATTGCACGTGCGTGCAGCAGCAGCGGTGACATATGCTCCCTCACTCGTTCTCACGCCAGCGTACGCTCACCCGCTCGCAAATCTTTGAAATCATGGTTGTACACTTTTGTCCATTGCGCAATAAGGTATACATATAAAACTGTTTGTACAACGATTTTCGTATTAGTTGCATGCATTATAAGCAGAACGTGAAATATTAATTGCATTAATAGTGTACCGAGTTTAGCAACGTACGACGCACGCTTATACGTACGGTACACGCTTAAATGTACGAAAAAAGGGGTGCGAATAGCCACAGCGATACTTTTTTCGTTACTATAAAGATGTACGAAAGAATAGTCCAGGTGGTAGCGGCGGGGACTGGCGAGCCGAAGGCTCGGGGTTCATTTCCCGCTGATGTCTTTTTTTTTCTTTTTTTCACTACTTTTCCAGCTCAATCAAACCAACAGCCTGCCGAAAACAAATAGGAAGTTAAAAACAAATAAAAAATCATAAAATAAAATGGAAAAATAAAAAATAAAAATAAAAATAAAAGTTGCAATACCGGGGGTTTGAACCTGGGACCCTAGCTGTACCAGCTCGGCACGCTTCTAACAGGACCATCCAGTGATACTTCGGGAAATGCAAAAGAAATTGGTAGAAAAGTGCCAGTTCTCATAATGCTCGGTTCTCGTAACCACTTTTAAATAAAAAGTGGCTACGAATAAAGTGGCTACGAGTGGCTTAAATAAAAGTAAAACAATTTAGGCCGGTTGCTCGATTTTTGCCACCGTGATATTTGAGCTTCTCGTCATATTTGAGCTGGCTACTAGCTTCTCGTAGCCCCGCTTGCTTCTCGCAGAAGATGCTTCACCAGACCTGGAGAAATATGCTTACACAGGTAAACAAAACTGTCTCGTTCCTGTACGTGCTTCTTTGAGCAAACGGGAGAGCCTTGATGAGCATTATTAAGTTTCAGCAGCTGCGTTATTGCATTGCTGCTTGCAAAAAGAATTCTCGCTAAAATTTAAGTATGATTTTACGCGAGATATATCAGTAGCGATTCGACAGTCGTATAGAACGGTATTTAACGGCTGTCTATTATAATGACTGATAATTCAGTGCGCTTTTGTATACTCAATCTCTTACGCCTTACAAAGCCGCGTAGCGCTCAGCTGAGGCGTCGGTGTAACGACCGGTGGCGCTATGATGTGCTACGCTTATCGGGCAATAGACTCGTCAACAGGTTGAGATACGTTATTTGGTGGGCTCCTTTACGAGCTATCGTGGTGGCCTATAATAGAGGCGTGCTAAGTGGCCGACGGGTGCTGGACGTCGTATACGAGGAATTACAACGTCGCGGCGTTTTAGAATCTACGTGTTTACGGGAGCTCGTCACTGAGGTTAGATGTAAGTAATTTTTATTTTTAATACACCTCTGCTACCCCCCGTATTATTACGTTTTTCCAGCACTGTAGCTATTTTATTATAGGCTATCGTCAATTTTATAACGGAGGGAGCGACGAGGAGGAAGAGGAAGAGGTTCTCGCGGAGGTGGCAAGAGCCGTGGAAGATGCGGAGCAGGATTATGATCAAATCAGCCGTATGCATTCAAAATATTTCGAACTTTTTTCGCATTTCTTATGCTTGTTTGAGGTTAAAACAACCACTGAAACGGTAATTTTTAGGATCCGGACGGGGGGAGGAGGAGGAGGAGAAAGAGGAAGTCAGTGAGCAAGCAAGAGCGAGTACATCCTCTGCACTGGACGAGCCAGCGCAGCAGATCGATATTGACGAAGAAGAAGAAGAAGAAGAAACCGCGACCGTTATCAATCTGTCTACCGCTACACCGGACGAGCCAGCAGACCAAATCGATGTTGATGAAGAAGAAGAAGCCTCGACCGTTCTCAATCTGTCCGAGATATTTAGCGACAGCCCCGATATACTTTGTGAGTATGACAGATCTCTAATAATAAAATTAAAGATAAAATTAAAAAAACACAGTGTTAATAAATCACAATGATATCTGAAGCAGCTCAGCGTCGGCAAGCCAGAGCTCTAGAGGCTGATGGTGTCACAGCGGGTCCGTCGAACCATCATCGGCAGCAAGATCGTCATATAGACGCGTATACAGCTGAGAGCGAGGACGACACTGTACGCCCCGAAAACCAGCTAGGGGAATACTCGTGGGACACACCCCTGTGGGCCGAGATCCTAAACGATGAGCGAAGAGTTGCGGGGCAGTTCGATCTGTGGTTTCGACAGATGGCTGAGGCGGATTCAGGTAAAGAAATAACTATATTACAGCAAGCTCTTTTATAAAACAAAATGGTACGTGGTAAAAGTTCGACATAAGGGACTCTATCTCTCTATCTCTCTATCTCTCTCTATCTCTCTCTCTCTCTCTCTCTCTCCCTCTTCTCTTTGTCATCACGGTGGGCGCAGGGCACACATTTAAAGCAGTTTTGTTACATTTATCACAGGGTACTCATCTGCTGACTCGCTAGCGGCGTACCGCGGTTAGCATGAGGTACAGCAGAAACTATAATGGATATTTTTACCTATAAGCTCTAGCCTATAAGTAACGCTTTTGTTCGCTTACAGATGTACAAACGGGTAGAGGCAGATCGCGCAATGCTCCGCAGGATGAAGCCTTCGGAGATGTGCAACCGCCAGGGGACCGGATCATCATCACTCAGAACACGGCTCGATATTTCAAGCGGTTTAAGCTACGAGGTCGCGAGATAACGCTGCACATCCGTCAGCCTCTCGCGGGGACAAGCGTAACAGACTGGCTTGAAGGAGCATTCCGTGATCTTCTGACGCATCTCACGAGCCACTGTGAGGGCGGTGATTACGCGGGGATCTCATTCTCGGCGAGCGGGTTAGCACACGGCCCCGCTTGGCTTTCATTCCGCCCTGTCCGCGACTATACATTTGTAGACGTATGGCAGTTAATAACAAGCATAGCTCAAAGCGCAACGTCTCTGAATATTGATGATTCTTTCGATATAAAAGTATGTATTGTTAAAGGTGTGGAGGGCCGCGGGCGGAAAGGTTTGACGCATGAGGGTGTCGCTAAAAAATCCATTTTAACTATTCGAAACTCCGACAATCTGTGTTTACCTCGTTCGTTGGTAACAGCCCGGGCGTACGCGGAAAGGGGCGAGATACGATCGGGGTCCCTGCATACTAGATGGCAGCGTATTAGGCAGATTAACGGGTCGCTTCAAAAAGAGGCAGCACTTGAGCTCACGAGAAGTGCCAATGTTGCCATACCACCAGCAGGTTGCGGTGTGCGCGAAATTGCTATATACCAGAATTATTTGGCTCGCGAGGGAATAGCTATCGTGGTTTTTGAGTTTTTGACTTTGGGACGCCGTGAAAGACCGGTGTTTGACGGTACGCAGACGGTTATTGATACCGCAGGTTCAATCCGGCACGTGTTATACATATTGTATTATGAACGGTCGCATCATTTTCAGCCTATTTTAAATCTGCGAGGCGCTGTCGGTAGCTTAAACTTTTGCGCAACCTGTAATGCCCGTTCCCGTCGGGGCCATCGGTGTTTGAAAAAGAAATGCTCTCGTTGCCTCCAAGAGCCACCCTGCGAGGTGGTCGCGACCGCCGTTGTCAGATGCGAGACGTGTAACCGTGATTTCTTTGGGGAGAGATGTTTAGAAAACCACAGAACCATTATCATCCGTCGAAAGCAAAAAGTAAACACCGTTTGTGACTCTCTTCATAGATGTCTTAACTGTTTTCGCTCGGTAAGACCCCTAGAGAAAAAGAAGCACGTGTGCGGGGTGGGTTTTTGTAAAACGTGTAAGTCGCAGCAGCCCTATAATCACCTGTGTTATATGAGGCCTATTAGCGTCAATGAGAAGTCAAGGGAGAACATATTCATCTTCTATGATTTTGAAACACAACAGTGTACGTCGGTAAAAGGCGATCCTGCAACGTTTGTTCACGAGCCGAATCTTTGCGTGGCTCAACGCGTCTGCACGCGTTGTTGCGATAACGTCTGTATAGACGAGCCGTGCGAGCATTGCGGCGATCATGAGTTTATATTTAGGACGAACCCCGTATGCCAGCTAGTGGAGCTAGCCATGCAGAGTATTCCAGGTATCTCGCGCGTGTTTTTTATAGCCCATAACGCCGGCGGTTTCGACGCTCAGTTTATCCTGCGTTACTTCATCGAGGAGAAAAGAACGCAGCTCCCGTCTTTAATAATGAACGGTACTAAAATCATCACAATGCGTGTTGGTAAACTCGTGTTTCTCGATAGCCTGAATTACTTTCACATGCCTCTGAGCGCTCTACCAAAGTCTTTCGGTCTGAAAACTGCTCTCGCCAAAGGGTCTTTTCCGCATCTGTTCAACAAACCCGAGAATCAAGATTACATAGGCCCCATGCCACCCGCAATCCATTACTCTCCTGACACTATGCGTTCGGAGGAACGCGAGCGGTTTTCCGCATGGTATGACGAGTTGAAGAATGCCGATTATGTATTCGACTTTTCAAATGAGCTCGTTACTTGTTGTAAAAACGACGTTACGATATTGAGACAAGCTTGTGTGGTTTTCCGGAAAATGTTCATGGGCAGCGGGCGTGTGTGCGCGTTTAGCGAAAACACAACAATCGCGTCCGCCTGCTTTCAAATCTTCGGAAAAAAATTTTTAAAGCCCAACACGATCGGAATTCTACCTACGGGCGGTTACAGATGGGCTCACAACCAGTCGGTAACAGCAGTCTCCTGGCTCGTGTGGATGGAGCATTCTTTCAATCGTCATATCATTCACGCGGGACGCTCGCGGGAGTTTAAACTGCCGCAAAATCTATTAGTAGACGGTTACTACGAAACGCCCGATGCAGTCCACGTGTTACAGTTTCACGGTTGCTATTGGCACGGCTGCGCGAGCTGCTTCACTGTAAACAGAGACCGTAGACAAAGCGACGGTGATACCTTGAACGAACGCCTTGAGAGAACAAACGCTGTATCGCAGAGAATCCGTTCAAGCGGTTACGCGTTAACTGAGATTTGGGAGTGTGCGTATGACCGTATGATGAAAACAGATTTAGGGATGCGGGCGTTCGTGAGCGAGCATGCACTAGTCAAATCAGAACCTCTCAATCCGCGTGATGCTTTTTTCGGCGGTCGCACGGAAAACATGGTCACATTGTACGATGTGAGAGACGGGGAGCAGATACGGTATGTGGACGTTTG
>JBAJMU010000050.1:8833-22314 GCA_037952995.1 Hyposoter didymator
AAAAAAAAAATGTACACAAAAAGTAGTAAAATAAGGAAAAAGCTGTGATACAAACGCTGAAATGCGAACAAGGGAAACGCCCACTATAGAATGTATAAACGGAAAAAAAAACGGCGTTCACGACAATCATCGATATACTGGTTTTGGACGGGAAATGTTCCGTCACTACTGCCGATTATCAATTACCCATAATAATTGAAAAATTTCAAATGAAAAAAGTGAAAATTTTCTGGCACACAATTCCGAACAAAAAAAAATTATTATTAGATTAACACAGACAAACTGTAANAATCACCCTATACATACGAAGGAAAGCGCCGCATCATCAAACATTAGGCGACGTCGATTGCCAAAGACTCGCAAAACAAAAAAGGCAAGTCAAGCAAAACAAATGCTCAAGGACGAAATTAAACGTCCAAGTCCATTCGAAAAAATTCGGAAAAAAGATTTTAGAAAATTGATCGAAGTCACGGAAGGAGACTTGCACCCACTGCCCAACATTCCGGAAATATTGGCCCAGTCAGGACAAGCAAACTATTCTCTACACAATCGTGCTGACACAGCACGAGGATGTCAACTCGACTCAAAAAGGAGGACGGGAAAGGCTACGCAAGGCCACGAGAACACGAGCATTGCTTGCAATAGACCACGCCTCACGAGAAGCTTCGATAAAAAAGGACGGAACGAAAACAGTACAGAAAAACATTCATCAGCGAAAAATCCAACTTCGGAAATAAGCGAAAACGAAGACCAGACACCCGACTCCGGTATTCGCCAAACGTGCGTGAACGAGACAGAGAGAAAATATTTACAGCACCAGGAAAGAAAAAATAAATACTGATGCGATGGAAAATGACCACGGATCAGTCTGCGATCCGACACTTAGAGAATCACTCTGCGATCAGAAATCATAATAATCATTGGTCTCGAGACAACTATCTCGATTGTAATAAACTATCCTACAATAAACCTATTAGTTAAGACCGACAGTATTGAGTTGGAGATTTACTCAACCTTGGCAATATCCCGAACTATTCGTCTTGCAAACTCGCCCCCACATGACGATTTGCACGGGCACAACAGATGCTTTGAAACTTGAAGATACGGCCAGGCTTTGAACAACGCAACAAGATCTCTTGTTGGTTTATTAATATCAAGTCGCTGTATTGGATACGTTTCATCCATTAACTGACAAATTTTTTCCATGTCTTTTTCGCCGGACGTGGAATAATTAATAAGTTGCTGCTTTTTCTCCAACTGAGATGCTGCTGTCTCCGTTTCTGGCAGAAGTGGTTGATATTCTACACAACCATATTCGTCCTGTTTTCTGGATTTAACGGTTTGAAAGACAGGATCGTCGACTGCCTCGTCACTGAGACGAATCCCGGCACGTCTTTTCGTTTCTTTCTCATACTTACGATAGTTTACGGCATTATAAATTTGCTGCCTCAGACTTTGCATTCCCGAACCAACGAATTTCTGGTTGATCATGTCGCCGAAAGTTTTTGGATACTTATCCGTGATCAGTTTTGCATTTCTTTCAGCTGTTCGTCGTGAAAAATCTTTTAAATCCTGTGACATATAATCAGCGATAGCAGCTGCAGCTACCATCGAACGTCTGTCGACTTCAAAAGCTCTCTGCTCCTTTTCCAATATTCAGTCAAACGTTTCGGGAATTTTTACCAAATGTTTCCTCCCAGTACTTCTATTGAACACAATGATGAATTTGTATTATCCTGATAGGGTACTGGGGGAAGTGGTTTTGAAGTTGAAGAAGCACCTTCTAGCTCTGCTGTCGGAGGCTTTTTTTTGTCAACTTTGTCCAACGGTTGCCACACAACATCTTCTGGCAGTAGTATCAGGCTCGTAGTTAAAGAAAGTTTTGCAAACTCTAAGAGAATGACATCGTCGTCGATTTCAGTCCCGTCTTCCTCCAAAGCTACCTGAATTGAACAAATAACACATAGAAGGGATCAAAATGTTTGAAAAAATAACAACCTTTTCATCATTAAATGCGCCTTTTAATAACTCAATAAAATCGGCGTAGTCATACCATGCTTCATAGAATCATGCAGTATATCAAAAATGTCGAATGCCAATAGTAATAAAAAAAAAAATCAGATTAACCTTGAACACGCCGTCATGAATTTTCAGGTTCTCTTCAAATTTTTCAATCAGCTCTTTCAAAGTTTTGGCTTTTACCAATATTTTTTTGCTGCGATCGAAAGGACATACTTTGAACAAAGACATGCTTAAGCCGACCTGCGAATGAAACAATAAAATACCGAGAAATAAGAAAAAGTTCCGGATTTTGCTCCGGATTGTTGCCGCTGAAATTGTGATCGAAGGCGAGGTGGAATCATGCATGGGGATTTTTGCATGCGAAATAATTGTGCGACACGAGACGGTTTGAAGAGTAGCCTTTCTTTGGTTTATTTCACTATTTACAGTAAGAGTAGAGCCGAGATTTGGAGCGTTCACTCGCACTTTGTGCGTAATACCAACACGTGTCCGCCACGTGAGAGTGGAGCAGACCGAGAACTTATATTATGTTAATTAAAGCTTGGAGAAATATATTGCACAAACTATTAAAGCTGACTAGGAGAAAATAAAAGCGATCTCGTCGCCGTGAAAACGCGGACACTTTTTCACAAACGATTGGGAGTTGTACCGAATTACTTGGAGAGAAATTACAAGAGCTTTTTCGAGAAGCCTCGTGTCGCGAGGTGCTCGAGAGCGAGAGCCCACACACGTCGTCTCCCTCGGGAGATCGACGAAGAAGAGAGCGAGCAAGATGGACGCTGGTCAAGTTGTCACGTTCCTCATTGTGGCAGCGCCACCCGACAACTTGACAGCCTCCTGCCATTGGTGTTGAGATTCGCGATTATAGAGCCGCGCTAAGAGCGCGTGTAGCGGAGCGGGAACTTTAGAACGCTCTTTCCAGAACAGATTGCGAAACCAACAAAAACAGTCACACGTAATTGCAGAAAAGTTATAACGAGGTTGTGTAAATTCATAGACGACACGTGTGGTTTATTTATCAGACACACATCACATAAGATTTTAACCCATAAAAACTGACCTTTAGTGCTAACTTTAATTTTCACATACAGCGAGCAACCAATCCATAGCTTGGCTTAACACATGTAATGGTTCCGACGTTGTATATATTTAGTTTTTCCGTGCTTGGTAGATCGTCCAACGATAAGCATTCGTACTTCACGCATTTTCCTAATTGATTCACACGCAGGGAGGGAACGAAACGAGTCTCCAATACTTCGAATACCATAAATACAGACTGCTCGTCGGACAAAATAATACACACTTTGCCTATTTCGATACCGTACTGATACCCTTTTTGACGAATCACTAAGCAATCTTCTTTGTTATATACAGTGCCCCTAATTGTTATCTCATTACATTCTTGAATGTTGATTGGTAAATGTACTTTTTCTACTGCTGCTTGTATGTCGTCGTTATAGATACGTTTTGTAAAGTTAGAATTTCCCGCGATCTCAATTTCCGGTCTAATATCCGATCCTAATCGGAGAAAACTCTGGAATAATTCGTGCTTCTCGCTTAAGGATTTTGTGACATTAATGTAATTTCGACTAAATCGAAGAACGCACTTGAAGTACGAGTGTTTACTTTCAAACCGTAAGTTCCAAACTTTCATCAAGGGTCCAAACTCCAAAATTAATTCAGGATGGTGCCGCAAATAGTGGTGCTTTGGACGAAGTTTTGGCCCAATATTTTTCCGTGAAGCAATTTATTCATCGACAATCACTTGCAAGTACGAAAGACAAGATTTGTGATTGGAGGGTGCACAGACAATTTCAACTATCTCTCCGAGGAGAAGAACAGCCTGCCAAAAATCATCCATAGCATCGTGGATTTTGTCTTCTATCAGCAAGGGGACAAGTTTCGCGAAAATGAATACTTGCCATGCCCCACCAACGATTCTCTTTTTTTTCGCAGAAATTGGACACGGCTTATCTCTCGTACCTTGTGTTGAATAAGTAAAGTTTTGAATCCGGTTATTTAGAAATGATATCGAAAACCATTCTTCTTGCACGAAATAATCGATGAAAAGTTTTAAATCAAATGCTACTACTCCCTCCAACAAATCATGGCCGAGACAAGGCGGCAATCCAGGATTGCATACATGAAAGTTACCCAATTCGTTGAATTTGGAGTTGGACTTGATGCCTTGGTGGTGATCTTTTCTCCCATGTTTTGTAACGCAATATCGTAATTTTCGATGGTTCGTCGTTCGTACGGCATAGACTGAACTTCGTCATTATCAAACTCTGTTCGTATCATTAGACAGTACCGACAGAAATAGATCGACCGACTGAAATTTTCGACAACACCACCAAGTGAATGGCTTTCCAGATTGTCGCCTGCGATGAAAACAAGTGACCCTTTGACTCTTTCCCCTGAAGACAGCTGTATTCCTTGCGATTCTATCGTTTTGAGATCATCTATGATTTTTCCGTAGACCTTATTATGATCAAAATGCCTTTCTTTATAGTGCGCGACAAGTTTGTCCGAATTTACATGCGATCGAACGTGTTCCGGAAGGTTACCAATTCCTAGATAGATGCTACGGATTTACGACTTCGAACGCGTCTTGGTATAATATCAATTTCAAACCGTTTGCGTTTTGTTGGAAAAAGACAGAGTTTTTGAATACTGATCCATCAGTAAAGTCGGTTAGAATGTCTCGCACGCAATTTTCGGAATTTTGAAGCAGATAGTTACTTAGAGATTTATCAGTCAAGAGCTCCTTTAAAGTATCGTGGATGGGAACGTAGTGGAAAAACGTTTTCTTCCCGTGATCACTCGTCAGTACTACCTCGACAGGTTCTACAAAGGCACAGTGTTTTTTATAAAAACATTTACGTTTGTAATCTGTATTCAACGTCTTTACCGATACGTGAAAAGGGTCATGTTCAAAAACATCTTCGCGTAAGCGCATTTCCAATTTAGATGTGAGAATTTCCAGGCTTTGTTCTTGAGCATTCGATATACCCAAGACGACAGTCTGAAGTGTTGACACAGGTACCAATAATTGACACTCTAATTTTAGAAAAATTTGCGCGATATTTGAAGAGAACAGATCCATCGGATTTGGGTGCTCTGTATCGCTATGGAGATCATCTTGATCAATGTTTGGTGAAGAAAAATCCTCAATAGAATGTGGTTGCTCATCAACGCAGCTATCATTGATAGTTGAATTTTCGCAGCTCGGAATACATGTACTTGTATCAACACACGCGCAACTATTTACAAGATTTCTATGTTTTTTCGACAAATGCCCTGTAAAGGAATGCAGAACACGGTATTCTTTACCGCAATTAGGGAAAGGACACTCAATTTCTTCTTGGTTGCGAATATGCGATTTTAAATGTTTGATAATAGCTTTGTTCGATTCAAATTCTTTCCTACAGAGGGGCTTTGAGCAAATTAATCTTGTATTTATGACACAAGAAGTAGGAAGACTATGTCTTCGGACCATGCGGAATAACTTGATGTGTTTGCAATAAATACGATCGTAAGGACCCTTCAACTCTAAAAACCTTCTGGCATCCCTTAAACCCACAGTGGAAGTTTTTAGATATACTCAAATGCGATTTTCTATGCTCCAAGTACGGTGCTAGTCGTTGAGACCGGTAAGTACAAAACCGAGATTCAAACATCGCGTCTGGAAAAAAAATCTTAATTACGACAATATCAATTAATTGTAAAATAAATTCAGCACAGGGCTCTCGTGAAAAAGTTAGAATGCCGTTAAGTCTATATGTAAAGAATAATATTGTGTGATCTGATGAACTATTTATGAATTTCTAAATGTTGATTAAAACAGGCAGGTAGCAATTGTTGCGGCAAATACAAAAGACTATTACTGAAGACTTTTTTTTAGTAGCTTAGTACGTTGTAACGGAGAAAAAAATTAACAAACTGTGCAGAATGAATAGAGTGAATTGAGTAATCTCCAGTGTTTTGTAAAAACATTCAGAATAGTATTTAAAAGTGCAAAATTCAGGAACCAATGATAGATCCGTTTAACTTTTAATGGAAGAGTCAAGAGACCAAACCCGCCAACCGCACGGTAAGCACAATAAGCTGTGACGCAAGTTGAACCAGTTGATCTTATACAATTAGCAAGCAATGTTTTTAAGATTGATTTAGATCGCAAACTACCAGCTTTATTGTGCTGCAATAAATGTGACCAAGTACCCTGGGAACTCAACAGCTTCTGTGTAAGCTATGATTCACTGCAATTACAAAAAACGAATTACAATTATAACTAGAGCAAC
The DNA here is from genome assembly GCA_037952995.1 of Hyposoter didymator. Taxonomy (NCBI): domain Eukaryota; kingdom Metazoa; phylum Arthropoda; class Insecta; order Hymenoptera; family Ichneumonidae; genus Hyposoter; species Hyposoter didymator. The sequence continues at coordinate 15,157 of JBAJMU010000050.1, forward strand.
AACAACAACGTTCGTTTCTCCGGATGACTCTCTCATCTTAACAACAGACGCCTCAGATACAGCCGTCTGGAGCAGATGGTCGGCGAAATTCGGAAACCTGTCGGATGTTTCTCGCGCACTCAGCCCTGCTGAAAAAAAATTACAGTACGTACGACAGGGGGCTGTTGGCCATTTTCGCGGCAGTAAAATTCTTTCTCCACATTCTTGATGGTCGACAGTCGACACTTCATCATTCGAACCAGTGTTGCCAGATTGGGGGATTTCCTCCTAGATTTAGGGGTATTTCATGGGGCACACTGGAAACACAGGGAGAAAAATAATTCAGGGGTTTTTTGGGGGTTTTTAAAAAAACGCCAATTATTTTTGAAAAAGTTATTTTTTTCGATGATTCGAGAGAATAAATTCGTTTGTATGACGAACCGAATGAATCGTCAGATGTTAAGAAGTCTCGTGGTCGCTTCTCGAACTCGGTCGTACCACTTGACCGTTGCGCCACGGAGTGATGATAAACTAATATTGGCAGGGGGTTCCCCTTCCCCATGTACAATGTACATCGTCACACGAATACAAAATACACACAGACACTACAGACAGTGCAGACACTAAATTGAAATAATCGAATGAACGAAACGACCGTCTCGACATCGTCCATCTCCATAAGCTGCATCGATGAAGTTGATCTTTTTTAACGCATTTCCTTGACGCATATTATGAAAGTATTTCACACTGTAAGGACTACAGAAGGCTGCTGATAATGCTACGTCCATGTCAATTGCTGGAACCGTTTTTGTCCACGTGTTTTATCCATAAATCCTAACCGATAACACGCCCATTTTTTTACAGTTTTTTACACTAATTAGTTATTAGTTTTTTATACACGATCCGCGGAACTGCTCTCATCTTGAGAGAATTGGCGTTAAAACAATTCCGAAAGAGAAAAAACAAACAAATACGTACAAAAGTTCGTAACGAGTTGGAATAAGGACCCGGCTTGCGTTGGTAAGTAATAACACCAATCTGACAGATTCCTCGGAAAAACAAATATCAAATCAAAAATTCTAAAATTCGAGTTCAAGGGCGAAGTACGAACCTCGAATATCTCATGCCAACGATTTTTCGAATGTATTTTCATTTTTCCTAATCATTTAATTTTTTTTTGTAATTAGGGTGGCTGCAGCCAATTGTTGCTGATGCAACAAAAGCTTTCTGTCCGTATTGTAAGGTGACTTTAGTCGCACATGGGAAGAGTTTGCAGGAACATGCCGCATCGAAGAAACACCTACAGTCTACCAACGAGGAACGTGAGGTTGTCATTTACCAAAATTGATCAATTCGCAAAAGTGAAGCTAACACGGAAACGAAAAATTGCCGAGCTCAAAATCGCGACGTATGTAGCGGAGCATTGTTCGATAAAAAGCGTCGATCTGTCGATGATGATTAAAGGTCTCGACGAAGACTCGACAGTTTTGCAGGCCATTAAGCTTCACCGCACTAAGTGCTTAGCTTTGGTGAAAAACATTATTTCGCCGTGCATTTTGCAAGAGTTACTCGAAGACATTTGCGATAGTCACTTTTCGCTTATTATTGACGAATCGACGACAGTGGATACCAAAAAGGTTCTCTGTATTATGATCCGGTATTTCAGCAAAACGAAAAAAAAATCGTAACAACGTTTAATAGATTAATTGAGATGGGAGCCGGAACATCGGATGCCATTTCACGAGCAGTGCTGCATCAATTAAAAATCGATGGCCTTCGGCCACAAAAGCTAATCGGTCTTGGAGTCGATGGTGCAAGCGTAAATGCCGGAAGACACCATTCGGTGTCAACGTTATTACGCGAGGTAAACCCAGAGCTCATTATAATAATATGCATTTGTCACTCACTGCATCTCGCCACGGAACAAGCCTGCAAGGCCTTGCCAAGGCATATCGATTTTTTGGTACGGGAAACCCACCTTTGGTTTACCCAAGGTACCAAAAGACAAATTGCATATGCAAAAATTTATCAAACGCTTTCAGATAAATCGCCAAAAAAAATTGTTAAAATATCCGATACGCGTTATATTGTGCCCTGAGCGCAACCAAATTCCTTAGAATGTATAAAAATCATACATCGATCGTCAGCACTCAGTTCATCGACCTTTCGAGCACAAGTCACTTCAAAAATGCATTTCTCATCAAAACCTCGCTCGAAGTCCGAGCGAGGCCACACCAAAATGCTGTCGATCATATTTTGCAATCGACAGTCCCGATCCACCTGCACACTGGGCAATGACCTCAAGACGTCAGACGATCGATTGCCCACCACCAATAATTACCACCTCCACCATTTAACGACAACCCCTAAGTTTATGAAAGAGGAAGCAACATTTCTATGCAGGTAGTCTGCGATCCGAAACTTACCGGATCACTCTACGTAGGTTAAGCTTGCAGAGCGAAGTTTCAAAAACTATATTTTCAATAACGAGGAATTAAGTGCTTTTTATGTGCTAATTATGTGCTCTATTAAAAAATTTTGTGCTCTTATAGATTTTCTAGAAAAAGAAGATTTAAAATGCGCTGCCCACACGTGTCAAGTTGGCAGAGCATTGGATGAAAAAAAAACATTTACGAGTCAAATCATTGCATAGAAATTACGGGCTTTTTACGTGCTGCTGATATGTTGAATTGAAATTTTTTTTAACTTTATTGTTCGTTCGGAAAATATTGAAATTTACAAATTTCCGCCCACGCTAGGCAAGCTAGCAGAAAACTATCTTAATAAAATATTTATTGAAAACCGATAACACATGAATTATGTGCTTTTTATGGGCTAACTACACGTGCTATTGAAAAATTTTGGGCGTTATGGGAATGAGTAAAATTTCGAACTTTCCGCCCACTCGTGTCAAGTTGGCAGAGTTGTGGGTTGAAAAAAATGTGAAGAAGAAAAATCGTTGCACAGCAATTACGGGCTTTTTACGTGCTACTCATATGTTGAAAAGATTTTTTTTTTTTAATTCATTATTATTCCCGTAAGCATTGAAATTTGGAAATTGCTGCCCACTGTGACGGTCTGGCAATAATGGAAGGAATAGAGGTGGCCTGTAGCGCAGTGGTTAGCGCTCTGGACTCACAGTCCGAGGGTCCCCGGATCGAGTCCCACTCGGATCACCTTTTTATTCGCTCATTATTCTCAGACCGTGCCTCGTCACAAATTGGTGTCAGAGTTTCTCGGACCGACAACACGTTCACACATACTACGGTCCAAAGCGGCCCACACTACGGCCCACAGCGGCACATATCCGCCCACAGAGGCAGAATCTACGAAAGCCCAAACGCGGCAGAAAATGAATCTTCGAAAAATGAATTAAAAATGTGACGTTAGTCGACGAGGACGTCGAACACTGTAAGAGGGGGAGTGTGACGGTCTGGCAATAATGGAAGGAATAGAGGTGGCCTGTAGCGCAGTGGTTAGCGCTCTGGACTCACAGTCCGAGGGTCCCCGGATCGAGTCCCACTCGGATCACCTTTTTATTCGCTCATTATTCTCAGACCGTGCCTCGTCACAAATTGGTGTCAGAGTTTCTCGGACCGACAACACGTTCACACATACTACGGCCCAAAGCGGCACACACTACGGCCCACAGCGGCACATATACGCCCACAGAGGCAGAATCTACGAAAGCCCAAACGCGGCAGAAAAATGAATCTTCGAAAAATGAATTAAAAATGTGACGTTAGTCGACGAGGACGTCGAACACTGTAAGAGGGGGAGTGTGACGGTCTGGCAATAATGGAAGGAATAGAGGTGGCCTGTAGCGCAGTGGTTAGCGCTCTGGACTCACAGTCCGAGGGTCCCCGGATCGAGTCCCACTCGGATCACCTTTTTATTCGCTCATTATTCTCAGACCGTGCCTCGTCACACCACGATTGTCAAGTTAGCAGAACACAAGCTTAAAAAAATGTCTTCTAAAAAAACCGAGTACGTAAAAGTTATGTGCTTTTTATGGGCTGACTACACGCGAAGTTCAAAATTTTTGGGCGCCATCGGAATAAGTAAAATTTTGAATGTTCCGTCACACGTGTAAAGTTGATAGAGCATTGCGTTAAAAAAAATGTGAAGGAGAAAAATTTTTGCAGAGCAATTACGGGCTTTTTACGTGCTACTCATATGTTGCAAAGATTTTTTTTTAAATTCATTATTATTCCCGTAAGCATTGAAACTTGGAAATTGCTGCCCACGATTGTCAAGTTAGCAGAACACTAGCTTAAAAAAATGTCTGACAAAAAAACCGAGTACATAAAAATTATGTGCTTTTTATGGGCTGACTACACGCGATGTTAAACATTTTTGGGCGCCATCGGAATAAGTAAAATTTTGAATGTTCCGTCACACATGTAAAGTTGATAGAGCATTGCGTTAAAAAAAATTGCCAAGAACAAAATAATTGCACGGCAATTACGGGCTCTTTACGTGCTGCTCACATGTTGAATGCATTCATTTTTTAAAATTCATTATTATTTCTGTAAACATTGAAACTTAGAAATTTCTGCCCACGCTTGTCGAGCTAGAAGAAAACTAGATTTATAAAAAGTCCCGTCAAAAAACCAATAACATACGAATTATGTGCTTTTTATGGGCTAATTATACATGCTATTAAAAATTTTGGGCGTTATCGGAATGAGTAAAATTTCGAATTTTCCGCCCACACGTGTCAAGTTGGTAAAGCATTAGGTTAAAAAAAAATTTCCACGAAGAAAATCATTGTACAGCAAATACGGGCTCTTTACGTGCTACTCATATGTTGAAAAGATTTTTTGTTTTATTCATTATTATTTCTGTAAACATTAAAACTTTGAAATTTCTGCCCACGCTTGTCTAGCCAGTAGGACACTAGCTTAATGAAATGTTTAATTAAAAAACCAATTACACACAATGATGTGCTTTGCCTGGGCTAACTACAAGTGATATTAAACATTTTTGGGCGTTATCGGAGGAGTAAAGTTTGGAAATCGTATTATTCGTATAGATTTCTTAAGTTTTATTTTTTTCTCTCAAAAATGGCATTAACGTTGATTTTTCTCAAATCAAGACATCACTGCGAAGCGGCATGTTGGAGATTATCGTACATTATCATTTGAATAGATGATTTATAATGCGCTGGACAATTTTTCTCTTCAGAATCAAATTTGACCCAAGTGCCATTACGATAGATGATCGGAACGTAATGCCCGATCAGGGAAAAATTGGCATTTCTGGTTGTAATATTCGGGCCCAGAAATTCGATGACTCCAACCAGTTGATAAGGGAAATCCATCAGTGAAAGTTGGATAGTTTTTGGGATGTCACGCAGTAAAATTTTCGGATTTGTGTCGTTCATGACATCTTTTGCTATGACTTCGAGAACGATGAAACCTCCTGAAAACATTCAATTGGGCCCACAAACAAGCTATAAAGTAACGATAAGAAAATGGTTTTGAAGTAGAACAAAATAGAACAGAGTATAGACATTGTTTACAAAAAATTTGTAACATATTCAATTATGCGATTAAAAAAACTTGAATTGAATTGAAATGAGATGGTATTTTTTGTACTATTTTACTGTATATAAGAGTGCGGCAGCTCTCGCGCTACGTTTCCTTATTAATACTTGGCGTCAAGCCGCTGCCGCGCCTTTTGATGTTTGTTTTACTCATTTTCTGTTACGCTCATTTTTTTTTTCATTTTTTACCTGGTATTTTCAAATCTACTCTCAAAACTCCTTCACAGCCGCCTTGGGCACACTTCCGGTCATTTCCAGCAAGTGTGATTTCTTCTTCAATGCGTTGATTGAACGAATCTGACAGCAACGCACTGCTGCTGATCGTCGCTGTTGTCAATTTCGTTATCCGTGGGCTGCAACCTCGTTTGCAAAAACGCCCCTCTTCAAAGCTGCCAATACATCGCAGCAATTTTCCGCATAGACTCGTTACGGTTGTCTCACATGAGAGCTAGTAGCAGCCCAGATCTTCGCGTCCATGTTTTTTAAAAATTTCGCATAAAATTTCGCTTCTTGACCGATAGGCTGCATTCGTGATGCCAGACGTTTTAACGCTTCCAACAAGAGCGAAAAACTTGGAGGAATCGCTATTTCTTTCGATGACATCGTGAAAAAAAACGTCGGAATCAATTGCCGCGGTTAAGAACAACTGGAATACAGAATCAAATGCGCACGTATTCGACAGATCCATTCTTTGATTGCCTTTGCGGATTGGCTTAAGCTCGAGTTTATCGCCGTTCTTGAAACGAGGGACTTTGCACAATTTTTCCTTAACAAGGAATTAGTTTGCCGGATAATTTTCGCGTAAGTATTTGCTGTTCTTTTTGAATTTGGTTGCCAAACCACCCCAGTCTTCAACAATTTTGGATTCTATTACTCTGGGACCGTCATTTTGGTTTCGGCAAGCGAGACAAATACGGCGTTGACCATATCCTTTGTCGTCGGCGTCACGAGCAAGAGAGCACGTGTCCAGTGCATGAACTGATATTCCGCACAGCTAAAATTCAAAGTGCCACCGTCACGAATACAATAAAAACTGAAACACATTGTACACACGGAGAAAATGAAAGCTCAAAGATTACTCCCGTTACAGCAATAGAAACGGAGAATAACCCTGCATTTCAAGTGGTTTCTAAAACACTTAGTGGTTGCTATATGCAAATATTTATGAAAAGAAGAGGCAATCGTGTGTTTTTTTATGAAAATTTACGTTTCACGCAGTAAAAATGGCCCAAAATTATAGGTTGTTCCCTATTTCTATTGCTGTAATGGTAATTAATTAATTTTTATTCTTTTCATGTATCGTGTAACGGAACGACGCGTCCCGTCCCACGGATGTCAAGTGCTCTGGCGCACTCGCTCTATTCGCGAGGTAAGCGGAGCCATTCTTCCGCAATTCGGGAAGACACACCTCATTAGCGAGCCCTTGCCACACCTTCGTGAGATGTCACAGCAGCGAGACGCTAGCGAGACGGCCCATCGGCCCGCCTTGCTCGTCACGCCTGTCATACGCTGACGAAAAACTCCTTGCTCTTCCTTGCTTCCTGATACTCGCGGAGATCCCACTTTCGGGCGCAAAAGCGATAATTATAACAACAAATTATCGCCGACTGGGGGGAAAGACAAAGAGTTCG
>JBAJMU010000050.1:39842-50737 GCA_037952995.1 Hyposoter didymator
CACGGTGCTCAAGATGCACGGTGCTCAAGATGCAAGATGCTCAAGATGCACGGTGTTCAAGGCTTCCTCTATGAGGTGCTATATTTTTTATTTTGGCTCCCACATAAAGTAAGCTTTCAGCTTTGTTCTAAAAGCTTAAGGAAGCAATTTGCTACTTTTGATTTTCTTAAAAAATGTAAACTGATCGATCGACTTTTAACTTTTCAAAATTTTAAGAACCTATATTGGCTCGATTTTTTATAAATCTGTATTTATAACTCAATTTTGGAAAGGATTATTACGCAAAACTATTCATAAAAACAAAATCGTTATTTTATTTAACGTTTAAGTTGGTTTTTAGCCAAATATGTTCATAATAACTATGAACATTCCCAATAAGCATTTAGGACGATATGTGGAAGAAGATAGGATCTCAGAAAGCTGTAAAGCAGAGTTTGGAAAAATACCATACCAGGTATTATTCAAATACCATTACTATATAATTTCAATTTTTCTATTGTTCAATATTTTCTGGTTCAATGTAGACGTGCTTGAAATGTCCCACAATTTCGAAAAATAATATTCATAATACATGTTTCCTGATAATATATCATAATATTCATGATAATATATCATAATGTAACGAATTTCACGTCATTTTATGAGAACCGCAATTTTTTTTCATATTTTAAAAATAATTTAAAAAAGTCTGCAGTTACTCACAATCTCTTTATGGCTCTTATTCGCAGTCAGTTTTCAAATACGATTCTGTTTTCAAGTCTTGTTTTCATCGAAGTATGGAGTGTTATCTTTTGCAAATCGGCTTTTAGAAACTGACTTATATTTGAAAACTGACTGTGTTTATGATTATTATGATTAATCTGTTGGGAATCTTCACATGTTATTTTAAACATCTTTGTTTTCGAGATGCACGACGAGAAGGTAAACCAACACACATCTCATAAAAAAAATTTAAAAAAAAGTTATTACCACATACAACGATAAAAATAAATTTTCGTCTTTTGATAAATATAACGGTATAAAGGTCATCAATAATTTGAATCATTGTTCACATTTGTTAGAGATTCTTGCGTAGTGATAATAAGACAAAATGAAAATAGCACCTCATAGAGGAAGCCTTGAACACCGTGCATCTTGAGCATCTTGCATCTTGAGCACCGTGCATCTTGAGCACCGTGCATCTTGAGCACCGTGCATCTTGAGCATCGTGCATCTTGAGCATCTTATGAGGAAGCCATTTGCTAATTTCAATTTGCAGCATTTTCTATCTTTCTTCTACGAACTTTAATACATCTCTTTGTTAAAATCCGTAATAAAAATTTCTAGTGCAGTAGTCAAGAGTAGTCTCGCGCAGTAGTATTTATTCTTCTGGAAAAGGTAATAACTCATTTTCATTTATAATTCTCATACAGTGCCTACGCATTTGTTGAATATCTGTTGAATACTTGATATTAGATGGGTCATGTCCAAAAGCTATAGAGACAGCAAATGCTGCTGCATATAAGCCACAAGAACTAAAGTCTGGTTGTTTAGTAACTTTTTCAAATGTGATATTATTCGGTGTTAGATTGGGATATCGCCTTTTGATGTACGTTCGTTCGATCATTGCAAGATTATTATGTGTGTGCGTTTCCCAGTATAAACTATCGTATATATGCAATTTAACACCATCGTAGTAGATACAATGCCAGTGTCCACCGGTTAACTGCCCTCCAACAATTTGAATATCGGGAGTAAATATTGGATTCACCCAATGTAAGCCTTGAATAAAAAGTACATCTAGTGGTGTAAAGGCGGTATTTCTGCGTATTATATTCAAAATTATATTCAATGGCCGGTCATCAAGCCATGAATCTTTTTCTAAAACGTTTTCCTCAACGGTTTGCGGTTCTCTTGATGCGTATGCTTTCTCCGTTGTTTCACTTTCGTTGGGTCTTTTTTTACGAGAAGTTGTCATTATTGACGTATTTTGATCATTAATATCATCGTTGATTATTGACCACTCTTCATCATTATTTTCGATTCCTTCGAAAATGCCATTTGGATTATATAATTTATCTAAACTATCTTCTATAGTGGTTCGATATTCTTTTTCTGAATGATTTTCTGGAAGAATTTCGCAATTTATGACACTCGTTGCTGTGCCATTCACCATATTTAATCCAATAAATACAGGTTTATGATCTGAGAAATATGTTTCATAAACTCCAGCTGTATAGTTTAACATTACATTTGATACGAATATGATATCTATTTGCGTATTCATATTTGTGGTCGATATTTTAGGCGGAATTGCTCGTTTAAAATGTAAGTTGTTCAAATGTTTTTCTAAAAATCCCCCTTCATTGTAAGAATCATAATTAAAATCACCTATGATAATCTTTTCTCTTCCCGATACTCCTTCCAAAATGTTGTCCAATTCGCGTGTAAACACAGTTCTATTTACTGATGGAGACTTATAGCCCGTAATGATTTCTACATCATTTGCATGAACGTGGATCAAGTCAATATGGTGATGCTGTCCATTTATAGTTTCATCTTTTTTTATATGACCATAAATTGATGCGTGCAATTCTTTTCTGATGAAACATATAATTCCTTTTGCTGAACGGTTAGTGTAATCATCAGAACGAAAAATGATTGCAAATCCATCAATAATCAAATTATCGGTTGAGACGGTTTGTGATTCTGAAAAAATCAACAAGTCTGCTTGCTGATACCATCTATCGCAGGCGATGTTAATTATATTTTTTTTCAATGATCTCACGTTCTGATAGATAATTTTCAATCTATCCCCGTTTATAACTTTTGTATATGATAATTTTAAATAGCTTTCACTTTTTAAACGTTTCATTTCTAACTCCAATGGATTATCTGAAGATGGTTTTTTTGGTGGTTTGAAAGTACCCAGAATGTACAATCCTGACAATTTAGTCACTCTACTGAAAGCTACATAAAGTATTGACCTTGTCATGTGTGAATTATTTCTCAGATCTATACAAACTTTTTCATACGTTTGACCTTGACTTTTATGAACTGTTAAAGCTTCAGCAGGTGTTATGGGAAATTGTTGTCTGACAGTTTGGTATCCCATTCTTTCATTTGTGTTTAATACCAGAGGTACTAGTGATATCGGAATCAAATGCATTTCGATTGAATTTTCACTCATATACTTTAGAAAGGGTCTGCGTTGTTTAATACCAACATTATCATTGTTAAAGTCGAGCCATATTTTTATTGGTTCTTCTGTTCCAGGTCGGAACGTGATGTGTTTCAAATTACCACAAGCACCATTAACTAGGCCATCTGTCACATCTATATTATTAGTGATCATATAATTGATTCCGATTTTCAAAGTAATTTTGTAAGACAAACCACCACATTCAGTTCTTTTTTTATTTTTCAATGATGTAAGTATCTTATTCCTTGTTTTGCTACTTACTTTTCCCAAAATTGAATCTTTTGCTTTTGATGTATAAGCTATGCCATCTTTTAAGTCAATTCTCAACTTGTTGTATCTATCAACTGCACAATTATCATAGTACAATCTTATTGTGTTGCTCGGTACATCTTTTTCAATCGTTTCCCTTGATCTAATTAGTATAATGTCGCTTTCAGACATTGTTCCTCTTGCAAGGTTGTTAAGAGCGTCTATGAAACTTTTGTCTTCTTTTTGTCTCATTACTTCCGTTAACTCAAAAAATTTGAATTCTCCCCATAAAACGTTCCCCGAAAAGATACTTAACATTGAAGATTTTGGTGCGAGGTATATCGGAGTATCCATAACGGGTGGTAGTTGATAAAGGTCACCGACTACAAGGACAGACACTCCACCAAAAATTCTATCACGTCCCATTATTTGCCTCAATCTTGTATCGATACGGCTGAACATAGTACTACCTACCATTGATATTTCGTCAACAATTAATAATTTCAATTCAAATAAATTTTCTCTAATCGTATTTGCCACGTCAGCTGATAGTTCGGGCATCTGCCCACCGTATTGTGTTATTGGTAAAGCAAAAGCAGTGTGCAATGTAACACCTCCAATTAAAAAAGCTGCTTTTCCTGAAGGTGCACATAATAATATTTTGATTGAACTGTTTTTTTCTCCGGGTACTTCATCGAAATAATTCATGAGTAATTGATAAATACTGTTTATCACCGTGCTTTTTCCAACACCAGCTGATCCACTCATATACAATTGAATCGGCAAATTGCCAGTTTTGAAGCAATTAAAAATGTGCATCACGATATCTCTTTGTTTTTCATTCAATTTACGGAGTAAGTCCATCATTTCATCTTTTGTTATCTTTGGTGGACTACTTATTTTTCTTTTATTCTTCTTCGAGTAATCTTCCACACCGCTTTGTCCGAAAATATCTATTTCCTGATCTTTCGTAATTTTCGGTTTGATAAACGATTCCACTTCTTCTTCTTCGATATCTTGTTGATCATGTTGTGCTTCAGCTAATGCATTATCAATTTCTGTATCACCTATTACAGAAAATTTTTTCCGATTTTCTTCAATTGTACGAATATTAGCTTGATAAAGTTTTTCACAGTCTTGAGTCTCTACATCTACCATTTCATTTTCGAATGGGAGAAAGAGTAGAATTTGTTCTCTGAAATAGTTACATCGGTCTTCCGCTAATTTATAACGACGAAATCTGATGATTTTTGTTTCTCTTTTTTTAATTTCACTTTCCTTATCATATTCGTCATCATTTTCGGTTGTAAGTTTATAATTTTTAATTTCGTAATTTGCCGCAAAATCAGCTAGACAAACATCTATCAGTTGAACACTTCGATTTTCATATTTTTCAATAACATTTTTGTAGTATATATCTGTAGAATCGTCATTCATGCCTTTTAAATCTTTAAAATTTTTTAACATACGAACACGTTCTTTTTGCGGAGCAGTATTAATATAAACAACAGCTCTACTACATATTGCAAGAGGTAACCCAAGAACGTGATAAACCGCTTCTTGCGCAGACATAGTATTACCGTTTATGAAAACGTTGGCGATATTTCTAAATTTTTGTCTTATACTCAAATTTTTATTCTGTTTAAAATCTTTCGCTGCTTCTCGCAGCAGTCGCGATAATCCTGCATCTACTTTAGTAACGTAATTGATCATGTATGAAGCACAACTATATGGGTCTAAAACAAATTGGATATCCATATTTGATTCGAGAAGAGTTAATATTGTTTTATTGTATGCATTTATGGCCACTTCGTTGCTTTGTCTTTTTAAGAATATTTTAGTTCTTGATAACGTACTTCTAATGGCACGAATGTAATCACTTTCTGCCATTTCCAACTGTATTAATATATCTTCAAAAGATACAAGTTTGTTAGTATTGAAAAATTCAAGCATAAGATCTTTAATTTTTTTGATATTCATTTTATCATTTTTAGTACGTTCATTTTTATCTAAAGGTTTAAGAATCATTGTCTCTCTCATTACAAATATTGGAATGTTAAACCGGCACAAAACTTTATTTTTGCGTCCTTTGTAACATGTTGGCTTGTGTTTATGCATTTGTAATCGAATTAATGGATTTTTATGATCGTATGCACACGAAATATGTTCATCTATCCATTGTATTAGTTGTTTATTCGAATCGTTGCATTCTTCATCATAAACTGGAGCATCTTTGCAGTACACAAGATTGTGCGTGTGAACTGAACCTCTTGCTTGAAATTCTCTTCTTTGAAATGAATCAATAACATAGTTTTCTCCGAAAGGGCCATTTCTGTTTTCTAGTATAGACATTATTTGTTTAAATCTTTCTTCTATATATCTGACACATGTAACAGGATCTTCTCTTATCAATTTATTTTTCTCGCATATGTCCAAATTTATAGCTTCAAATGTGCTAATCTTTTCATTGTATCTTATTTGAAACAAAATTTTTAATAAATCTGCATTTTTATGCTCTGATGCAGAAAGTGTAATAAATAATGTTGGAACTCCGCATTGCCTGATCATGCCAAGTAAATGCTTTTTTCTATCTTCCCAATATGATGGTGACGATCTAACTTGTTTTAAAAATCTGAAACCATCGTCGTGACGAATAGAATCATTTAAGAAATTACTGTCTTTAATTTTTTCCACTGTCAAATTATCATTTTTATTTACTCGTCTCAAGCAAATATTTATATTTGAAATTACTGATTTCTCTAATTTTTGTTTGGCCATAAAGAGTAACCGTGTTGGTTCACACGATCTTCTGTCTTTGTTTCTAGATTCGAATTTAATTCGTTCCGAGTATGTTAACTTATTATTTTTATCTAAGATTTCACCACCAAAAATTTTTGGGAAGCATAGTTCATCTATGTGTTCTATTAAATGCCAAGGAACTGGGCTTTTGTCTTGTCCAGGAGCGATTATTTGAGTATTTTCAGATACCTCTTTGTTTCTATCGATTATAAGGACTTCGTCGATAGGTTCAAAACAAAGTGACTCTTCAGAATCTGATTCGTCGTCGTCTTTTTCTTTTTCTGAAGCATCGAACATTTTCGTGCAGTCATCAAACTGATCAGTATGATCTACGATAAATTCTAATTCTTCGTTAAAATTTTTTTCATATTTACTAAAAAAATTGTTGTCGATATTCACATTGTGTTTAACATACAACGGTGTGTGTCGTAGGTATTCCAAAGCTTCACAGATTTTAGCTGGTTTTATTGTTTCGTACATGTAATCAGACTTGTGTTCCACATGCCGCTTCAGTTTTATTTGTATTGTTGACATTTCATCGAAAGTGCGTGGTAAGACACTTATCATTTCGTTAATTTCTACCGGGATGTTAACTATACTTCCTTTCAATGATAATTGAGGATTAATGGCGTGTGGTTGCAATGCTCTTATTTGCATAAATGGAATATATGGTGATACCATACGTTCTTCAACATTGGTCAAGTTTGTTACAATTTTTGGCACATTAGGGAACTTTAAATCAGCATTTGATGCTGTTTTTGGAACATCTCCCAACGTGATGTATTTTTTACACGTCTTACAGACAAATTCTGATGAATTATTAACGATTTTATTCATAAATTGATCAACGTCAATATTTGAATCACTGAACTTCTTTCGTATTTTGTCGCTGCTAAAACGTTCAACCGATTTTAAGAAAAATAAATTGTCACAACACACGCATACTATATCGGGCCCCAGTTTTCTTTTATTCAGAAATTCTATTATCAATTTATTCTTAGAACATTCAGTATCTTCAGTTCCATTGTTTGCCATTTTCTGTGCCAGATTCTTGTAGTTTTCTCGAAATTTAAAAAAATCATCTAGTCTTAATGATCTCTTACGGTCTCTGTCACGTTTTCTTTCGTTGATTATAAAATCTTGATCTTCACGCACTGTTTTTTTCCGAATCATATTACATTTATATTCAGAGGATTTATATTCCGGATTAGTGCGCATTATTTTGTTTCGACAAATATTTTTTTGTTTTTCAGTAATGCAATAATTTATATTTTTTCTTGCTACTCGCATTCTTTTTATATTTGCTTCTTGTTCCAATTCTTTGCACAACGGATCTTCTCGTATTTCTCTTATTCGTTTTCGATTCATCTCGTTTTCAACTTCTTTGTACAAATGATCTTTACGTGTTTCTTTCATTCTTTGTACATTTCTATCTCTTTCTATTTCTCTATAAGAAGGATCTTGACGTTTTTCCGTCATTCTTTGAACATTTGTGTCTCTTTCTATTTCTCTGTAAGAAGGATCTTGACGTGTTTCCGTCATTCTTTGTATATTTCTGGCCCGTTCAGTTTCTCTGTAAGAAGGATCTTGACGTGTTTCCGTCATTCTTTGTATATTTCTGTCCCTTTCAGCTTCTCTGTAACAAGAATCTTGACGTGTTTTCGTCATTCTTTGTACATTATTTTTATTTTGTTGTCTTCTGTATACAGGATCGTTTCGCAAGTTTCTTAATCTTCCAATATTCTTTTTATTCTCTTCTTCCCTGTATACCTTGTTTTTTTCTCATTTTTTCCATTTTCTGGCGGTTCTCTTTACTGAATTTATCAACATCATTATTTTTTTAAATTTTTCTATCCATCTCACCTTCATCAGACGAGGAATGATCACATTTATGTATATTTCTTTTTTTAATAATATTTTTTCGTCTATTCACTCGTTCTTTTTCTGTAAACGTTTCGCCAGATCGTAATTCTCGTAGCTTATTTTTACAATAACTCTTCTTTGTTATTTCACTTTTGCGCTTTAATTTTGGCATTTTTATCAATTAACCAACAATATTTAATAATAAAATTTTTGCAATGGATGACAACGAAATTTCTGTGTTTTTCGCAAAAATTGCGACGTTTCTGTGTTGAAATTTTCATAAAAAATGATGTTTTCCAACTCTCATGTTCCACTGAAAATGCACCTATAGTTAAAATAATATCATAATAATCATTCAATAATAATATATTGAATAAACTTCAAATGGCAAAATCATCTTTGAAAACATATTTCAATAGCTACAGGGATGTAGCAAAATGACATGTCGAAACTGAAAAAATCATTAAAGATAATGTGACGATCATCGACGACGTCAATGAAAACAATGGGATCGTCGATGTGGTAGTTGACGAAAACTCCGGAGACGTCTCTGTAATTGACAAAAAAACTACGAAAGCGTCGACGTAGTTGATGACGTCGACGATTTCATGATTTTTGTTAACACTTCCAACGTCTCCATGATTTCAGTCGTAAGGTTAACGAATCGATGATATTGTCAACGACGTCAACGTCTTCATGGTCGCAAAACGTCACCACGTCACAAAAATCATGAAATCGTCGACGTCGTAGTTGACGAAAACTACGGAGACGTCTATGGTATTGACAAAAACCACTAAGACGTCGACGTAGCTGTCAAGAACCATAAAGCCGTCGACGACGTTGACAGAATCATCGATCCGTTGACGTTTACAACGAAAATCATGGAAGTTATTCCTTTAAAATGTTGTATGTTCAAAAAATATAGCGAAACTTTGGGTAACCGCGTTCAACGCATGTAAAGATTCATAGTTTACCTTTGTGATTTTTCAATTTCGAATTCGACCTTCCCAAATATGTTTTTTTCTTCCAAATCTGTTAAATTTTTGTTGAAAATTTTACAAAATCTTCATGAATTTATTCTTATTCCGCTTCAATCGTCAATGCTAAGCTTTTCCTATTTATTCGTCAAATAAAAATAGCAAGCACATATTTTCTTGATGACGTTTGAAAACGAACTGTCAAAAGGTTGATTTTAGTTTTCGTTGCTATGAAAAACTATCAATCAATTGCGATTGACATAAAATATTAGTATCAAGTTGGCTGTGCAAATACTAACAAATTCGTATTGAAAATACGCGGTCGGTGCGTGTTTTCAGCGATCACACAAGTTAAGCAGCATCCACTGAGGGTTAGTACTTCGTTGGGTAACCGCTTAGCCATGCACCGGCTGGCGTATCAATCGCTGAGGTGATAAGAGTTTTCTCTAAGTTTCTGTAGGTGTTTTTCAGGCTCTGATGATGTAGTGGGAATAGAGTTTTTGGAAAGGATCGAAAAAACTGGAAGAGTATACGCATGAGCAATACGCATGAGCAATCATAAATACGATATTTTTTTTTTTTTTTATTATTTACATTACACAATTCAATTTCTTAAATTAACAACAATTGTAGAATATTATTATTTAAATGTGCAATTTATTTATTTATTTTATTGCGAATATGGATTTTAAGTGTGTAAATATAAATTTTATAATTAATTCGTCCCCTGTCTTTGTTGATGTTAATGTCCATTAAAATTTCCGTAACCCTGCTGTCCGTTGTCCCACTCTTGTCTCTGTTGCCGAATTCCCCATCCGTATCCGTTCCAGTTTTCATTATTTCTAAATCCTTGTCCCATGAATTTGTTATTATTTCCCCAATATTTTCCCGTCCCCTGTCCGTATGTCTGTGTCGGTTGATAAACGTTCGTTCGATTGTACCCCCATTTTCCTTGTCCCGTTCTTTGTTCATGTGTCCACCACCATCGTTGTCCTTGTTTGTTTTGCACCCCTTGTTTTCGTTCGTCCCCCCACCATTGTTTTTGTCGTCGTCGTTGTCCTTGTCCTTGTCTCTGTCTGTGTGCCCACCCATTTTCTCGTCCTTGTTCGTCCCACCACCATCCTGGTTGTCCTTGTCCTTGTCCATATGCCCACCCTTGTTCTTGTCCGTATCGGTTTCCCCAGTCTTGTATTTGTCCTTGTCCTTCATCGTTCTGTTTTTTTCTGTCAGTTAATTTTTTTTCCATATTCTTATAATTTTCCACAATTATATTGATATTTTTCTTCAAACTTCTAAATTTGTTTTCCAAATCCACAATCCTGTCTTCATTTTCTCTCTCACTTTCTTTCTCCAAATTCCTCTCTCGATAACTGTCGTCTCGGTCTTTTGTCTTCTCTTCCCATCTTCTCTCTCTATTGTGCTCCATTTCCCTTTTTATATAAATAAAAATTTTCATTTATTTCGATTCTAAATTTTATTTTCAAAACCTAAGTTCATAAAAGAAAGTTGTTACAAATTGACTAAAGAACAACATACTCTAAATTCAAGATTGTCAGAGGTAATTATTAGGTAATAATTATCGACATTTTATTCTACTTGCTTTTTCCAATTCCTTCCACTCCTCGTTTTTCCGCATTCTCTGTCCGCACTCCACTCTCGACACCACATTTCTTCGTCTTCGCTGTCCTCTTCCCTTCTTCTCTTTGGCTCATATCCACGATCGGTTTCGCTTCAAATAAAAATATATATCACTACAGAATTGTGTTTGTGCCCTTTTCACGGCGAAACTAATGAACCAATTTTGATGAATTTTTCACAGGAATGAA
>JBAJMU010000051.1:13117-25026 GCA_037952995.1 Hyposoter didymator
GCTCTCTCTTTCTCGCTTTTTCTAAGGCTATTCCGATTAGCTCTCTCTCTCGCTCCTTTTAAGGTTAGGGTCGACTAGGTGAAACAACCGATTGCGTTGCTGTAATAAAGAATTTATTTTTGTTTTATATTTTGCTATTTACATTATTTACATTATATTCTCACCTGTAATAAAGAAACAACAATTAAGGTTATTTCCTAATCGGTTTGTTCTTTTACTGTTTTGACACTACATGTGAGGATATTGTCTCTCTCTGTTTTCCGAGATCTCCTACCAGCTCCACCGACTCGCGCACCCTCTACTTTCAGCGCTACTGTCCTCTCAGCTGGGGCGCGGGAGAATTCAATTTAAAGAAATACCTTTTCTTTACATATATATATCCACCCTCACAAGCCACGCGTTACAGCGGTTAGATTTTTCTGTGAAAACAAATAGAAACGGGGGTAACGAACAAATGGACTTGTCCAGGCTTTTTTCCCCGTACAGGGGATTTTCGGCTAGGATATCACTTCTTTTTTTCTGACTCCTCCGAAACCTCAATTTTTTTCATGATCACATGATACTTCGTGAATCTTTCCGTATGGTTTGAATTGGTTTAGTTTCCCCAATGCACTCATACACTACCGCTCAAACGTTTAGATACACTAGAGCTGTTAACAAGAAAGATATTCGAATTTCCAAAGTGGCATTTCAGAAAAGATAGATCAGGCTTCAGTTTGCCTTATTTAAATATTTTTTCATTGATTTTTTTTTTTGGCCCAGTGCGGACTTTGGTTCCCGACCGTTTTTATGCCTTTTTTCGACCGTCGCGGATCAGGTGCACAATATAAGGAATTTTATTTTTTTCACTATCTAAAACTTGGAATGCAATGCAGAATTATATCTTCCCCTCTTGAAAAATTTGTTGTGAATTTTTTTCCCACCAGTTATGCAGTTTTTGGCCAAAACCAAAAAGTTTTGAAAAATTTAATACAACTCAAGAAAGATAGAGTTTATAAAAATTTTTACAGATACAAGGAGTTGCGTATTTCACTAAATCGCCTGAAATGTTTTTAGAATTTCGCTTAGAAATTTTTTTCGGACAATTTTTTTAAAATTTGTTAAAAATTTGACTTCTAACTGGAAAAAAATGCTTCACTATCAGGAAGGAATAAATGTACAACATTTTCTTGTGGCTCAGCGACATGATTTTTATGTCACTGAGCCCTCACAACGACAAGATTTTCATATCACTGAGCCCTCTCAGCGACAAGATTTTTATGTCAGTGAGCCCTCGCAGCGACGAGATTTTCATTTGCTTCAGCGACAAGATTTTCATATGGCTCAGCGACAACATTTTTATGTCACTGAGAGATAGCATCGCGTAGCGATCAATCTTCATGTGGTTGCGCGACAAGATTTTCATGTCACTGAGTCCTCGCAGCGACAAGATTTTCATTTGCCTCAGCGACAAGATTTTCATGTGCCTTAGCGACAAGATTTTTGTTTCGCTGACAGATATTACTGCTCAGTGATTTATCTTCATGTGGCTCAGCGACAAGTTCTTGATGTCACTGAGAGTGATCCGGAGCTTTTAGATAACTTGCAGCGATAAGATTTTCATGTGCCTCTGCGACAAGATTTTTATGTGGCTCGAATCAGCGACAAGATTTTTATATCGCTGAGAGTCATTATGTACACTCCCGCTCAAAAGTATGGGTTCACTCATCAAAATTTTTAGCCTCTGTTAAAGTTCGATATCTCAGTGAAAAATAGTCGTAGGATAATTTAATAAAAACCGTTTTGAAGAGGACAGTTTTAGTTTCACTCTTCTTTTTTGAAAAAAAATTGCGATTTTTTTTGTAGCCAACACACGCTTTTGAACACGACAGTTTTTCGACGATTTTTTGAGCTCTGGAAATCTCTTGCCCGGCTTCTAGAAAATGTTATTCACACTTTTACCTATTATAGCTTCACAGGGGATATCGAACGCTTTGTTTTTGTTTTTGAAAAAGAACCGTGCGATTTTTTCTCGCAAAAATATTCTGATTTTCTACGAAAATTGAGATTTTTACGAAATGTGGCATATCACGAAAACGGAGGGGGTTCAGAGGAAATGTCAAGAGGGTGGAAAGTTGTATAAGATTGTGATGAACATGCCGAAAGTATTTCACAATTTTTTTGCAAATTTTTTTTTCCTACTTTCCCAATAAACAGTATTTTAATTTTCTCATTGCTATTTTTTTTTTAAAGGTGCCAGGCATGTTTTTCATTTATTTTAAAACCATCCCTGCGTCATTACAATTGAAAATTGAATTTCTTACCTGTTTTATACGATTTTTTAGTTGAAAAAACGGCCCTTGGCTCTGAGGACCGCGTTGATGGGTCGACTCATTTTTTTGATCAATTTGTTGATTTAGGCTGCCTCGACACTCGCCCATGCTTCTTGAAGCTTGTGCCACGAATCGCTAGCAGACGAAAGGCGGACCTTTCTGACTCCGAAAGCGTAAAATTTCCGCTTGGCCGTCCATAAAAAATTTCCACTGATCTAGGCATGAAAAACATGTCTGGCACCTTAAAAAAAAAAATCAATGAGAAAATTAAAATACTGTTTATTGGGAAAGTAGGAAAAAAAAATTTTGCAAAAAAATTGTGAAATAATTTCGGCATATTCATCATAATCTTATACAACTTTCCACCCTCTTGACATTTCCTCTGAACCCCCTCCGTTTTCGAGATATTCCACATTTCGTAAAAATCTCAATTTTCGTAAAAAATCAGAATATTTTTGCGAGAAAAAATCGCAGGGTACTTTTTCAAAAACAAAAACAAAGCGTTCGATATCCCCTGTGAAGCTATAATAGGTAAAAGTGTGAATAAAATTTTCTAGAAGCCGGGCAAGAGATTTCCAGAGCTCAAAAAATCGTCGAAAAACTGTCGTGTTCAAAAGCGTGTGTTGGCTACAAAAAAAATCGCAAATTTTTTTTTCGAAAAAGAAAAGTGAAGCTAAAACTGTCCTCTTCAAAACGGTTTTTATTAAATTATCCTACGACCATTTTTCACTGCGATATCGAACTTTAACAGAGGCTAAACATTTTGATGAGTGAACCCGTACTTTTGAGCGGGAGTGTAAGTCAGGCTGTAAATGAATAAAATGGTGGGTGTTGGAATCGGTCAGAAGATGTGAGGCATATTCATTAATGAAGCTTATTCTCTCGTCATCGGAGCATGTCGGTAATATGCCAGCTGAAAATTCGAATTTGTGAGGTTATGACGAGCTGTCAAAGCTGTATCACAGCATTCTTTCAGACTCAGTGACGAAAAACTTGCAACACATTCTTCTCCCATAACCTTGCACCCTCGGGAAAATAAATGGTTAGTCAACGTTCGTTGTTCGACAAGGAACAAGTTGTAACAGTTATTTTCTCGAAAATGTCAAGGGCGGAAAAGAAAAATATGAACTTTTTTTTTTAGCTATCTCTCTCACACTCGCGTCAATATGGCCCTTCGAAATATCAGCTGACATTTTCCGCTCACTGGTCTGCACTGTCGTGTGCACGACGGATCCATTTGAATCATCGCAGCCTCGACCAATCAGAAATTTCGCAGCCCGGGATTGGCTATGATGGGCACACAGACCCCTTTGCATGTGCCATATACAGACACGTCAAATCCTTCGATGTAGCGTGGTTCTGACGAAGGCTGAGATAGAACTAAGTCCGTGCAAAGTTTTTTCTCAGCAATTACTTAACCAATCGTACTGAATTCGGGCTCTATCGAAAGAGTATCGCGTAACTAGTCTCCATGTCAATTTTCAGGTCGCTAGACGACTCCTGGGCTTTACGGTTAGCTGAAATGTCATCAAAATTTTTGACCCCACCACCGCGAATCGCTTTACTACGAGAAAGTATCGACTCGGCGAGCGCTCGGAACAAGCAGACGACGCACAGCTGTCAAATGTACTTGTCCCGAGACTCTGCCGAGTCTCTTGATAGCACGCACTGCCGGTTGGCCGATTACGCGGCTGGCGTGTCACGCGGAATCTTGGAGCTATGCCGACGGGGGTCTTGGCCCCTGGCAGGTTGCCCGCGTTGCCCGCAGGTCGTGAAAGCGTCGGTTTAGACATATATATATAGCTTGTGACGTCAGTGTGGAAAAATTCATCGAGAATGAAAACAGACTCCGTAAAACACTCATGTCAGGGTTTGAGGCACTTCTCCAGGTCACAGGTAAAAAATTCATGGACCATCGGATCCACAACCCACGACATAAATACGTAAACTGCCGTCACATTTTTTATAAACCGACGCGTTTTTTAATGACGACCACTTCAAGTTCGAACGGAACGGAACAAGACCCAATCTCGAGGATTATATAGAGACGCGCAGCGTAACTTGCCTTGTCGGTTCGAATCGAATTCGAACTGTTCTCTTCAATACTTGGCTTCTTTACTCCTTAGCTCTTTGGAATACTTGGCTTCTTCACTATATAAAAGTGAAAAAAAACCAAGTATTAAAAACAAATTGAAATCATTTTTTTTTTCAAGCCAAGAAAAAAAATCAGCTATAATAAAAACTTGTGGTGCTTGCTTAAGAAAATAAGCCCGGGAAGATTCAACATGGACATATGCCTGATACAATGCTTATTTTCTTGAGCAAGCACCCGAAGTTTTTGTTGTGGCAATTTTTTTCTTCATGGCTGAAAAAAAAAGAACTATCCTGAGGCATTGCATAACTCTCAGAGGAGAGACGCGAGAGAAAGAGACCTCTGTTTCTTTTATCTTTCCGATTTTCCGTACTAATTGCACTAATTCGTCGGCTGTAGAATCGACCCGAGACCCCGTGGAACGGGTTCGGGAGTCTGGGGTCGCGCCTCTCGACGGTCCGAAATCGCGAAACGTTCCAATATTTTATTTTCAAGGTATGTTCCACTTGGCGCGGAGTCGCTTCCGCATCTCTTTATACACAATTTTACCTTGTGGCAGCATTGCAGCATTGCGCGAAAAATTTTGTATCCACTTCGCTCTCATAAACCACAGAAGACGTTGCGGAGAGGTGAAGTACTCTGTGCGCATACGCTTGACGAGTGGTGGTAATCGTTTAACAAATCGGTACCCGTCAAACAGTATTCGGGGCTTCAAGTTATAACCTGTGGATGTATGTAAACATGGGCGGCGAGACCGTCCTTGCGAATCGGGGCGTTCTGGCGAGTCGCGGTGGGCCCACAAACACCACAAGCGAATACAACACCGCCACCCCCAGGAATAAGCCCAGAATCCACTGGACGAAGCGCTATTGTCAACGGACTGCGGTGCCCGGGTTGCAGCCGTGGACGGTTCACCTCTCGGCTGCTACGGCGAGGAGACCACGGAACGCGGTCAAATAACTAGCCATCTAACCGGTGGGGCCTTTGACTGTGCACTTTGCAAGCCAGGATGATGCTGGTGTCAAAACATAGAGGTGTCAGAACCTTGCGCGTTGCAAGAATACTGGGCACAGGTGATTAAGCAGGCAATTAATATAATTTGTCCCCCGGGAGACAAAAGCATAGGTAGGCATGAGGTGCCAGTCAATCCGAGGTAATTCGAATGGCAGTGTGTAAGGTAATTGGCAGTTAGGTGAAGGGTTTTCTTTCAAATGGCCTCTACCGCGATATTTCGTCCGCGAGATCACCACAATCAAACGCAGGCAGTGTCGTGATATCAGACCCTGATAAGGTTGGCAATTTAGACAATGTACCGATGCGCGCTGCTCGCTTCTGTGCTAGCTTACAAAATATGATAAATAACGTGACAAAATCGACCTCAATGCTGGTTGATTCACCATCCGCGGAGCACTCAAGAAAGGGACAAAAATGGACCGCAAATCCGATCCCGTGATCGAAAACCTTTCGTGCTAGTCGTGTGGCGAAAAAGTGGCGTCACAATATTTATATTCAAGGCGCGACTTTGCAATACTTCACCTTCCTCTTTGTACTTTGAAAAAAAGTTTTTATATTTACCTCGGAAGGGCTCCCGTTCTTCGCCATTCCTTCTATAACAATCGAACGGAAACGGGGGGCACCAACGAATGCACTTGTCCACGCTCATTTCCCCTGGAAGGTTAAAAAAAAAAAAATCAGACTTGGTTTTCGGTAAAAACTGCAAAGCTGACCGCCTACAAAAAAATGGGCGTGATGATTAGGTCTTTGAATAGTAATCGGTGTGTATTTCTTCTCATCTAACTTAATGATCGACGGATGACGCATGATGATCTCACTGATGTAATTCAATTGGATTGACATTGAAAGGAAAAAGCAATAAATGAACGTATTTACAGTGAACGGGGCGCTTTTCAACTATTGGCGGATTTTGCCTTTGTTGATACCTGGGTCATGGCATGCCCAATAATATCAATAAATGACGGAAACCATCTACTGAAAAATGAAGTGTTGCGCCGCTGTGAAGGTGTTGGGCGGCTACTTCTACGCCACCCCGGGGAAGCAATTAACATGCATAAACCGCCAGGCAAGTATTTCCATATGATATAGACATTAAACCACTTCTATAACCCTTTGAAATTGTCGTTTTTAGCACGAAGCATGATGGGAAATGGATCACCGGAATCTCCGGGGCTGGAGAGAATGCCAGCAGAGATGTACGTTCCAAATCAGGAGCAATGGCTCGAGCTCCGGGTACGAAGCTTCTACAACGTTTGCAATGCTGAAATATAAAAACGTGCTACACTATACTACACTAATGAATATATCACCAGCAGAATCGTTAATGCTGTTAGAACATTCAAATTACTCCAGAGCTATTCATTATTTCAATAAATATAAATGTAGATATGTTGTGACGTGGCACTTTTGCTCGTAACAAAAATGATCAACTTTGGCACGGCACGGGAGATCACGTGTGTTCTCGGCAAGGAATTGGTCTCGGAAAAAAATCCTAAAAGGTTCAGCGCGAGCGTATTCCGGCATTATTCTTGATTTTATGATAATTAATTTTATGTATGAGCAAGCGACGGTTCGGAGCGAGTTGTCGAGCGGTAGGAAGAAGGAGTCAAGTCAATGTCAACGATTATTGACAGATGGGAGCACCAAATATTATTGGAAATAATAATAATAATAATGAGTCGGAGCCTTAGCTCCGACCGCCGACGAGAGAGAGGAAATGTTATGAATTAGTGCGAAGTGACGAGTCAGTTCGACGACAGGCCCCGTGCTGTAAACGTCGCCTAATAAATTATCGATCATCTCTGACACGAAATCTATTGTTTCAAACTCACCCTATTAAGTAAAAAGTGAATTTAGTCCCATAGTATTCTTACGTCCCCTCACGCTAGCCCCCCATAAAATTTTTTATTAATTGTGTACCAACAGTAAGTACACTAGCTTATCAATATCATCATTCGTCGATATTTTAATTCATAAATATTATTAAGCATAGAGCTTAGTATATATTCTAACTCTCACATCTTCTTGTATATTATATAAGCAGAACGTAATAAATAAAACCCTTACAACGCGCCCGTTGTACTCAAAAGTACCACGTGCGCTCTAGCACACCCGACTTTTGTCACCCAACACCCGTCAGGTGCATCCCACAGGAAATCTCGGAAACACATAAGATCCAAAGATAAACAGTTTCTCTAATGCAATCTTCAAAATTCTTAATATGGTTTCTCCGAAAAACTATAAATTATCAATATCAAAATTCGAGCAATCTGTAATTTTCTCATCAAGAGTCGCGGCAGCGGCTCGACGCCAAGTTTAAAAGAAATTCGTAGCGCGCGAGCCGGCTGGATCTTATATACAGTAAAATAGGCGTTTTATGACGTCACAGAAACTTTAAATCGTTTTTACAGGAAAACGGGTTGAGGGAAAAATCTCATATTAGACTCGAATTTTCTATGATTTTTTATCTTTCGATTGGTTCTTGGTTGAAGGAAATCCATTGAGCCAATGAAGAGAAATCTAATATTGAAGATTTTGGACGCGAGGTTTGGGATGTTTTCTGTTTCTTGGAGTCAGAAAGGCGTAAGTTGCCTGCGCAGGCACTTGGACATACGCCCTTACGAGTCTGGTGGACATTTTCGGCCCGTGACGTCACCCGCTCCGCTGAACGCGGTATCCCCACTCTTCGCGCGCCACTGAGCGAGAGAGACAGACTATATCGGGCCTCTCTTTCCCTCTACCGCCGTCGCGCCTATAGCGTTGTCTCTCTCGCTCTAACAATTTTGAAAAACTGATATCGCTGGTAATATTCACCAAAGAGGGTCCAAATGGGGCTCATTTTTTTCGTTTTTTAATGCAGAATTACGTGAGCTTGGGGAAATTTTGCTCGAAGTAAAAAAAATAGTCAAAATTTACGACGAAACGATTAAAAAAACGGGAGAACGAAGGGTGAAAGGGCGCGAGAGAGAAGGGAGAAATCTCGCCGGGACTTTTTTAAAGGATTGGTGGAGAGTCTGGCCGGCATTTTTTAAGGGGTTGACCAGTGGTTTCGACCGACCTTTTTTAAGGGATAAACTCAGAGTCCTATGAAGATTTTTTAAAGGGATTAACGAAGAGTCTTGACGAGATTTTTTCGACAGGGTTGACTGCGGATCTTAATGGGAGTTTTTAAGGGATTAGGCATAAATCTTGCCGAGACTTTTTTAAGGGATGGGCCAAGAATTCGTACGGGATTTTTCACGGGGTTGACCGGGGGTCGCAACGGAAGTTTTTTTTACCTTAGAACGGTAATCTTATTTGATTTGATATATTCTGGGAACGTGGGGTTATAATTGACCCCAATGTTGAAAAATTCATGTTTTTGGTGAGATTTAACGAAAAGGGTTCAACTTTGACTCATTCTGTTCGTTTTTAAATCCAGAATCACGTGAGCCTGCGGCAATTTTGCTCGGAGTAAAAAAAAAGTCGAAAATGCCATAAAACGGTAAAAAAAACTGGAGAACGAAGGGCGGAATCTCGCCAGGACTTTTTTGAGCGATTGGTGGAGAGTCTAACCGGGTTTTTTTTTTAAAAGGTTTGACCAAGGATCGTAATGGGAATTTTCATGGGATTATGAATCTTGCCGGAACTTTTTTAAGGGATGGGCCAAGAGTCTGGACGGGATTTTATAAGGGGTCGACCAGGGGTCGCGACGGAAGTTTTTGACCTTTGAACGGTAACCTTATTTTATTTGAACGTTCCGGTGACGTGGGGTCATAAATGACCCCAATTTTGAAAAATTTCTGTCTCTTGTAAAATTTAACGAAAAGGATCCACCTTGAGCTCATTCTTTTCGTTTTTAAATGCAGGATCACGTGAGCTCGGGGCAATTTTGCTCGGAGTCAAAAAATTAGCCGAAAATGCAGTAAAACGATGAAAAAAAACGGGAGAACGAAAGGAGAAAGGGCACGACGGAGAAGGGTGAAATCTCGCCAGGACTTTTTTGAGGGATTGACGAAGAGTCTTGACGGAATTTTTTAAGGGGCTCAGCAGTGGTCTCGAACGTGGTTTCTTAAGGGATAAACTCAGAGTCTCGTCACTATGGTTTTAAGGGATTAACGAAGAGTCTTGACGACAATTTTAAAAGGGTTAACCAAGGCTCTTAATGACAGTTTTTAAGGGATTAACCACGAATCTCGCCAGGACTTCTTTAAGGGATTGGTCAAGAGTCTGGACGAGAATTTTTAAGGGGTTTATCATGACCCTCGCCGATATATTTGGAGGGATTAACGGACGCGGTGTCGACGGAAGTTTTTCAAGGCATTGAGTGGAAGCGTCCGGAGACTTTTTTTATGGGATTCATAAATAATCTCGCCGCAACTTTTTCAAGAGATTCATCGAGATTCTGGTCGAGACTTGTTTCAACAGATCAACCAAGAATCGCGCCAAGACTTTTTTTAAAGATTGGTCAAGAGTCTCGATGGGATTTTTTAAGGAGTCGACAAAAGAGTCTCGACGAGATTTTTGCAACAGCTTAACCAAGAGTAGACGGGCTTTTTTAAGGGATTGACTGAGGGCCTCACTGAGGTTTTATTGAGAGATTGAACGCGAGTCTCTTCGTGGTTTCCTTAAGGGATTGAACAAGAGTCTCGACGAGAGTTTTTTAAGTCTTTGATCATGACTATTGTCGAGATATTTGAAGGAATTTACCAGGGGTGTCGACAGAAGTTTTCGAAGAGATTTATTTTATTTCAAGAATAACTAGCCAGAACAAATAATGCCCCCATAATTACAAAAAAATGTTGATTAATTTCCTGCTTTTCAAAAAGAAGAAGAAATCCGTGGAAAAATACTCTTGAAAAGTGAAAAAAGAACGCCAACTTTAAAAGATCGCAACCTCAGTAGAAAAATAATGATTCGTTTTTCTCGATATCACTTTGAAATAAAAAACAATTTAGATTTACAAAATTTATTGCATTTTCTCTTCCCTACGAACGATCTTTTGACCTTCTCCAAAATTTTTTCAAAAATTCTCAAGCTCAATCGACGAAAAGAAATGAAATAATTGCAACATAGCCAAGAATTGACCATTTTGAAGAAAAAGAAGTTGGATTTGGAAAAAATGTCAAGTTCTGGAATTATACACTTTGCCTATCGATACACCAAAATAAAAACAAAAAATTTCGTGGTATTGGACTTAGTATTGGATGTACCTAAAACGAACAATTTCTTCGAAGGCTCTGCAAAAAAAAAATGAAAAATTTGAAAACGAATTTGAAACGAAAACGAATCATTATTTTTCTACTGAGGTTGCGATCTTTTAAAGTTGGCGTTCTTTTTCCACTTTTCAAGAGTATTTTTCCACGGATTTCTTCATCTTTTTGAAAAGCGGGATATTCATCAACATTTTTTTGTAATTATGGGGGCATTATTTGTTCTGGTTGGTTATTCTTGAAATAAAATAAATCTCTTCAAAAACTTCTGTCGACACCCCTGGTAAATTCCTTCAAATATCTCGACAATAGTCATGATCAAAGACTTAAAAAACTCTCGTCGAGACTCTTGTTCAATCCCTTAAGGAAACCACGAAGAGACTCGCGGTCAATCTCTCAATAAAACCTCAGTGAGGCCCTTAGTCAATCCCTTAAAAAAGCCCGTCTACTCTTGGCTGATCTGTTGCGAAAATCTCGTCGAGACTTTTTTGTCGACTCCTTAAAAAATCCCATCGAGACTCTTGCCCAATCTTTCAAAAAATTCTTGGCACGATTCATGGTTGATCTGTTGAAACAAGTCTCGACCAGAATCTCGATGAATCTCTTGAAAAAGTTGCAGCGAGATTCTTTATGAATCCCATAAAAAAAGTCTCCGGACGCTTCCACTCAATGCCTTAAAAAACTTCCGTCGACACCGCTTCCGTTAATCCCTTCAAAATATATCGGCGGGGGTCATGATAAACCCCTTAAAAATTCTCGTCCAGACTCTTGACCAATCCCTTAAGGGGTTATATACAGTTGGACGGCCAAAAAAACTCGTTTTTTTACGAATTTTTCTCGGATAGGGATTTTATTTGACGAGGAAAAGCATGAGGAAGTAAATGGAGTGTCATCTTTCAACTCTCTATCGCTATTTTTTATTTAACAAAATATTGCTTCAGAGAGCTCCTGTAGTTGATCTCTTGTAGGTCCCCTAAAAAAAGGCGTCTTGCGGTGACCATGAAATCTCCCGTTGGGATCAGCTGAAATTAAAAAACCAAAGAGATTTGTTTAGTGGATAGATGAATACTAAGATTGGACGTAGGAATACTTGGAATTTCCAATTTTGATGAAATGGCGGCTCCTCAAAGACAACATTTCAATTTGTAACCAAATTTTGATCGTTCAATGGTTCAAAAAAAATAGAAATAATTTTCGGAAATCTCATTCCTACGTCCAATCCCAGTAGAATATATCTGAGAAAGTTGTGTTAAAATTGCAGACCGATCGGTTGAGCCATTTTTGAGAAATCGTGGTCAC
>JBAJMU010000051.1:25684-40733 GCA_037952995.1 Hyposoter didymator
TAAGGCGAGCGGGCCCAAGGCCCTCTCACATACGACTCTCCCGAAAGGAGATAAAATACGGATCGGGTGAACGGTCGTATGGTTCCAGATTCTCCGGACACGGGTGAACGGCCATACGATCCTCGATTCTCCGATCAATTAACAATACAAAATCGCAATGGCACGGACCGAACCGGGCCAATAAGAATACGAAAAACGCAATCAATTTAATCGTCGTGGGTTTTTATGCCGCAAGGCTTTTCCCACCAGAGCCAATAAATAACGCAAATTTGTCGGCTCAAACGCGAGTTCAATTTATTTCACAAAAACAAAACCTCAACCTTTATCCTTCAAACCGAAGAAAAACGGAAATGAAAATAAACGAAAAATTACGAGGCGACTTTAAAAATAAAGGAGCTTCGACTATACACTCCCCGTTTTCGGGTACACTTGAGAGGCATTTTGAATCGCAAATCTCCGAAAATGGGGTAAACGTTGATCGCACGACTTTACAACGAGGCAGAGCTGTTTCGACTGACGAAATTCCCTTTCCATATCAAAAATGACCACGCTCAGCTCTCGCATATACAATAACCTAGTACATTCCTATTCCATGTATGCGGAGACAAAGAAAAAGGTCATCTCGGGTACGCGGGCCATAACAACAGCTGCTGCTCGGGCCTTTTGGAGCGCGCTTACTTTGTAACGCTCCGAGTGTCCTTACAAGTACGCATGTATCTCAGAGAATATATTCGAATACATGTAAATTACCTTCAATAAACATTATTATTAGTATTATTATTATTGAATTCAAAAATGCAAGAATAATCGATTTTTCGAAATTTTCTAATAATTATAAAATAGCACGTATCTCCAACAATACTAGCTGGATCGATTTAAGATTTTCAGATAATGTATTCAAATGTGTGTACATTCCGAAAATGCCATAAAAAAAAATCGATTTTTTGAAATTTGCAATTCATTATAAAATAGCATGTACCTCCGACAGTACTTGCTGGATCTGTTTGAAATTTTCAGAGAATGTACTCGAATGTATGCTCATTCAGAAAATGCGTTTAAAAAAAATCGATTTTCTGAAATTTCCAACTGTATATAACCCCTTAATGAACTGTACGAAGCTCGTTTCTCAAATTCCTCCGTGAGAAACGATAAAACTTCCTTTTCAGAGCAGTCGAACGGGTCGCGTTTCTTCCCAGTGCAAAATAGCCACCATTTTTTCAGGCCACAATCATATTGACGAAGGGACGATTTTGATAACGATGATATTAAAATATTTAGTGATTCCACCGGAACTCCTCTCCTGGTGAACGCCTCCCCGATAACCTGGCGGCAACCAGCGTAAGATGACGCCACAACGGGTGCGGTTCTCTGCAGGAAGAGTGAATTAAATTTATATCTGGTTTGAAAATAATTGGTTCCGCATCGATCAAGGATAAAAATAAGGGAAACCATGGTTGCGCTTCCCAGTACGGCAAAACTATTATCCCGCTTGATTTTTCACTCTCGATTTTCTTTAGCGTTTTTAAAAGAACAGAGAAGGGAGGGAAAGCATAAAAAAACCAACTCCTCCATTGGATCGTGAACGCATCGATTGCTATCGATTCGGGATCTCTACGCCATGAAACATACTTTTCGCATTTCGTATTCGCCCGCGACGCGAATAGATCGATTTCCGGTTTGCCAAAAGTTTTTACTATCCTTTGAAAAACTCTACCCGAGAGCTCAAATTCTGTTTCAGGTTGTAATCTTCGCGATTCCCGATCGGCCTCGACGTTCTCACATGATCGAATATATGATGTTGCAATCCATATATCTCTCCTTTCACCCCACTTCCAAATTTCTTTGGCCAGGGAACTGAGCTTGCCGTATCGACTGTCTCTCATTCGGTTTATATAGGCGATTGCGGTCGTGTTATCTATGCGTAATAAAACGTTACTGTGCCGTATGTCTTTTGGGAAGCATTTTAACCCGAAGAAAGCTGCTTTCAACTCCAATACATTTATGTGTAGCTCCGAATCTTTTTCGTTCCAAAACCCGTGGTCTCTACGTTTTTTACAAAAAATGCCCCATCCGGTTCGCGATGCATCGGAGAAAATTTCAAGATCAAAAACTGGCTCGCTGATTGGTGCCCTGGCGGAGACGATATTCTTTTTCCACCATGCAATGTCATCCGCTAGATGTTTTGGCACGTTCATGATTGCATTGAAATTATTATCATTGGCTTCTAGCGCCGCAGTTCTTTCTTTTTCAAAATCTCTCACATGAATCATCCCGTATTTTAGAGCTGGGCATCGAGAGATTAGCGTACCGACGAGGCCTGCAAATTCTCTAATTGTGCATTGTTCGAGTTTTCTGAATTTTTCCAGTAATTCGAGAGTCTTTTGCACTTTGTCTTTTGGTAATTCTATAACCATCTTGGTTGAATTAAAAATCAAACCTAAGTATTTGCAGCGCCGTGTAGGGACTGTGAGACTTTTTTCTTCATTGATAATAAAGCCTAACTCCTGTAACAGCGACGTTGTTCTTTTCACGTTACGAACGCACCTCTCATAGGATCGATCGATGATGAGAATGTCATCGAGATAAAAAAACAGATGCTAGGCCGCTTTTTTTTTAGCCGTGCTGCTAGTGGTTTCAACAATTTTGTAAATACATACGATGCAACGTTGAGACCGAACGGCAAACACGTAAACTCGAACAACTCACCCTTATACAAAAATCTCAAGAATTTTCTACTCTGTTTTTGTATGGAAACGAGATAATAAGCGTCCTTCAGATCTAATGTTGCCATACAGTCTTGTGATCTGATCAATCTTTTAGCAACTTTCCAGTCTTCAATTTTGAAGTGCTCGGTCGTAATAAACTCATCAAGTTTTTTAAGATTTAATATCAATCAATACGTTTTATCCGGCTTTGGAACTAAGAAGATATTTGACAGAAATTGACCGTTCGACCGTGAACATTTTTCTATAGCACCTTTTTCAATTAGCTTGCTAATTTGGTCATTAATTAGTGCGTGTTCCTGATCCGACCATGTTGGTTCTACCGGAGGATGATCTTGGAATGGATGCGCCGAAAATGGTATCGTATGACCTTGCACCCATTTTAAAATCATCGGATCCTTGGTCACTTTTGACCACGCGCCCACGAATCTAGTCAGTCGACCTGCTGGTTTACCTACATTTTCTAAATTGTTTTTCGGCGTTTCCTGTAGAACCGGGACGATCCCTGACGATCCACTGTCTTCTTCGCATCCGATCGATTGTTCTGGTTGTTGTTTCTTTCTTTGTTGTTGTTTTTCTGGGCGATCAAGTTTTGGTGGTGGCTTGAGATCATTTGATGTTTTTTCTAAATTTTTTGCAATCTTCAACTTCTCGTCCAAATCTTCTCCGAATAACCATTCGTCGATAGACGTATTTGACAGCGTGATCTTCAATGACGAGTTTAGGTTGGCTAGGATCAGCCCTTTCCTCGCCAGAGACTCTTCGCGGTGAATTGAGGCGAGAAGTCGACTTCCATCGCTCATATTTTCCAGTATTTGTATTTTTTCTGGGATATTTAATTTAAGAACAATCGTAATGGCTTTTCCTATCGCAGCCATACACGCCGCCACCCTTTCTTGCTTCTCTACGATGCGTTTGTCGCGTTTCAACGCAGTTTCTTGAACTGCTGCTGTAATTTCCACGTTTACCTTGGGAACTATGATGGATTTACAATTTTCTGGCACTGGATATTTTTCCAATGTGGTCAGAACTTCGTCTGCAGGAAGTCCTTTTTTCACAATCTCCGCCCAACGGAGCGCTATATCTTTGTGGATCGCGGCACCGGTGATCGTCTCCGACTCGAGGCGTGATCCAATGACTTCCAGAACCTCTTTTTGCAGCTCCATTTCGTGCTCCGGAATCGCTGGCAGCGGTTTACCCGTCTGCTCGGTCACGGTTCCATCCTCATTTGCATGCCCACCTGCGGGAGTGCCTGCGATCGGTCTCATTTGGGCATTTTCCTTAGCCTCTGAGCGTTGGGCCTCGACCTCTGAAGTTGGTCCTTCCGAACTTCTTGTCCCGGGGCTTCTTGTATTACGTCGATGTGGCGAACCACGGGCCCCCGCGTTCTCTGAGGAGGCCTCGCTCGAGCGGCTTCTAGACCGTGAGCTTCTCGATCTAGCCTCTGTGGTCGAACGTCGAGTCTGAGAGCGACCTGATCGAGAACGTGTCCTAGAACGTTTTCGAGTTCTTGATCGTCTTGACCGACACCGTGACGGCTCGTGAGACAGCGATCTCGATCGACCTCGAGACGAGCTCCGTGACATCGACGAGCTCTGAGACGGCGAGCGTTTACCTTTAAGACAATTTTTGTTCTGCAAAAACAGTTAAAAAACTGTACGACTGACGTTGTCTGAGTCCAACTCGATCGTCGTCCCGTTGTACCGTCTTCTTTCGTAAAACGAAAGGCGTACTTTCTGGTAAGAGCCAGAAGTACGACGCACAACGATAAAATCGTTTGCGTGTAACCAGCTAGAAACTGGTCTGGTACACGCCCTTGTAAACTTTTCAAAAAAGTTACATGGGCCGTGAGCTTGACAATAACCCGAGAGTGAGGTTAAACCTTTACTTACGCCGCTTTTTCTTGTTTCGCTCCAATTCCTTTTCCACCAAACGTTGAACCTTTCTTTTTATTTTTTGATTCTCTCCCTCCTCTTCCTCATATGAATTCCTTTTCTTTCCTTTTTTGCCCATAATCGCTAATTATTAATGCGCTTGGACAACGTGAATATGACGACACATGCACAAAGCAAAAGAATGAAGAATCAAGATGGACGCAAGGCGGATGTGGGCGCGATAGCATGTCAATTTTTTTCCTAACTTTAAAAAATTGTGGCGACAGTGTGGGAAGTGGTGGTACTACATCTATGATCTCGAGGAAAAGGCGCAAAATACAATCAACATCGTCCTCCCATGATCCCAGGACAAAAAATTCTCCGCTTCCAATTTATGTAAAAATCTTGGTTTTTTCGCAACTGATGTTGAAAGTCGAAAATTGTAATCTCGCGGAAAATGAAGACGATAGCACGTTTTTACGCTTCGTTTGAGCTAAATGAACTATGTCGACGGACAAAAAATCGGGAATTTATCATCGTTGCTCGGAGACGATCGATTTTCGTTTGAAAATTCACGAAAAATCGTCATTTTCCAACAAAAATCGTGGTAATGGGACGAAAATCATATCTTGGCTAGGAATTGTGATAACGACATGTTTCTGGGCTCAAAATTACAGTGACAAGGTATATTTTCAGGAAAAAAATCAGCATCGTCCTCCCCTGATCCCAAGACAAGAAATTCTCCGCTTCCAATTTATGAAAAAATCCTGGTTTTTACGCAACTGATGATGAAAGTCGAAAATTGTAATCTCGTGAAAAATGAAGACGATGGCACGTGTTTGGGCTTCGTTTGAGCTGAACAAACCATGTCGACGGAAAAAAATCGAGAATTTACAATCGTTGCTCGGAGACGATCGATTTTAGTTCGAAAATTCACGAAAAATCGTCGTTTTCCAACATAAATCGTGGTAATGGGAAGAAAATCATATCTCGGCGACGAATTGAGATGACGACATTTGCTGTGGGCTCAAAATTACAGTGACAAGGTATATTCTCAGGAAAAAAAATCATCATCGTCCTCCCATGATCCCAAGACGAAAAATTCTCCGCTTCCAATTTATGAAAAAATCTTGGTTTTTTCGCAACTGATGCTCAAAGTGGAAAATTATAATCTCGCGAAAAGAAAAAACGATGGCACGTGTTTACGCTTTGTTTAAGCTAAACAAACCATGTCAACGAAACAAAATTGAGAATTTATCATCGTTGCTCAAAGACGATCGATTTTCGTTTGAAAATTGACGAAAAATCATAAATTTCAGATTATTTTCCAATGAAACTCGTGGGAAACGGTTAAAAATCACATTGCTGCATTGGATTGAGATTGGCATAAATGAGGGCTTCAATTACGTTACGCAAAGTATATTCCAGGAAAAAACTCTAAAGCGGTCTCTAGACCAGTTTTCAGGGCAGACTACATGGAGCAGGTTTTGGAGCTCAAAAGTTCCACTAGCAACTCATCTTTCAGAAGATCCCATTTGTCATTTCAACACCTTACATAAACACAAAAAATAGTCATAAAATAATTGTGTAAAAATTCATCAATCACGTTCAGCACTAAAATTTCTGATATCAATAAGAGGTCAAGATTTCCGTTAAGGTTTGAGAATCAACTAACCATTACATTCCATTCATAACTATTAGTAATACAAAATCATTTGTTGTCGAATTATTACCAACTTAGAAAACGAGAATAGTCAATGTTTCATTTACGTACAGGATACGAATTTACCATATCAATACTGGTATTACAAGTGTTTCAATAGTTTTCAATAATTCAATCACTTTTCTCGAATTTTTGCCCATAGCGATCCATACGCTCAACGGCTGACGCCTCACCTGTACACGGGAACATTGAAAATCTTTTTGGTGTTTATACATTGTACCACAGGTTTTAACTTGAGGCCCCCAATACTGCTTGATGGGTAACGATTTGTTGAACGGTCACCACCGTACGTTGAGCGTATGCGCACAGAGTACTTGTCCGGCCCATAACTTTTTATGCAAATTCCTCATTCCAGAAAAAGCAGGGATCACTTGCACAACCTAGAGCGTTTTTTCCATTTTATGTATTATTGTATTCAAAGAATCTGGGAAAATGGAGCTAAAAAAAATTTGTTCTGAGAAGTGACCCCCAAGAAAGTTCGTCACCGGAAAGTTTACCCCTCAGCAACGTTTTTGCGGTATATCAGAGCGTAGTGAATATATGATATTTGCTGCAATGCTGCAATCGTTCGATATTCCTGCGACAGAGTAAAATTATGTATTTTGAGACGCGGCAGCGTCTTGACGCCAAGTATTGAAAAGAAAATGTTGAATCAACAAGGCAAGTTGCCGTGTGTCTATATATTCAAGATTGGGCCTTTTTTTGTTACGTTCAAACTTTAAGTGGTCGTCATTGGAAAACGTTAAACATAACTCGATATCACTATGTATTGATTCTTTGAACCAGAAAGTGAACTTTCTCAGAGATGAATGTATTGCCTACAACCTATATTGAGGCCAAAGTTGTTATGTCCAGAACGGGGTGAAGCCGTTCCACCATTTGCATCGTGAAATCAACGCCTCGAAGAAGAACAGCGGAATGATATTTTTTAACAAATTTTAAGGGTATGAACCTTTAGCAGTCAATATTACTTGTCATCTTCCCTCATCTATAATTCATTCAATTACTGTGTTCATTGTCCCTCGGGGCTGTGCAAAAGTAGTCGATCCACGCTGAATTCAGAAAATGCCATGATTCCATTCCTCAAAGCGTCATGAGTGGATTTGGATTCTCCAAAGCGTCATAAGTGAACTGAGTTATCCCAAAGGTTCATAAGTGAATTTAGATCCAATTGCTGGCAATGATTATCTTGTTTCTTGAATAAGTATCGAAAATTGATGAACCAATATAACCAAGCCTTTTACCTAGAGATAACTAAAAAAATTAAAGTTGAGCAGGAATTGGCAGAAACCTGTTTATTCCCCTTATTAAAAATAAATTTCTGCTTCCGTACGCATTCATTATTAAATGTTCATTATAATAATAAACATATTAATAACTCTGACGAATTGTGATTTAGAATAATTCTGATCTCATGTTATTAAGATGGTGAGAATCATTTCAATTGCCAACAAGTTATCGTGCACCTATCAACTGGACTACAGACAAACAACAGTTATAATTTGATTTTTTCTGGAATGAGGAATTTGCACAAAAAGTTATGGGCCGGACAATTACTCTGTGCGCATACGCTCAACGTACGGTGGTGACCGTTTAACAAATCGTTACCCGTCAAGCAGTATTGGGGGCCTCAAGTTAAAACCTGTGGTACAATGTATAAACACCAAAAAGATTTTCAATGTTCCCGTGTACAGGTGAGGCGTTAGCCGTTGAGCGTATGGATCGCTATGGGCAAAAATTCGAGAAACGTGATTGAATTATTGAAAATTATTGCAACACTTGTAATACCAGTATTGATATGGTAAATTTGTATCCTGTACGTAAATGAAACATTGACTATGTTCGTTTTGTAAGTTAGTATGGAACACTTGTCCTAGTATTGATATTCCAAATTTTAATCCTGTAAGTGAATGAAACATTGACTATTTTCGTTTTCTAAGTTGGTAATAATTCGACAACAAATGATTTTGTATTATTAATGGTTATTAATGGTTAGTTGATTCTCAAACCTTAACGGAAATCTTGTCCTCTTATTGATATCAGAAATTTTAGTGCTGAACGTGATTGATGAATTTTTACATAATTATTTTATGACTATTTTTTGTGTTTATGTAAGGTGTTTTGAATTTTTCAGGAAGATTTTTGTGGGGTTGTTCTTCACTGTCTTCTTCGAAGGGTCTTCATTTTTTTCAGTTTGGAGTGGTAAAGGTTATTTAGGCGAGACATCTTTTATCGTTTTTCGCAGGAGGGCATCAAATTCTTTGGCAGAGGTTGTTTTCTTTGAAGGGTCTAGAATTTTTTCAGTCAGGA
This sequence comes from Hyposoter didymator, assembly GCA_037952995.1. NCBI lineage: Eukaryota > Metazoa > Arthropoda > Insecta > Hymenoptera > Ichneumonidae > Hyposoter > Hyposoter didymator. The sequence continues at coordinate 34,315 of JBAJMU010000051.1, forward strand.
GTGGTCAAGGTTTTTCAGGCGAGATATTTTTTATCATTATTCTGAGAGGGCATCTAGTTTTTTTGGCAGAGGGAGGGGTTCTAACTTTTATGTAGATTTTTCTGGGAACTGCAATGGAAACAGAGGTCACCAACAAATGGACTTGTCCAGGCTTTTTTCCCCGAGGGGGGATTTTTGGCTAGGTAAAAAGACTCTCTAGTTCAAATAGAAATGACACTGAAGTTCGTAACGTTGGAGTCCATCGAAAAATACTTTTTCTATTCATTGTTTGATCAATTTAAAAAACCATGGAAATTTTCGCTCCCGATTTTGGCGTTGGATCCCGAAAAAAGACCGTTTTGTTGTTCGGATGAAATATCGAATCAGAATCTTATTAAAAAACTTAATTTCGTTGCATTCCAAGGATGCAAACTTCATAATCGTAAATCGAAAGACGTAGGAGTACGCAGACGTTTGATATTCTCCGATTGTTGATTGAATTAACATTTTTATTACATCTTTGGTAATTATGCAGTTTGATGACTTTTCCGAAAAATGATGATACATCATCATTCTGTCATCAAAAGTCATCAAACTGCATAATTACCACATCTTTTGTAGTGCATGAATAAAAGGTTCTTCTTAACAAAATGTTTCTACATTAGTATTTTCTACGAACGAAGAGAAAAGCATTGCATGTTTGCAATTGTTTTATTTCTTCTCAATCATGTTCAGTGGGATACAAATAAAGTCTTCCACTTCTAATATTTTTGCGTCAATGTCTAGGATTGACACAGGGCGCATTCGACATGTCTCCTCGACGGATATCAAGTGCGATAATTCAACGCCGGTTTTGAACTGAACATTCGGTCTATTGCGCCGCAAAAACTTTCGGACTCTAGCAAATATACAACAATTGATCGTTATGAAAAACACGATTCGGCCTAAGCATCCGTTTTCCCACATTATCAAAGAATTGTCTTGTTTCTTTTGTTTTGTATAATTCAAAGATGCATAGATTTCTTTGCCAACTCGGGCTCTTGTTTGAACAGAATATTCCCGGTTATTCAAATAGAAGTCAATATTTGCCAACGGTATTTCTCGCATCGCCAGTAAATTTTTTTGGTCAACTTCATGCTTTCTGCGAGAACCTAATGTAGCTACTATAGGAGAATTTCTCTTAGCTGATTTTGGTGAAAAGTCATGTTCCAATATATACAAGGCATTAATCGTGTCCAAAGTATTTACAAGTTCAATATCTATTTTATTTGGACCATGATTAATTTTTTTCAAATACCCATTTAAATCTTCGAAATGGAATGCAGACCAGGCCCAAAGAGGCCCCCAGAGTCTGACAAAATGCGTTAAATGCGTCAGTTGATGAAGATTGAACGTGCATCTTTCGCGACCGTAAAGCAATTCAGTGTCCTGCACAAAAACTTGTAACAAACTTTCCGCTAGTTGTATTTGATTTGCGTTTAGTTCTGTTCTCAATAGTGTATTTATAGCGGAAACTAAAAGGAGTAAATGTTGATAATAATCGTTTTGCAATATACATACCTTTCATCAAAATTGGTGCATAATAAAGCAAAAATGCTCGTAATTCTGACGCTTTCCAATAATTCCGGATGTTCAGGATTCCGCCTCGCCTTATCAGCGGGGCGAGCTTCCCGATTCACTCGCGCCAGGGCAGCATCGCACGACTGCTCTTGCCTCGCCTCACCTCAGCGCGCATGCTCAGCTGAGCCTCGTGCCAACCGGCGTGCGAGAGCGGCCATTTCGTGTCCTATTCGTCCGCGACCCTGCTAAGTAACACCTCGCAGTTAGCACGTGTCTCTCTCTATCTCGTGTACTCGGCTACGCAGCACTCTGCTGCTAGCCCCGTTGTGAAAATCCCGCCTGCTTAATCCGCGTTTTTCCATGTAATTTAACCGGGTGCACTCTGCACTCATCAACACCCGCTCAATTGACGCACCGGGCGCAATTGACCCCCGCAGTCTACATCGCTAAATTCGTTCTTTTCATCCCGCAACAGCGTGGCCAGGCCGAACCATGTGTGTCATAAAGTTCCACACAGGCCCCGCTTCTCAAGTCGCGATCCTCGCCGCGAGATCAATATAATCAGTGCGCGATATCCGATCAGTCTACACCGCCGACTTTGTTCAATCGCATTGTTCACCGCTTTTAACATAACCGCTTGTTCACCCGCTTACCATTAGTGTAAAACATCGCTGTAAATATTAATCATTGTACATAATCCTGTGAATAGAACATTGACAAGCGGATCCCGCGCTAACATTTCGCGTTTTAAAACATAGTTCTTTCGACCGTATGCACGATCCCTTCCATCCTGGCATTCTGAACCCGCAATCCTCAACACAGGAGAAAAATAGATCTTGGAGCACGAGTTACATAAGCAGGTGGTTTTATGCGTAACAAAATCTCATCATTCCTTTTTCTGTCACACTTTTTTACATAGAAGTTTTTTCTCTTGTTCACGGGACTGAACCAAGCCGTCATTAACATTCGTACGACTCCAAGCAAAACCGCATGCATGTAATCTGGTACGAACCCATTGGCTGTGTCGAATAATGGTATATCGGAGACGACTGTCTTATTTTTTACACCGCATACCGGCTTATTTTGGGGGCATGCGCTTGCTTCTTTTGCTTGACGAATCATATTTTCATGAGTTCTTAGCGGAAAATTGACCCCTTTTTCCAAATAAACGTGACGGCTTTTTTCTGACCCAGGAACTTTATAACTTTCCCCTGGATTTTCACAAAACGAACATCCGCATTTCCCGTTGAATTGCATGATATTTTGCGCGCAACATCTAGCTGGGGCGGGAGCTACTACAATACTATTTTGTTGCATATGGGTTGTTGGATGACACCAATTAACCTCGTTAGCGTACAAATGGTTCAGTGTAGCTACAAATGGTTTCAGGAAAGTCTGTAAATTTGGCTTCGATTTCCTACTGTAATTCAGTCCGCACACAAATTGAAAATTTCTTCGATTTTCTGGTGGAACATTTACAATTTGGGCTTGAATTGGCCAAAGTTGACCTTTCGAACTATTGGCAATTGGAATACCGTCAACGTTCCACATTAAACAGATATCGTATGGGTTTTGGAGAACATAGCGATAAATATGTTTTAATTTAGATCCGGAATGTATGTCATAAATATACGAATCATCATTGAGGGCTGCCTTTTCTCGCTGTTTATCGATATAGGAGTGTAAATTTCTTTTCTCAAAGGCGTTCTGTATATAAGAACTCATGTCGTGTTCTTAAAAAAAATTAAAAATCCTCAGAATTACCGCAAAAACATGTTTCGTTTTCAGTTTCTTCCCATTTTCCAATGTATGCGGAACAAATTGCACAAATTGCTTCTTCAACCCCTTTTTTATACTTGTATAATTTTGCAAAATTTTGTCAAAATGGTATTTTGTTTTCGGAAGATTATTTGGGTGAGGCAAAATTGAATCCAATCCTGATAAAAAGTCTTTGAGAGTCGTCTTTGTGAGTGAATTCGTCACGAAAAATTGAAGAATTTTGAACATGCATTCTCCAACAGTAATGTCATTTCCATCATACAAGATTTTGTCCATCGGCGAGTCTTCGAGCAGGTTATCAGGTTCGATAGTATCTTCATTCGAATAATTTTCACACGACACGAAACTCAGCAGTGACGAGTCCTCAGTTGCCGTCGATAGCTCATCATCAATGCCTCCATCAATAGTTAGTGTCGACAGTTCATCCTCGATGTCTCCATCGATAGTTGCTGTTGACGATTCATGATCGATTTATCCATTTCCAGTTACTATCGAGAGTTTATGATCCGTGTTTCCTTCCGAAATTGCTGTCGATACTTGATCATCAATAGCTCCGTCTTCTAGTTCATTTCTACCTCGCTATATGCATGAACATCTTTGTTTTATTCATTTTCCTTTTATTCAAGCGGTTTTATTTCATCAATATACCTGTGCTATTCGAATACTCGAGTCGAGGCTATCACCGCTGTTCGACTCGCTTAAAAGTGCACCATCTAACCAGGTACAGACTTTTTTGTACCGATTACAGGTCGATCTCGGTATGAATTCTGGCTGTAAATCGAAGTTCCGAATTGTGGAGCGAGAGAACAAGAAAAAATCGTTCGAAAATCGAAAACCAGAGCATGAGACATTGAAAGAATAAACGAAAAGAGAGAAGGACAAAGAGAGGGAGAAAATGAGAGATCATTGCAATATTAAGGACGTTGTATGGCGACGGTCAAATCTAAATGTTCGTTTTCAGTTTTTATTACATACAAAATGGTTTGCCAGTCCAAGTTCATGGAAAGAAGTTGTTGCAATTTGAGTAAAGAACAACATACTCTGGATTCAAGATTGTCCGAGGTAATCTGTATTAGCTATATTGTAACGTTACGAAATTGGCTCGGAGACGCCTCGCGTTACGCGTTCGTTCGAGCTTCAAGAGATAGGAGCGGGCGTGAAGAAAAAACGAGAGATTTAATTATGATTTAACAAATAAAAACAATTTATTCAATTTTTTATGTAGTATTTTTACAATGAAATGTGTTTATTCTTTATTTTGCATGTAATTCCTTTAACGCAAGAGAAAGACGAATTTTTCTGATATAAAAATCTTTATGGTAATTTATGTGGTCATTTTACCGCTTGCTTGGTAATTTATGGTAATTTATGGTAATTTAGCCTTCTCTTGCTCAATTTATTTGAAAATTGAGTAAGTCCTTCGATTCTATACAATCCTAAGTTGTTGTCTTTGTTAGGGCTAAGTTTTTAATGATCAATTACGTCAGGATAACGCAGATCTCTGTTTCAAGATTTAAAAAAAATAAAAAGTAAGAAAACGCTTGTTTTAACGCGATGTGCCTTGATTCTCTAATTTATGACTTTTATCACACCCGTGTTTGTTTTTGTTTTTTTTTTCGATGATTGATTTATTCTAACAAAATAGGACGAGTTAAATTAGCTTTTTAATAAATTTGGACAAATTATTCTAAATCGAACGCCTATTTGGGATAATTTGATTTTATAGAATTAGAAAAATTTCCGCAAGCTTATTCGCTACAATGAATTTTGGACAAGTTTTAACCCAGGATTTTAACGAATTCAATAATTTGATAACTCTGATGCGTTGAACCTTGTCACTTCTACAAGTACATTTTGAAGAGAAAGTAATGAAAGGATGAGAAATCCCAGTTGCGGGAAATTGAACGAAGCCGAACAATTCCGTGGCTGAAACTCTCTTTAGGTTTAGGAAATGTACACTGGTTGCGGGTGCCGAACGAAACCGAACTGCTCCGTGGCCGACGCACAAAGGAAATTATGGTTAAGAATGTTCACCGGTTGCGGGAGTCGAACGAAATCGAACTACTCCGTGGCCGATGAACAAAGGAAAGATTTGGAAAGGTTATGTTTGTTTTGCAGAAGTGAAGAGAGTTCTGTGCTGACTGTCCGTAGTTTTGCCTCCAGTTCTTCGAGAAGAATGAGTGCCCAGTGCTGTTTTGCACCGGCTTTTATATCCACAGAATCCTTTGTTCTGCGAATCTAAAAATAACTCGCAGGCTGATTTGCTGAAGTTCTTTGTGGTGGGGCACTTGCCAAACGTCATTGGAGATTAACTTCTCCCACTCATTCATCTTTCGCTCGCATTTGCTTATAATACTTCGCGCGTTCGCTTAGTCACTCTCATCCACACTTTTCGACGCGTGAACGAATGAGGCACGCGCACTCCCCACTTTCATTGATCAAGTCTCATTTTCCCCCACTTCACACACTCGCCTCTTTGCGGGCCGCAAGATGGTTCGACCATCGGCCGCTTGGCGCGACCGTAGTCGAGCGACGGACGCCGCGCCGGACGGATCATCAGCTGTCGCGAGTCGTGCCGTCACAATATAATAACCAAAATTTCGAAAAAAAATTACGACCGATTTCTTTGAAAAACTAAATAAAGCTTCTTCCATGTTTTATAAACGCGTTTGCGAAGTTTTAAGAAGCTTGATCATTTAGAAATTGAAATTTCTAACGTTAAAAACTGTAATTTTAAACACGCGCTCTTATGAGAAACTACTGAAAGTTGTAATCAAGAGACGCGGTAGCGGCTCGACGCCAAGTATTAAAAAAAAGCGTAGCGCGAGCCGGCCGCACTCTTATATACAGTAAAATAGGGGTTTTGTGACGTCACAGAAAGTTTGAATCGTTTTTCCGGAAAAACGGCGCGACCAAAAAATTTCATATTAGATATGAATTTTCTTTGATTTTTTATCTTTCGATTGGTCCTTGGTAGAACAGAATCCGTTCAGCCAATCGAGAGAAATCTGATATTAAAGATTTTGGTCGCGCGATCCGGGACGCTTTTCTGTCTCACAGTCAGAAGGGCGTAAGTTTCGTGCGCAGGCGCTTGGACATAC
>JBAJMU010000052.1:0-29033 GCA_037952995.1 Hyposoter didymator
CTTTGAGCGCAATTCTGCAAAATCAGACTCATTCCGCGAGAACGATATTACAGAACAATATTTAAAAATATGCCTCCTCCATGAAAAACATTTTGAATGTAGAAAATTCATTTGCAAAAAAAAGGGTAATATCACCGCTCAGCAACCGTGGCTGAAAGTATGCGGTTTGAAAAATGTTATCTTTCTTCTGCTTGTGTCATACTCATGACAGATAGTTTTGCGGTTAATCCAACTTTCAACCGAAATATCTGCAAATGCAGTGGAAGTTCAGATAGGAGGCGTTGGAGAAATCGTCAAAATTGATGAATTTAAGATCGACCGCCGCACGTATGAAAGAGGGCGCGGTGTCGAAGTGTCGTGGATTCAGGGCATGATCCACAGTGTCAAGATGCCACCGCATTTGTAAACAGCGCCGGATAGCTGGACGCGTGGAAATAGTGGGGTGGGCGTTTAGCATCTCGGGATGTGTGGGCGAAATAGTGGGACGGGTGGAAATAGTGGGGTGGGCGTTGAACATCTCGGGATGCGTGGGCGAAATAGTAGGACGCGTGGAAATAGTGGGGTGGGTGTTCAGGGTCGTGCAAAATGTTGTAAAATTCCCCGGATTTGAGCTGTGCACGCGAGTTTTCGTAAAATATACAGATGCACGAAGTTTTTTCCATTTTTCTCCCAAACAACTGGGTTTATGCGGAAAATATACGCAACAAAAAATGTTTATCTTTTCATCGTCTACAACTTTTGTTTGAAACATTTTTCTCTAACAATCATGTTTGTTGCAATAAACGCGAAAAACCATTAAAGAATGAATTTTTGAGCAATTTGACCTTGAAAATATAATTTGCGGGTATTTCGAGTATGATATTCTTAATCAGCGAGCCAAAATCCATATGTGTACCAAAATTCAGATCGATCGGAGGTATGGGCTAAACGGAAGTACACCCCTTAGTTTTTCGAAAAATATCGAAATCTTGTAAGATATTATGTATAAGTCAGTACTCCCTCTGTACTTTTGAGCAAACTTGTTTTATTATTTTTGGTTATTATTTCCTTGGTTATTTCCGCTTTTTTCTTTAAAAAAATTTTCCGGCGGTCATATTGTCGGCTAATGGGCGACGTATAATTTGATGCGGTCCATGTGAACTCGCAATGTACGTCGTCCGCGGCTGATAGTGTAGTTTACTGCCGAATCCTTGCTTTTCACCGTGTAGACCCCCGTCCACTTGGGGGTCAGTTTAGCCGATCTACCTCGGCGTACGGTGGGGTCGTGCAGCAAGACTTTGTCGCCAACGCGGTATTCTGGTTTACCGGCGGTTTTGTCTTTGCTTTCTTTTATCTTTTCCTTTTTTGTCATTAATTATTCTCTTGCTATTTGCCAAGTTGCTCGTAATCGTTCCCTTAACTCGGCGACGTAGTCGTCGTATGTGTACGTTGTACGAGGGGGTTGTTTGAGGGCTGTCGGTAAGTCCGCTCGTTTGCTGAAAACGAGTTCATGCGGAGAGTATTTGGTTGCGGTGTGAGGGGTGGTGTTGTACGTGAACATCGCGTACGGCAACCATTCGTCCCAATCCGCCTGATCCTCCTGAATGAAATTTTTCAGGTATTCCGCTAAAGTGCGGTATGATCGTTCAAGGGCTCCGTTCGATTGCGGATAGTATGCTGTTGTTTGGATCTTTTTTATTTGGAGGAGTTTACACATTTCCTTGAATAGATCGCTGAGGAAATTGGTTCCCTGGTCAGACAGGATTGTTTGCGGGGTACCGAATTTGCAAATTACTTCGGTTATCAGGGCCTTTGCTACTTCCTTTGCTTCTTGGCTTTTTAGAGGTATGGCTGCGCTGTATTTGGTAAGCGCGTCCTGGAAGGTAAGGACGTATTTGTTTCCTCTTTCTGTTTCGGGTAAAGGCCCTACTATATCTACTGCACATTTTTCGAACGCTTTTTCTGGGGTGTCGGTAATTATCATGGGAGCCTTTTCCGTTTTTGTTAATTTATTTCGCTGACATTTATCGCATGCTGATACGTATTCTCGAATCTCCTTTACCATTCCAGGCCACCTGTATTTTTCTTTTATTCGCTCTGTCATTCTTTTTTGGCCTGGGTGTCCACCGAGTGGTGCGTCGTGGTATTCCTTTAATATTATTTTCCTCTCTGTCTCGCTCGGGCACATTCGCTTTTGGCTGGAGTCAAGTGACTCTGTTTCGCTCTCGCTCTCTCCTTGGCTCGTCTCCGGCGAAGTGTTTTCCGCTGACAGCTGTTTCTTGTGTTTGTTTTCGTGCTGTCCGCCTTTAGTCGCTGGGACGTGTTGTGAGGCGGAGTCTGGAACGCATGATGGCCGCGGCTCTGGAATGCATGATGGCCGCGGTCCCGCGGCCTTGCGCGGCCTTCCCCGTCCTCGTTTCTCGGTCGAGTCGCGTTGCTCGGCCTGAGTCAGCATGACGGTGTAAATTCTGCTGAGTGCATTCGCGTTTGTGTTCTTTTTTCCAGCTTTATACTGGATTTCGTATGTATTGTAACGGAACGACGTACAGGGCAACCATCGCTGCGTCGTCACGGGCGGAACCGGCGAAGCGGTAAGGCACACCTCTCGCACAACGGTGGCCTAATTACTCGACCCCTGTGACGTCACGAGTGCCCAAGCGATCAGGAAGACGCCCCGCCTAGACACTCCTTATCCAGGCAAAATCATCAACACCTCCTCACACTCTCTGTGCTCCGGATAACCAAGACCGAGCTCCGAGAATGTCCATTCGCAATAACGTCTTAATTAACACCGAAGTGGGAGAAACAGGTGCGGGCGCGCTCCCCCAAAATCGCGAGGACCCCACCTGACCTAAATCCCACCGGTCACCACACCGGGTATCCTTGGAGGGAACGATTCTCCTCGCGCGCCTGTATCTATTTAATGGCGAGCGCGAGCGCTCCCGGGATATTATTCTGGGAATTATTACAATTGGAACATCGTTCACAATCATACTCTTCAAGTACGGGTAATGTCCTTTACAAATCCGGGAGTTATATTTTTTTTCGAGTTCTTCAAGTTCGCGACTAGGGACCTGATTTCTCGGAAAGCTCAAGCATAGCGCTGGAAGTCCGACCGTGAAATCAGCGATTTCATTCCGTGGCCTTGCAACAATTAAAGAATTGTCAACCGAGACAATAATACTCTCCCGAGTTTGCGTCAGCTTCCCTGACACTCAGTGCATGGAGCTTCGGCCACTCCATGCGCAGCAGATCACCCACTGAATCTGTCCACGCCATGAGATTCGTCGAAAATTAAGGAAATTTTCGCGAATCGTCTTTTGCTTGCCAGCTTCTCTGACACTTCGTTCCGACCCCTCTCGTCAATAAAGAAGACGAAAGGACTTCTGTGCTCGCTGGCTTCTCCAGCGCATAACACGCCTTATCGAGGGATTTCCTCCACCTTCCCTGGAAGCAATCTTAGGTATTTTTCAATCCGCCTCACACAGCTCTTTCGTGCAACAATTTAACTTCCTTATTTCTTTTTTTTTCTCTAAGTTTAATCGCTCTTCCAGCTAGAAGTCGTGCTCATGCGACTCTTCACTTAAAGTGCAAGGAGACAGCACATACAGCTCCGTTTTCGGGAATTTTCCTACGTCTCGAGTCTCGCCATACACGCACGCACGTGTGTGTGACAACGCGGAGCGATCCTCGCAGGCTACGCGAGCCGGCGATCCAACGACGACCCTCCTACGCCCTGATATGCGCCTGTTTCCTTTCCGTACTCTGACTCCTCTATTTATCGAAATTAAACTTCAATTAACAAATATCCGACTCAATCTAGGCCATTCTTCAATCCACCTTTAACCTCCCACAGCCTGCATTAATATCTTTCGTACAAGTCTTCTTTCTCGCAATAATTATTTTCTTTTCTTTCAGCAGCTATCTCTTTCCTCGTTCAGACGAGACCGATGATGAAAAGTCGCATATGTCACTCGTGACGTGACACACTAGACCCTGAGGCATTGCTTAACTTCCTCGGGAGACGCGAGAGAAAAAGATAGCTGTTGTGTCGTATATTTCAATTGATTTTTGCATTTTTGTCATTCCACATTAATCCCTTAAGGCCGTAGTCTGGTCTAGAGGGAGATTTTTGACGTCATTTTTGGGTTGAGATAACTTTGAAACCGTTAATGTTGTGTTGATGAAATATTACACCTGTATTCATTGTTCCTTTAAGAATGTATCTACATTAAAAAAAAAAAAAATTTCAACTATTTTCATGTAGAATTTCAATTTTTACGACGTAGTCCACCGACAACTGGCGCCCACTCTGGGCGTTGTTGTATGCATCTGAAAAAAAGAAACCAAATATATTCTCAATCTGTATCAGGATTCTAAGCACTGGTAGCAGAATTGAGTCTAACAATAATTTTGCCCACATTTTATAACTCATTGAATACCCAACATTGTTTGAAATATCGTTAAACAAAGTTTAACAGGCCGCCATTACGTAATAACATTTTGCTTCCTCATAGAGGAAGCTATGTGACGGTGAAATTTTTTTTTTTCCAGTTTTCAATGTCAATGTGCTTAAAATGTCCCAAAACGTCGAAAAATCATATCTACAAAAATGTCCGGATGTGTGTGTGTATGTGTGTGTGTGTGTGTGTATGTTCTGGCACTGTAAAATTCAAACGTTTATAACTCGAGAACGGTTTGAGCTACATGGCTCCCGTTTTGCACAGATGTTAATCTAGACCAGCTCTTCGTTCACGGACAATTTCGTCAGAACAGCTCAAAAAATACGAACTATACGGCATTTTGAAATTTTCGAAAAAATGGTGTCGGCACTCTAACTTTCGCAAATTTCGAGATTTATTATCAATTTTTTTTTTATAAATAGAGTATCTTAATAGGAAGCTTGGTATTGAATTTGGGAATAATCGGTTGGACGGTTTAAATTTTATGGGTTTTCGAATTTTTCGAAAATCTTAGTTTTTCGAAAAATATCGAAATCTTGTAAGATATTTTGTATAAGTCAGTACTCCCTCTGTACTTTCGAGCAAACTTGTCGGAATGTTTGAATTTAAATGCAAATACTAGAAAGTAGAAAAATGCTGCAAATTGAAATTTGCAAATGGCTTCCTCAAGTTGCTCAAGATGCACGATGCTCAAAGCTTCCTCTATGAGGAAGCCAATTGCAAATTTCAATTTGCAGCATTTTTTCAAGTACTAATTCTGCTACCAGTGCTTAGAATCCTGATACAGATTGAGAATATATTTGGTTTCTTTTTTTCAGATGCATACAACATCGCCCAGAGTGGGTGCCAGTTGTCAGTGGACTACGTCGTAAAAATTGAAATACTGCATGAAAATAGTTGAAATTTTTTTTTTTTAATGTAGATACTGTGACGGTTTCGACACAATCGCGAGAGAAAAAGGGGAGGAAATAAAACAAATAACACTGAAAAAAGGGGTTAAAAGTAACAATAAGAAAATCTCTAATTTATTTAACAAATTACACAAAAAACAATAGAGCGCCAGCTGGTTAATTCGGTCCAGCAACCGTTACAACGAAAAAGCAAAATTGGCAAAAATAACACAATATTAAATTCTCTAATAAACGAAAATATTACAAAGGACTAGATCAGGGAGAAGCGAAAATAATCTTTTACTCAAGGACCGAGGGTCCCCGGAACTCAGGCGTCTTACAATACCAGTGATGACAGAAAAATACGAACGAGCGAACCACGCGATCGAACGAACCACGCGGACGCTTCAGCCGGGTTTCGTCGGCGAAACCCGGTTAGGCGAGCGAAACGAAGATCTCGCTCGCCGGCGACACAAAAAACACGAATCGGGACTAAATCAAATATGAAAGGGGAACGGGGCTAATGTTCGACGATGGGAAAACGCGAAAATATCGCGACGGGGCTCGAAAACGATAGGGAAAGGCTCGAAAAATCACGGGAGGGAATTACGCGACAAAAAGGGACAAAATGGCTCAAGGGGAATGTGACAGGCAACGGACTCGATCGCACAACACTCGTCGCGTCGACTGACCGACGAAAAACACTTTTTCTCGAACGAAAAGTTCGAGAAAACACTCGAAACAATGAATCGGGAGTCGGGGCGAATCGAACACAACAAAGGGAAAATGGCGTCGCACGCCCGGCAAGATCGAAGGACTTACTTGAGTTCTCCTTTTTCTGACGAGAAAAGACAAAAACGGTGCCGAGATGGTCCAAGAATGTCCGGAGAGTGGTCCTTCGTGAAGCCGGGTCGTCGTAAAGATGGTTGGATAATGATTTCACTTGAAAAACTCGAAAATGACACAAAAATGACGTGGCGTGTGCACTGGGCCGAGTCCGAAGCGGAAGAGAGCGAATGCCGGGTGCTTCGCGAGCTCCCTGGCACGTGATCGAAGTTTCGCGAGGCCCGGGAGCCTCGCCAGCCAATCAGCGCGCAGCTTTGATGGCTGCGTTCGATCACTGCTATCGAGCATCGGCCCCGCGAGATCGCGCACAGGTGGCGCCAGCGGTGGTCTCGCGACCGATTACTGGCGCCACGCTGGCTGCCCCGCGAGACCGAAGCTCGTCCAAGATGGCCGCGCCCACGGCTGTCAACAGCCGTGGCGTAATCGAAGGGACTCGGCTCGGAAAATGTGCCTTGACGCCGCGGAACTCGCTCGATTCCCTCCGACCTGACGGACGAACCTTTGGTCGGAGGGACGATGGAGGACGCGAGCTCCGCGACTCGGCGATCGACGAAAAGGTGATTTGAGTGCGGGCTGTGGGGAAATCGGGCGAACGGGGGACAAAATAACGAAAACGCGGGGGAGGGAGGGCAAAGGACTCGAAACTGGGTCGAACGCGCGAATTGGGTCACGAGCGCTTTACGTCCGCTCGCTCGGTGGATCGCTCGTTCGCGCTCGGGGAAAGGATCGGAGAAGTGTCGTGTCGTGTCTCGAATCGGACGGTTCCAGTCCTTCTCTCGTCGAAGGCTGCAACAAAACAAAGGAAACACCAAAAGCCGGTCCCAGACTGGGAACCGGTCGCTCCCGCCTCGGCCTGACAGCTGGCGGGTCCAGAACTCTGTGACAACGTCACAATACATTCTTAAAGGAACAATGAATACATGTGTAATATTTCATCAACACAACTTTAACGGTTTCAAAGTTATCTCAACCCAAAAATGACGTCAAAAATCTACCTCTAGACCAGACTACTGCCTTAACAACGAGGATCAACTCGAGACCCGAACCCGTTTCGCCTTTCTTCCCAACCCACGGAGGTCCGTCTTTGGAGGGCCGAAGTCTCGAAACGTTTCAGTATATTCTTCTAATTTGATTCTCCAACGCATTAACCTCGATCCTGTGTCTCTGACGTTAAAAAGCCAGGTGAGAGGTTTGTGAACGGTGATGATAATCAATTTCGTCCCGTAAATGTAAGGGCGAAATTGGGTAACTGCCCATACGATGGCTAGCATTTCCCTTTCCGTTGTTAAATAATTTTTTTCTGCTTTGTTGAGGATTCGGCTGGCATAACAAATAGGCAGGTCGTCTTCTATTTTTCCTTGGGATAGTATTGCCCCGATTGCTTTATCCGATGCGTCCGTGGTAATTACGAACGGCTTGCTAAAATCGGGATGTTGCAATATCGGTGCTGTGCTCAACGTTTCTTTGAGCTGGTTGAACGCCTGCTGCGGGCTTTCTGTCCACTCGAATTTTTTCTCCTTTTTTATGAGTTCAGTGAGTGGTTTTGCCAATCTTGAGAAGTCCTGTATGAACTTCCGATAGTAGCCGGCAAGCCCCAAGAATGATTGCAGTTCTTTTACGTTTTTTGGAACGGGGAATGATTTTACAGCTTTTATTTTTTCAGGATCGGGTTTCACGCCTACTTCGGTGATGACGTGACCCAGATATTGTGTCTTCTTTCTCAGAAAATAGCATTTTTTCGGTTGTACCTTCAAATTGGCTTCTCGTAGTCGGTCGAATACTTCTCGTAACCGTTGATTATGTTCCTCGAAGGATGAGCCGTGGATAACAATGTCGTCGAGGTAGACGTAATATTTCAGTCCCTGTAGCCCGGCCAGAACCGCGTCCATTAGTCGTTGAAATGTGGGTGGCGCGTTTTTTAGCCCGAATGGCATTCGATTGTACTCGTAGTGTCCCATCAGCGTTGAAAAGGCTGTTTTCAGTTTGTCTTCCTCGGCCATCTGGATCTGGTGAAACCCAGAGGCAAGGTGGTGAAGTATTTAGCCATTCCCGACTGGTCCAATATCTCGGAAATGTTGGGCAGTGGGTATGAGTCGCCTTCAGTGACCTCGTTTAGCTTCCGGAAATCCACTACGACGCCTTTGCGAATGTTGCCCTCGGCGTCGGCTTTCTTTGGGATGACCAGTAACGGTGCATTCCACGGACTTTTGCTTGGACGTATGATTCCGTCTTTGAGCATTTGTTTTGCTTGCTCCATCCCTTCGTTCTTGTGGGTCTCAGGCAACCGGTACGGGCGTATGTTTACCGGCACGGCGCCTTCCCGTGTGTGTATACAGTACAATATCTGTGGTTCCGAGTATTTCTCCTTCGAGATGGAATACGTCGGAATATTCCTTGCTGAATTCCCTTAGGAATTCTTCTTCCTCTTGGTTGAGATGTGATTGGCTTCCCAATTTCTTCCAGATTTTTCCTGCCTTCCCTGTTTACTGATCACGTGGATCGCTGGAGGGTTTTCTTCTTGTTTCGAGTCCGGTGTCGGCTCGTCTTGAAACTCTTCGATTTCCACGGTGGGTCTGTTTATTACGACCTCCTTTTCCAGGGAGTTTCTCAGGACGATCGGGCATGCGAGTCTTGTTGTGGCTGTATTTCTGCCCATGGTGATGCCTGGTGCTATTTCCGTGGCGATTACGCAACCTACCTTTCGTTGCTTGTTTTTTGCAAAGTGTATGCTCTCGGAACGGGGTGGCAATTTCAATTTCCCGGTTCCGTCGACCGATGGCTCCGTGTGTCCGTAAATCTTGATTGCACGGCCACCGAGTATGTCCACATTGTGCTTCTTCATGAAATCCATGCTCAGGATTCCGTCGGTGTTGATACCGATCGCGTCGTCGATGGTGTTTCCAACACCAGTTCCACCTTGCATGTAGCGTGGAAAGTCTTTCCCCCGACCCCTTTAGTTCGACCGTCTCGTTGAAGGCCTCGGTGTCTGGGTTGATAGCACTTTTTTTTATTAGGCAACATTGTGCCCCTGTATCACCTTTCAGGGTGAGGATTTTCTCGTTTGCCTGTAGTGATGCGATGTAGAAATCGCTCGCCGAATCCTCGGGATTTATGGCGTGTATTTGTATTCCTGCGTGCGTCATTGTTGACTCAGTGAATTTGAGTTGACCTGTAGCTCGTTGTTTGGCAATAGTGCTGACGGTGAAGCTTTGGTTAGCCACGACGGAGTTGACGGTGAATGACCCTACTGTCGGGTTCTGGTCGTTTGTCTTTTCGTCTGTGTTGCGGGGATTGTTGTTTTTGTTGTTGTTGTTGTTACGGTTGTTGCCGTAACGATTGTTGTTATTCCGGTTACCTGCTCATTAGGGTGTTTCAAAAAAAATTCATATTTTTTTTTTTGCCGAACTAACTGGTTCGGATCTTACTTTGATGCAAAAAAAGTAAGATCACCAAAGGAAAGCTTGAAATAAAAATATCTAGAGGTGTCGCACGCTCATTGTAGTTTTCCCTTTAAATAACATGGGAAATATTACTCTGCGTGTTCACAATGAGATAGCTTCTTGACGGCGACTGTTATCATTTACTTCACAGCGTGTTTCCGTAGCAAATTTTACGCTCTATAAAAAAGGTCCCTTGCAAAATAATTCTAAATTCAACCATTTCATAGTTATTAACTTTGCAAGTTATGTTTGTGATGAATTTCACTGTTTTTCAACTATTTCTGCATAACTGTCGGTTTTACGACTACATTTCTTGGACTTTTTTGGAGGGCTGTCAATTTGCAACATATTGACTCTTGGACGAGTTCGCAAATGTCATGGTTCGGGAATTAGGCGCCAGCAAACAATTTATAACACAAAAACTTTTCTCAAACTTTATTTATATAATTGAAACTTGGTGTAGAGCCGCTGCCGCGTCTCTTGATCCATTGAAATGATGAAAAAAAATATGGAAACAAGTGATACCCTGGTATTCATTCACAATTAATCAAATTTATTTTATTTTATTGCGATTTAATTTTGAACTAAACGTATTTTCTGCATAAAAAAGTGACGATTATGAATGGAAGGATTTCCATATTTGACTTTTAATTTTTAATCGAGAAAACATTGGTACTGCCATTAGCTCCGTCGGTAAAAGGATCAGTAGTCGATTTCCGGAATAAAAGCAGTTTAAAATGAGTTTTTCTGTAATTAATTATTTTTATAAGCCTCAACTTCCAGTTCATGAAATTAGCGAACGCGTCCAGGAGTCAACATGTTGCAAATTGACAGCTCTACATAAAAGATCGAAGAAGTATGATCTAAAAACTGATGGTTTAGCAGAAATAGTTGAAAAACGGTTAAATTCATCATTAATACTACTTGAAAAGTTAATAACTATCAAATGGTTAGATTTATGATTATTTTGCAAGAGACCTTATTTGTAGAGCATAAAATTTGCTACAGAAACACGCTGTGAAGTAAATGATAACAGTCGCCGTCAAGAAGCTATCTCATTGTGAACACGCAGAGTAATATTTCCCATGTTATTTAAAGGGAAAACTACAATGAGCGTGCGACACCTCTAGACATTTTTATTTCAAGCTTTCCTTTGGTGATCTTACTTCTTTTGCATCAAAGTAAGATCTGAACCAGTTAGTTCGGCAAAAAAAAATATGAATTTTTTTTGAAACACCCTGCTGCTCATCCGTTGGAATTTCCACGGTGTCTCCCGGAATTTCCCTGGTGACAATTATTTCGGCGTTGCCCAGAGCCGTTTTGGCCCTGATTATGCTGCCTCAGCCTACTGCGACACTCTTTCCAATGGTGACCTGATTTTTTGCAGTAGGTGCAGGTTATTGCCCCTATATTACCTGTCGGAACGGGTAAATTGCTTTGTCCGTGCGAATTTGAGCTTCGGCAATCTTTGGTCGAGTGACCTGGTTTTTTGCACTTCTGGCAAAATTCGTGACGCTTCTCGGAGTGCGTCTGTTTTGCCACCGGTTCATAGCCTTGCAGGATTGTTTCTTCGTTTTGGGCCCCTTTTATTGCAGAATTTAAATCTGGGTACCCCTTGGCTTTGACGAGAATTTGGTACTCCTTTTTGAGTCCTCCCTCGAAATTGGAAAACGCCATTTTCTTTACATGGCGTTCTACGGAGAGTTTTTCTATGACAGAAGATTCGGATTCTATGCTTGCTTCTATGAGTTCCATTGTAAGGGTTTGCAATCTTTTTCCAAAATCTGCTATGCTCTCGTTGTGGTGCTGTTTGCACGTATGCATTTCTACTTGTAGTGCTTCTACCGTTCGTTTCACCCCGTATCGTTCCGTTATGTGTCGTTTCAATTCCTCGTATGTGTTTATGACTTTGTAACGGACGTCTTCCCTTGCGTCGTCAGTCAGTTTGGTTGCCAGTACTAATTTTAAAGGGGTTGCTCTGTCACTACTGTCTTCTAGGCTATTGGCTAGCTCGTAAGCATCGAGTAAGCTTTTCACGCGCCTAGGATTTTCGCCGTCAAAAGTGGAAATTATTGCTCGCGCTTCGCTCAAAGGCATGCCCCTCGGCCTCCTGGGAGGAGCAGAAGGGGCCTACCCAGAGGTACCAGCGTAGGTTTCCTCTAAATTGACAGTTTCTGGCATATTGGCGAGATGCGGAATAATAGACAATGAAAGTTCTGGTAAATCGGATCTATTGAAGCTACTAGTTTCTTCAGCCACTACGAAAGATTCCTTAGAGCCGACGGAGTGCTTTAGAGTTTCCGTGCTTCGATTTCTTTTGAAGTTTTTTACTGACGGGGAATATTCTGCTTTGGGTGAACGCGTAAAAGTTAAGTTACGGTTGAAAAAAGAGTCTAGGGTTCGAGATATTTCGCGTACGCCTGGTAACTTGAGACGATTTACAAGATCGTCGTTTGACATACGGGTATTTTTGCTCGCTTTTTCGCGTCTGGTTTTGGCGGGTTACAAAAGAATTTGTTCCGTCACTTACAGTACGATGATCTGGTAGATCTGCATGCTGCTACGGTTGCTGATGCTGCTTGGCGTTGCTGTTGATCCTCTAGTTGGTTTTCTCGTGAATCTGCTTGGTCGATCGGTCCGCTCTTCGGGTTGACGGTTGTCGTTTTCCGGGGTGTCGAAGTTGGACAGCTTTTGGGCGCCCGTTGCCCTTGTTCGGCAGGTCCTCGGATACTTGACAGGTGTTGTCCTTTTGGCGTTGTGTGAACTTCCTTTCACCAATTTGTAGTCGAGTTCTTGAGTTGTGGCAATCCCACCGCTGCCACCAATGTTGTGCCCATGCAAATCGTCACGTAGGGGCGAGTTTGCCAGGACGGATAGTTCGGGATGTTTGCCAAGGTTGAGTTAATCTCCAACTCAGTACTTTCAGTTATACTACTAATTAAGATTCGCGGTAACGAATCGAGACAAGTACGTTTTCGAAATTTCGAAACGATGTCGACGAGCTACCGCGTATCATATACGCCAAACATCGCGTTTTGACAGTTGGTGAATCTTTATTTTTTTTTCTCACCTTTTTCCCATGGCTTTGCCGCATTGTAAATACTATCAGTATTTTTTAATTTTTTTTCTCTTTCATACAAAAAAAAAATCAGTACCGTAGGTCAATCCAATCCGGAGATATCATTTTCTTTTCCACGATTCGTCTCCTAGCAGCTTCTTGCTCTTTTCGCGATCCCTGAACATAGCGTTTTTTCGCGATCCCTGAACATAGCTCTTTAGTGGAAAGTCGCGATCTCTGAAGATAGCGCTTCTGACGAAATTGCTTCTGACGAAGAATAATAGATTTTTCGTAGATTGTATCTAAAAATGCACGTATTTTGAAAGGAATTAGATTACGAGTCGCCAGTATGGAGCAAGCGGAAAATTAATCATAAAAAATAAGAGGCGCTTCATGTTTCATGTTCTCAGTTGTCGGAATCCACGTGAATTTTGCCATGATTATGTATATCCACGTCAACAATTGCATGGATTTCGTTGTCTAGGTCAACAACTTCGTTTTCGATGTCCAGGAAGACGTAGTGATAATTTTTACTGTCTAGGTCGACGGCTCCGGAGTTTTTAGTGTCCAGGTATATTTTTTCATGGTTTTCGATGTCCAGGACGACGGTTTCATAGTTTTTGCTGTCTAGGTCGATGGCTCCATAGTTTTCGATGAGTAGGTCAACGATTTCATGGTTTTCGATGTCCAGGACGACGGCTCCACAGTTTTCGATGTCTAGGTATATTTCTCCATGGTTTTCGATGTCTAGGTTCATTTCTCCATAGTTTTCGATGGCCAGGTCGGTGGCTCCATAGTTTTCGATACGTAGGTCAACGACTCCATGGTTTTCAATGTCCAGGACAACGGCTCCATAGTTTTTGCTGTCTAGGTCGACGGCTCCATAGTTTTCGATACGTAGGTCAACGACTCCATCGTTTTCGATGTCCAGGACGACGGCTCCATAGTTTTTGCTGTCTAGGTCGACGGCTCCATAGTTTTCGATACGTAGGTCAACGACTCCATGGTTTTCGATGTCCAGGACGACGGCTCCATAGTTTTTGCTGCCTAGGTCGATGGCTCCATAGTTTTCGATGAGTAGGTCAACGACTTCATGGTTTTCCATGTCCAGGACGACGGTTTCATAGTTTTCGATGTCTAGGTGTATTTCCCCATGGTTTTTGATGACTAGGTATATTTCTTCATAGTTTTCGATGGCCAGGTATATTCAACAAGGGTTTCGATGACTACGTATATGTCTCTATAGTTTTCGATGTCCTGGACGACGTCTCCATACATTTCAGTGTCTAGATCGACGGCTCCATAGTAATCGATGTCTAGGTATATTTCTCCATGGTTGTCGACGTCTAGGTACATTTCGCCATGGTTTTCGATGTCTAGGTATATTTATATTGGTGTAGTTTTCCCTAAATCTAACAATTTTCTCTTAGGAAGAAAGATTTTTTGACGTCAAGAATTTGAAATATTCAAGATCTGAGTTTTAACTTTTCCTATCTCAACGCGTGTAAATTGAAGTGGCGTTTCGTTTATGAGTTGCAAAAAATCGTATTCAGGATTTTTCTAAAAAAATTTCGGCTCCATGGCCTTTCTGGATATCTGCGAAAAATCTTAAAAACATTGTATTTGCAACTTTTCAACGAAACGTGACTCAACTTTACATGCGTTTGGATGGGGAAACTTAAAAATTTCAAATTAAATATCTCACATTCTAAACTTCAGAAATTTTTTTCATATGAGAAAACTGTCAGTTTTGATGCCACAAATGTTTATGCAAAATTTTGCAACGACCCTGAATAAACTCATTTTGTCATTTAGAGACGCGGTAGCGTCTTGACGCCAAGTATTAAAAAGAAAAGTACGAACCGACAAGGCAAGTTGCGCCGCTCGTCTATATACTCGAGATTGGGCCGTTTTCCGTTACGTTCAAACTTAAAGTGGTCGTCAATAAAAAACGCTTCGGTTTATAAAAAATAGTATAATACCTCAAACAGTTTCTCTCCGCATTATGAAACGAATCAGCAGGTATGACGACTGCTCGATAGCATCGACTGGTCGATAGACCGATGGTTGGGAATAGCTTTCTCATATATCGCACTTGATTGAAGTATGCGGAATATGAGTTCAAATCTGTTATTGCAATGATAACAGTTTGAAAAGCAATGACATAGTGTGTCTCACAGAACCAAAAAAAAATTTCAAGTATTAGGCGTACCAAATTGCACATTTTGTTATTTTAATTATTTTGAGTTCAATTCTACATTCAGCGGCTTGCGGAACTTTTCAAAAGGCTACTTGAAAAATTCTCAGTGACCATAACGCACCTAATAGAATGGATTGATTAATGTCGGACTACGCCTTAAGTCACGAGCGCATAGAGCATTGCAGATCTTGCGTGGGTTTTGTTAAGTTGAATATTATTTAATATTTACAAAAAGTAGGCAAATCAGTAGAAAAGACAGCACCTCCGTGCTGTGAAAAAGTCGAGACAAGTACATTTTCGGAGGTTCAAACAGAATACCCTGCAGAAAATTCAATTTTTCATTTGTTTATCTGATAATGACTTGACCCACCAAAAACATAATCGAACAAAGTCAAATAACTAAAAAGCAGTTTTTTTTCTCAGAAAAATTGAACTTACACAAAAAAAATTTACCTTTCAAAAAATGACTTACCCCACCAAAAACGTTATGAAACGAGTTGACATAGCAAAAACAGCACAGTTTCCTTTTTACAAAGAGTAAATTGAGACTTCACAAAAAGTTACTAAATAAACTAATAAAAATGACCAAGTACCTCGAGCTTTGTAATATTCAACTCAAAAAAGTTGACACCTCCAATCATCGCAAAATCCGAGACTTCACCAAACTTTACTAAAGGACGCCTTAACAAAAATTATTCAAGATCTCCCAAACAAGGAGCCCAAAAAAATGTTGAATTCGTCTCAGAAAAAAATATTCCATGACTGAGTACAATAATTTTAAGCATCGTGAAGAATAGATTGATTTACAACAACTTCATAATCGTCTAGCGTCGTATTTTGAGCGGATATGCGCAGAGTACTTGTCCGGCCCGAAAAATTTGAGGGTAAAAGCTGTTGTATGTGTGAAAAAGGACAGTCAGAACTCGTATTCTTAGAAATCTTTTCCATCCTGCACACGGATTGTCTTGAAACTTAAAAAGATCATATAATCATCCCTCTCATGTACGATATTGTACGGAATTGACCTTTGAAAAATCGTCACCGCAGATTTGGGATTATTATTAGTCATTCAGGAATCAACCGAAAAGTTCTATGACAGTGCTTTGTTTCGAAGACATGGCGATTGTACGATATTGGCCATCGTAAAACGGTCGCCGCAAATTTGAGATCATCACTCATTGAGGAATCAACACAACATTTCTGTGATTGAGCTTTCTTTGGTAGACTTGGCAGTTTTACGAGATTTTGGCCTCTGTAAAACAGTCCTCACAAATTTGGGATTATTATTAGTTATTAGTGAATCAACACAAAAATTATATGAGAGTGCTTTGTTTGGAAGATGTGGTGATTGTACGAGATTGGCGTTCGGAAAACGGTCGCCCCAAATTTGAGACAATCAGTCATTGAGGAATCAATACAAAAGTTTTGTAATAGGGTTTTCTTTTGTATATGGAGCTATTGTACAAAATTTTAGCCTTTGTAAACCGGTCACCGCAAATTTGAGATAACTAGTAATTAAGGAATCAACTTAAAATTCTTGCGATAGTGCTTTTTTTGCTACACATCGTGATTGTACGAGATTCGTTTTAGTAAAACGGTTGCCGCAAATTTTATATTATTAGTAATTAAGAAACCAACTCAAAAATGTTGTGATAATGCTTTTTTTATACGTTGCGAATGTACCTTTGTAAAAAACAGTCTTTGCACATTTTGAATCAGTAATTTGAAAATTTTCCCTAAAACTATGTCACGCTGAGGACAAATTTGATAAAAACGTCGAGAAAGTACAGAAAATATGAAGAATCTGGTTTAAAGCCTGATAGAGGTGAATTCTACATGAATTCATGGCGAAAAACAGAAGGTATTCGCAGCCACACGAAGTCCGAAAATTTTTCGGGCCGGACAAGTACTCTGCGCATATCCGCTCAAAATACGACGCTAGACGATTATGAAGTTGTTGTATTCTTTACGATGCTTAAAATTATTGTACTCAGTCATGGAATATTTTTTTCTGAGACGAATTCAACATTTTTTTGGGCTCCTTGTTTGGGAGATCTTGAATCATTTTTCTTACGGCGTCCTTTAGTAAAGTTTGGTGAAGTCTCGGATTTTGCGATGATTGGAGGTGTCAACTTTTTTGAGTTGAATATTACAAAGCTCGAGGTACTTGGTCATTTTTATTAGTTTATTTAGTAACTTTTTGTGAAGTCTCAATTTACTCTTTGTAAAAAGGAAACTGTGCTGTTTTTGCTATGTGAACTCGTTTCATAACGTTTTTGGTGTTGTTTATTAAGAGAAGCTTGTTACAATCGGGTTTATGCCGCGAGACCAATATGAAGCGTGATCTGATGCTTTAGTGTCAGATTGCAGACTGTCCGTTTGGATATTGCTTTTCCTTTTATATTGTTGACTATTGGGGTTAACAATTACGGTGGTGGAAATTATTGGGGTAACAACAATGGTGGTGGAGGTTGTTGGTCAATCGATCGTTCCGGTGATTTCGTATTGTTAAATTGGGGCGATCGATTGCGAAAATGTGATCATTTCCGAAAATGTGATCGTCAGCATTTGCGTGGTTTCGCTCGGTACTCGAGCGAGGTTCGTTCCCCTTTTGTGAGGAATGTGATGATTTGCTTGCGAGGTTGCTAACCTGCTTGCTGACGATCGTTTTGTAATTTCTTAAGAATTGGGTTGCGACCGGGCGCAACAATTTTTACATTAATTGTATTTGTTTCAATTGTTTTGATTTTTTGCGGTTTTTCTCTATTTTTTTAGGAGCCATTTTTTCCGAGGTTTTTTTTCTATTCTTCATTTTATTTCAATTCTTTTTTAGGGGTATTATCATCGCTTAAAAAAAAAAATCCTATTCTTTAACAAAATTTCCCTGCAATTTTTGTTTCAGCGCGAGCTTCACCTAGACGTGAAGCGGATTCGGGAGGAACGGCAATATGCGCGAGACTCCGTATCATCGTTGTGGGAGCGGGACGGTTTCGATGTACTCGAGATCAGGTGGATGCTCGAGGGGCGTATCGGTCAAGTTCATCCCGAGGACGATTGGGGCCACCCCGCGTGGTCCACCCCGGAGGGAGTCATGGCGGCGTATGACCCTAATAATTAGATTTATGAAGAATTTCCTTGTAACAAAACTTCGAACCTTCCTAGTCGTAAGGACTGGGGAGGAATAAAAAAAAAAAAAATTACTCCTAACCAATGTGATTTAATTATTGTAATATTTTCCTTTTTTCCTTTTAAAGAAAAGAAGGGAAGGAGGGGAAGGAGAAGAAGAAATTCTTTTCCTTCCTCTTCTTCCCTTTTTTTATAACGATCGAATTACCGACTGCTGGTAAACGAGTTACCTAGAATGCGTCGGGTTCCGGTAAGCGTCTTTGTATGATGGTATCGATATCTTAAATATTTTCCTTGCCGATTTGGCTTGTTTTTGGTTGCCATATTTGGGTAACCGGTGCCTCTGCGCGGTATAGTGGGCAAGGGGGATATAAGGGTTGCATTTGTTTGTCTGTTGTGTCGGGTATAGGCTCATGGTTGATGGTTTGCAAGGGTATGTCCTTGTCGTTTGTTGTTGCTGTCTGGTTGTTGTCCTTTGGTTGCTTGTATGAGAAGGGTTGTGAAAGAATCCCAGACAGAACCGATGAGCCAAAAGCTCCACCCCTAAACTGAGTGTAGTGCATAAGCGTGCACTATTGTATCTATTATGAATTTTATTATTTTGAAGATTACTCCAATTCCCAACAACGTGGCGCTGAAGGTGCCTACCGAGTTGAAAAATGAGTACATTTTTCCCCAAATCCTTTCTACGGATTCTTGTATGACTTTGTCATTTACCCAGTGAGTAATGGTAATGCCCTGGTCAACTGCTTTTTGACCTGTTGCTCGCGAGCAATGGTATTTAATACAGCGGTTCTTTCAATCGGGAACATAATGCTTGTTCTCAGATTTTCGAGGTCTTGGGAAGAATAAATTCCGGTTTCAGCGAGGAAAGCAGGTGTTATAAATTTCCACGTTGGTTGCGTTGAGGTTGTAATTCTTTCCGGTGCTACGGCCGGTGCCAATTGTGGAAGGCTCTGGTACCAATTATTATCGACGTGAAACATAGGCGAAAGGAAAGAGTTACATTCGATTTGATGCCCTGTTTTTGTAATGATCCGCGTTCTGGGCATCACAAACAAAGATTCGTTTCCTCTAGTGATTGCAAATTCTTGATAACATTCTTCTGTTTTTCTCAATATTACGTTAACTGGTACGCATTTCGCAAGGCGAATTACTTCTCCTGCTCCATGCGCGATATAGCCCGGCTCATTCATGTAATGATAAGCAAATTCGGCTGGGGCTAAGGATGCAAATGATAAGGTGTTGCGAAGAACGCGTTTTTCAATTTCGCATTCTTCTTTAATGATATTGTTGTAGAGGCTTGTTATCTGACTGCCGAAATGTTTCGCTACGTAGACGAATTTAGCGTTCATATACGCTAAAAGATCCATGTTTACCAACGACATTTTGCTTCCTCATAGAGGAAGCTATGTGACGGTAAATTTTTTTTTTTTTTCAGTTTTCAATGTCAATGTGCTTAAAACGTCCCAAAACGTCGAAAAATCATATCTACAAAAAATGTCCGGATGTGTGTGTGTATGTGTGTGTATGTGTGTGTGTGTGTGTGTGTGTGTGTGTGTGTGTATGTTCTGGCACTGTAAAATTTAAATGTTTATAACTCGAGAACGGTTTGAGCTACATGGCTCCCGTTTTGCACAGATGATAGTCTAGACCAGCTCTTTGTTCACGGACAATTTCGTCAGAACAGCTCAAAAAATACGAACTCTACGGCATTTTGAAATTTTCGAAAAAATGGTGTCGGCACTTTAACTTTCGCAAATTTCGAGAGTTAGTATCAACTTTTTTTTATAAATAGAGTATCTTAATAGGAAGGTTGGTATTGAATTTGGGAATAATCGGTTGGACCGTTCAAATTTTATGGGTTTTCGAATTTTTCGAAAATCTTAGTTTTTCGAAAAATATCGAAATCTTGTACGATATTATGTATAAGTCAGTACTCCCTCTGTACTTTCGAGCAAACTTGTCGGAATTATTGAATTTAAATGCAAATACAAGAACGTAGAAGAATGCTGCAAATTGAAATTTGCAGCATTTTTTTTTCCTTTACTCCGATCGGCCTTACCAACCGATCCAGTAAAAAAGTAGCAACCCCTCATAGGCGTGGAGTCCAAATTTTTTCAAAAATTCAACCTTTTTGCTTGCAAAATGTTTGTCACCACCCACGCACTTGCTCGCTCACTAAAACTGGCGTCTTGTTTATCTTTGCAGTAGCCTGTCAATGTTACGTGATAGCCGTTGTCGTCTGGGAGCTTACGAACCTTCGATCGCTTGAAATGAATTGCACACGGCATCCTAAACTTGGACCAAATGGCACCAGTAACAATATTTGCCCATACTCCTGGACGTACCTTCAAGTGTTCTGCATTATTATCGGGTTTCATTTCATCCCATTCCTCTTCCGTGAGAGTAATGCTTTTCTTCAATTCGTCGTTGTTTGATTCACGCAGAGTCGGAACTCGCTCCACTAAAATTGGTAATACTTTCTTCGGACTCATACTCACTTAATTGTATTGCATGTTCGGTGTTTGGAACGGGTTGAGCGACAGGTATTCCCATCTGCTTCCGTGCTTGCGACAAAAATTGTCGTCGATCGTCCACGATGTTCTGGTACACACATTGTGAGGTCCATCGAAATCCTTTATCTTTCAGGGCATCGGATATTTGCTGCCAAATTTGATCTGACCAACGAGGAAATGTCTCCGTGCGAAAGCGGTCAATGAATCTGCTCACCACCTCGATTGCAGCTTCCTCCAGAACAGCACTCTTGCGAGGCATTGCAAACTATTGGACCTGTACAGATGACAGTTTATTTTGTAGGCTGTTCATTTAAATTATAGGCACCACTTCATGTAATGTACGGAGACTGTTTGCTAGGCATTCATATGTGGAATCTGGGAATCAAACACAATAAGAATAAAGAAGTGTTAAAACTTTTATTTTCATTGAAAAACAGTAGCTCGAAAAACGGTGGATCTTTGGATTAACAAGTTTAGGCTAGGTGGTGACGCGACTTTGAGAGATCATCAGAAGATGAACCATCGGCCGCTGAAAACAACTCCCGAAGAAAACGTCCAACTGTGTCAAGCTGTAGAAGCAGCTCCTTTTATCACATTAGCCGCAGCATTAAATGAGGTGGCCATAAACATAAGCTTCAGCACCGCTTGGCGGTGATTTGAAGACGTTGGGCTAACCACTCATCGTCCGTCTGAAAAACAACAATGTTGGGCGAACTTTTTTTTATTGTTGTTGTAGATTCTTTTACGACAGTCGTTAAGTACGTGTCCCGGTTTATTGCAGTGGTTGCAAGTGATTTTATTTTCGTTATTTTCTGTGGAGTTTGAATTGTTTTGTTTCTTAAGTGCGTAACAGTCGTCCGTCACGGGATCTGTCTTTTTACAGTAGTTGCAAAATTTGTCCGTTTTATTCGAGGACTGATTAGGAGGATTTCGGGAATTCTGATTTTTGTTGGACTGGTTAATCTGCAAACACGTGGATTGGTTTGAGCCTTTTGTCTCAATTGGTCCAACCATTTTTTCGATTTCCGCTGCTTTTCTATAAATGCTTTCTACTGATTCGTAAACTACGCAAGGAACGTGTGAGCGATACGCGATATTAACGCCTTTTCGAAACTGATCTATCGCCATGTCTCGAGCCCAATTCTTTGCACCTTGTGGATCTTGAACTTTCGATAAGTCAATTGCTTGTTTTGTTTGATTCAAGTGTGAATTGACTCTACTATAGAAAGCGAGCAGTGATTCCTTGTCCTCTTGTTCAAGAGTGTGCATTTCTGTTAACCACGCAAAAAGTGGTCTCGACGCGATAAATCTGATTCTTAGAATATCGATTAGCTCTGTGATTGTTTTGACATGAAAGCTTTCTAAATTTTTACAAGCAATTCCTTTGCATTTACTCTTTAATAATGTGACGATTGATCTTTCTGAAATCACTTGTACGAATTCTCGTGCTGATTCGCAATAAGTAATGAATGTGTTCAATGAACAAGTTTTGGACGTACCATCGAACTCTGGTATATATCGAGTGAAATCTCGATAATTAGCATGCATCGGGTAACTTAGATTATCAACCGATTGATTAAGATTAGGATGATTTTGAGGGATTTGTCGACCCAAACGCTCTGCTAATTCTCTAGTTAGTCTATCTATATCTACTGCTGTATGTGTAGGGTTTTGTGGATCGTTTCCACCTGGTACACCGGCTGCTGAGGAGTTTTCCATAACTTCGATGTCGTTGTTATGCATAGTGAATTTTACGACTTACGAGTTGTTGAAGTTCTGGCTGGAAATGTGTCACGTGCTGTCGGGCGCGTTGTTGCGGTGTCGTGTTGAGCGACTTGAGGTTGCTGCTACTGGTGTTTTGACCTGCTCCTTGGCTCACAGCTGGTTTATGGCTTGTTCCGATGGATGTGTGTGTTGGTGCGAACCGAGTGTTTCGATTCACAGAGTTCGTATTTTTATGAATTGCACGATCACCAAACTCAATGTTGGTAGAAAATGTTTTTGTGTGCCAATTTATTTGACGATAATTACGAATTCCATGGTATGATTTTTATTATTTTTATTTCACCGATTTCATTTTCCGATGAACACTGGTTTACGTTGGTTTTTGCACTTTTTAATTGTTCAAAAATTTATTAGCACAGATTTAGTATAATATTGAAGACGTTGCACAAAATTATTTATCGCGATAATTGTCCAAGTTTAATTCGTTGCCACAGTTTTAATGTAGACTCGAAACTGCGTTTTTATTTTTAATTAGCAGTTTCTAAGAAATTTTTTTTATCGATGTTCCGATGTTTTACCAAGATTATTGTGAATCAAATAGTATATTACACACCTAGGGCAGGAAAATAAGGAAAGTCTCAGAACACATGTTTGTCAGCCTCGGCTTCGCCTCGGCCGACAATTACATGTGTTCTGAGGCTTCCTTTTTTCCTGGCCAAGGTGTGTATACGATTTTTCTGCCCGACGTGGACGGAACGTGCAGCGGGCCGAAAGTAGCCACTTTCGGCCCAGAGGACAGACAACTGGTATAAGGATTTCGATTTAAGATTTTCGAGATATCGAGATTTTTTTGGATTTTCCGAGCTATCACCAATTTTAATGCAAAATTAAAAATTGTGTGATTTAGCGATTTTCGAAGATTTATTTGATTGTCTGTAAGTTTTTCCGCTGCAACCAGTTTTAATATAAAATTAAGAATTGTGTGATTGGCGGATTGACGATTTTCTTATTTTCTGCGAGGTTTTCCGCTGCCACCAGTTTTAATATAGTATTTTGTTACGTCCCGAGAGCAGGGTCTCGATGGGATCGTATATGTTCGGTTTAGTAGCGAATGATTGAAACCGACTTACCGACTGATTGACGTCGTTGACTCTGGAGTCTGCGGTTACCGGCTGCCGAATACTATATTTTAAACGAATTTGGTTTGGTAGGTGTTAGTTTGAGTGGGTTGTTGACCACTAGAGTCTTGTAGACCCTTTTCAGAATAATGTTTAACACCTTTTATTTTGTTGAAGTAAACAAAATATAATATGGTTTTATTTATTTGAATGAAGTCCTTGTTTGGTTTTACACTGAGTTTACCATTGTTCGTTGATGGAGTTTACACTTATTTTAGCGGGAGATTATTTTCTGAGTTAGCAATTATTTGATTATCGGAATTATTCGTTGAGAATTTTATAAGTCGAGTTTAACACTTGGAATCGCGCACAATGGTTTGTCGCGGAAATAAAGTTGGAGATTTTGGTTGACTTGTCGACTCGGACTCTCGATGCTAACTAACTTTTCACATCGACAATTTGTGTGTCCTGAGCTAAGAGTTCTTTGGATTTTCTGGGGGTAAGATGCTGTGGAAGGGACTGATTTTGTTATAGTAAAAAGTGAGGATTGGTTAAAGGATCGTTAAGAAAGTGTCGTTAATTTGTGATTGGGCTGAATTAGTGGGGAAGGCTTTTCTGTAAAGATGATTGGAAGAAAAGTCGTTTAGTATTTAGCCGCAAGAAAAGAACAGGATTCTGATTGGAAAGGCAGTCATTAAAATTAGACTGTCGCTTTGGTTTCGAGGAAAAAGGGCGAGATTGTTCTAACTGCAAGTGGTTGCACGTGCACATCTCGACTTCTGAGAAAAAAGGAATTTTACGACTTTAGGCGTATGAAAAAATTTACAGATTGTTCGAATTTGGACATTGATAATTTATAGTTTTTCGGTGAAAACATATTAAGAATTTTGAAGATTGCATTAGTGAAACTGTTTATCTTTTGATTTCATGAGTTTTAGAGATTTCCTGTGGGATGCAGCTGACGGTTGTTAGGTGACAAAAGTCGGGTCTGCTAGAGCGCACGTGGTACTCTTGAGTACAACGGGCGCGTTGTGGGGTTTTTTCCATTGCGTTCTGCTTATGTAATATATAAGAATATATGAGAGTCAGAATATATATACTAAGCTCTATGCTTAATAATATGTATGTATGAAAAAATTTCGACGAATGATGATATTGATAAGCTAGTGTACTTACTGTTGGTGCACAATTGATAAAAAATGTTATGGGGGGCTAGCGTGAGGGCTAGGACATAACACCTGCATGATAATTATCGCGGTGGATTTTTTCAATCATTAAATCTGTTATGTAATGTTTAGATGGTAATAATATGGGACACCGATAGTCTTCAGAAATTTCGGCGCAACGCAATCGGCCTCCGACGCGTAATAAACTGTGTTCGTCTAAGAACGGATTGAGGGACGAGAGCCACGACCCTTTGGCGTTACTGTATTTTTTGAATTTGTTTTATTTCCTCCTGAAATTTTTCTTTCTGAATTATACGAAGAACTCTTCGTTCTACTTCGATTTTTTCTTGAACTCCGATGTCTTTTTCTTTGAAAGCCGTGTCTCGTTCCATACGGAGACAGAATGCCAATACATTCAGCATTGTTGCATAAGAGGAAAATCGTGTGAAAAGTTCGTTGGGGGTGTTGACGATTAAACAAGTATCTTTCGATTTTGAGACTGTAATTTCCACACTATCAGGCCATTGGCTTCCGGGTTTTGCCAGCCACGTGGGCCCTGTGAACCACGTTGTATGTTGTAGATACTTAGCGGGAAGCTGCCCTCTCGTGAGAGCATCTGCTGGATTTTCTTTTGTTCGTACTGTGACGTAACTTTCGTGACGTCACTTGCACGAATCACTGTCGACCAGTGGACCGAGTTGTCGGCCCATTTTTCGGTTGCCACTCGTCGGATTACCGGACAGAGCACTTGCGGGGACTCAACACGTCGTAATTATAGAAACCTTTTTATTATTATTTTATTTCAGTACGACGCTAATTTTATAATTATAATCGAACCCCGCTCGAGCCGCGATTGACCGTCGCGATTTAGCGAGATCGTCGTTTCGTGTTTTATCAGCAAATTGATTATCGGGGATTGCATTATTTTGGGAACGCCGAGAAACGCCGAACGCAATGATACCTTTCCCTTTGCTACCTTGAGATTGCTGCGTTTCTCGCGCGCTCGCTTCGCCGCTTGTTTCTCGCGGGGGAAAAGTTACCTCTTGCCTTATGCCTTGCTTTGCCGCCCCGTTTCTTTCGCGACCTTCATCCCTGTCGGACATTTTAAGTCGAGACCAACGTGGCTTGTCGTGGGCGTGCGGAGGTGCACGCTGGTTCTGTGGCCATTCGTTGATGCCCCCCGTGACCTCCTTGCAGTCGCAACCGAGTAGTTGCTGCGCCCACGGCTGTAACCTTGGGTACCACGGTCCGCTAATCCCGGTGCCTCGTCTTAGCGGGATTCGGGAAAAATCAGGGGCGGAGGTGCTGTTTGCCCAGGTCAGCGTGTGGGCCCACCGCGGTTTGCACTGGTCCGCGAGCCGCGAGGGAGGCCTCCCCTCCTCCCCGTCATGGTCGTCGCCCGGATCCCCAAAGGAAGCGTACCCGAGGCACGGCCGACACAGATGTAGGGGGTGATGGTCGTGTGAGAGGCGGTGAGCGATAGGGTGGAGGATTGCTATTTAAATATTGCATTGCGCACCGCTGATCGGCCAGTCAGCGGTGCGTGATATTCAAATTGCCCGCTGACCACCGCGTGGCCCGGCAACGCCTAGATCGCGCTTAGAGCGCGCTAGCGCTGCCTCGCGGGAGACTTGCGGTGGTGGGGAGAGCGTGAGAACGCGAGCGAACTGATTTGCGATCGATGAAAATCAGTCTTCGTCAAGTGCCTGTCCGGAGTAGTGACCTCTTCCTTTCGCCTTCCGCTGCCTTGCTGCCTTTTACCTTTGATGCTTTGCTGCCTTCTGCCTTTGCTGTTTTATTGCCGTTCCGTTTGAGGTTGGTTTGCCGTCATCCCGGACATCAAGTTTCTCGATCAGCCCGTTCCATTTTCTTCATTTTACTCCCTTGTATTCTTCGGCTTTATTTTGCGTTGCGATCCCCGGAATGGCGAAATCTGTCGGCTATTCCGGGAGATAATTCCTTTGGAGTATTTGCGAGCGAGGGAAAGCAGGTTGACGTTTTCGGGCTTGACCAGCTATCCGTCCCTGGCTTTTCCTCGCTCATTTTAGTCATCTCAGTGGCCGAGGGGAACAAGGTGAGACGTTAAGCGATTGCGTCTCCGATAGTCACTATTTTATTCCGTGTCGCGTCTCGCATGTTTTTCGCGAGAAGTTCGAGTCATTCAATGAATTATTCTTGCGATCTCGGTATTTCCCGTGTTATAGCATTCTTCGAGCGACGAACAGATTTATTTTGCTTGCGTTGTGTTAAAGTCGTCACTCGGAGAATTCCTTTACAGCGCGTGGCCTCGAGTCGGCCAGCGCGCACGCGTTTGTTTTCCTTCTATCTCTTTCGCTCTCACGTCGTGGCCGCTTAGGCTACGGCGCGGTGTAGAGCCGATTGTTTGCGCGACTGTTCGACGGTATTTCGAGGATATGAGCTGGGTTCGCCTTTATATTTCGATTATTCTGTTTTCCTTGATCATTCGCGTTCTGTTTGGGAATTTGCCCTTTTGAAGCCACGCGCCCAAACTCGCGCTCACAGCGCGGTACCACAATCGCACTCTCGTCCTCGAGGCCGGCCGCCGCCGATCGGACGGTGGCGCCGCCACCATGAAGAAACCGACAACTCAAGCGAAGCCATTATCCTCGCTCTCTTGTTCACCGGCTCTCGACACGAGACAACGTGCTCTCAGTCTTTGTGCTATTCTCAAGTTTTCTTTTGCCCAGCTCGCCCTCGTGAGTGAAGAAAAGTGTTCGCGATTCTTCCCACGACAGATCGCTCTGCTCAATTGAGCTCTCCGCGCTCTATTTTTCTCGCAATCCGCGAAACATCTGTGCTCTCGAACTTCTCCACCGCGCGACGAACACGTGCCGGTGTTGCGCACTCGGGTGCGATCGAACGCTCGTGAATCTATAACCAGGCACTAATGTTTCTAAGCAATAAAATAAACATTGTCTTTTTCAACTACTTTTCAACTACCTTCTCGTGTCGACTTCTTTATTTTTCCTTCGAGCAACTCTCCCGCACGATACCGCCTCGCCTTCCATCGTTTT
This sequence comes from Hyposoter didymator, assembly GCA_037952995.1. Taxonomy (NCBI): domain Eukaryota; kingdom Metazoa; phylum Arthropoda; class Insecta; order Hymenoptera; family Ichneumonidae; genus Hyposoter; species Hyposoter didymator. The sequence goes on from JBAJMU010000052.1 coordinate 27,566, forward strand.
CACAAACAGCGGCAAAAATCCGGGGCAAAATCCGGAACATTTGGTCCTTCGAGCCGGATGGAAGGCTAGTGCGTGAGAGTTTTTCGTGGGAACGTATCTGTGCGAACTCTCTGTGACATTCTGCGAAGTGGGTGAACAATTCGTCAGTGCGGGACCGAGTGACGTGTGTGTGTCAGTGCGACAGCCCTTCTCGGTCCACGACTCTCCTCTCGTCCCATTCTGTGTTCCTGTCATTATAGTGGTGCTCCCTTCCAAACAGATTGCTCGCCTGCTCAGGGAATCGCCGCAGAATGGCCGACGACCAGCTCGAAGCCTCCGGAGAGGCACAAGCCCCCGCTCAGGCCCCGGCGCAGCCTGCGTCGCAGCCTCGCTCTCGACCACCGTCTCCTTCGGGTCCTGCGGATCCTTCACATCGACAAGGATCTGTCGCATCGCTCTCCGTCCCACTTGGTGGTGGCGAACGGTCTCGCGCTCGGTCTCCCTCGCCAGCGCGGATCAACGGCTCGCTCGCAGCTCAATTGGAGTCGCAGGAGGAGCGACTCGAGCTCATGCTCCGCACTCTTGACGAAGTGGGTGCTGCAATTGGTAAGGATCCTCCGCTCTCCTCGATTACGCAGTGGGAGATCCAAGTAGAGGAGCTCTGGGAAGAGGTGTCGCTGGCGCACCGCAAGATCACTGACTCTTGGCCGACGGGGAATCTCAATCATCCCTATTTCACCGAGCGATATTGGTGGCAGGTGACCAACGCCAAAAACAACTGCAGAATGTTCCTCGCTCGGCTCAAAGAGGAGAGCTCTCACTTAAGCGGACCTGCTCAAGACAGCGCGCAGCGGACAGGCTCTTGCGGTGAGTCAAAGCTGCCAAAGCTCGATTTGCCTAAGTTTTCTGGCTCGTTCCTGGAGTGGAACAACTACGCGGAGCTCTTCACGTCGATGGTGCTCAACCAACCGAGCCTGTCGAATGTTCAGAGACTCCTGTTACGTCCCGAGACGTATTAAATACTTCATATCAATAAATTATTTTTGAAGATATGTCGTCGCGACTGCATCCGGTGTAGTTTTTCTAGCCGACATGCAGCCGCGACGATTTCGCGGGAAGGCCAGGGAGTTGCACCGACTGTTCTGCCGAAAATGCTGACCGAGCGTGAGAACGCCTCCGGTTGGATTTTCTCGCGGACAAAAGAGGCTCTGATTTCCTGCTGGACGTTTGCGAACTCATCCAGCAGGGAATCAGAATATTTAGTCTCTTCCGAGCTTGAACAGCGAGAGCTTTTCGGAGAGTAACTCCTTGGACAGTTCCCGACATAGCGTCCTGAAAACCTCTCTTGAATCCGCTACCACACAAACGCGTTCCAGTAGGACGTAGTGGTAGAAAGGCGCTTTGGAGAGTGTCGCACCGCGGTGGTAATTCTGTCCTCGATAGGATAAGTGTCTTACGTTTGTGCCACGAACTCTTTCGCGTCGTGTAG
>JBAJMU010000052.1:34809-49533 GCA_037952995.1 Hyposoter didymator
ACGTGCTCTCAGTCTTTGTGCTATTCTCAAGTTTTCTTTTGCCCAGCTCGCCCTCGTGAGTGAAGAAAAGTGTTCGCGATTTTTCCCACGACAGATCGCTCTGCTCAATTGAGCTCTCCGCGCTCTATTTTTCTCGCAATCCACGAAACATCTGTGCTCTCGAACTTCTCCACCGCGCGACGAACACGTGCCGGTGTTGCGCACTTGGGTGCGATCGAACGCTCGTGAATCTATAACCAGGTACTTTTGTTTCTAAGCAATAAAATAAACATTGTCTTTTTCAACTACTTTTCAACTACCTTCTCGTGTCGACTTCTTTATTTTTCCTTCGAGCAACTCTCCCGCACGATACCGCCTCGCCTTCCATCGTTTTCACAAACAGCGGCAAAAATCCGGGGCAAAATCCGGAACACGTTCATTTCGTTTTCTTTTATATTTCGCCTATTTCGCTTTTATCGCTCTTTCGAGTCACGACTTTACATTGCGCTTATTTTGCTTCCCGTTATCTTTCGCTTATTTTGATTTCGTTCCCGATTTCGTTTCTTTTGATATTTTGCGAATCTTGTTTATTTCCGCGCCGCGCTCCACGCCCGTTTCTTACCTTTCGCTGATTCGTTCTTCTGCTAATAATTTTCCTTGTAACCGGGAGCGCTGTCTCCGCGCCCCGACTGACGATCGTGACCCCCAAATATCTTGGATGCGTTTTCCGAAGCACGGATTCACCTCGGTGGCCTTGCTCAATTCCGCGACGACCTCGCGTCTAGGGAAAATTACTTTTGCCTCGGAGCTACTCTGTTCTGGTTAACTTGCCGTATCGTTTCGTTTGTTTGATGTCGCCTTACCTTTGCTTTACCTTGCCTTTCGGCTCGGCGTCACAAACATGGCGGACGATCGTCTACAGTCAGAGCTTGGCCCCGAGTTAGCTACCTTCGATTACCTTTGTTTCGCGACCGTGCCTCGGACCGGGAACCTCTCGCGGATAGGGACGATTACCTTTTGCCTTCGACGTCACTCTGATCCGGTTACCTCAGCCATGTCGTTCCGTGAGTCTGATGACGCCTTACCTTTGCTCTACCTTGCCTTCTTGGCACGGCGTCACAAACAGATCGGGCGGCTGGCCGCGGCCAGAGTGTCGTTCGACTCCGTTGCTTTCGTCCCTGCCGCTCGAGGATAATAATTGAATCGATCGTCAGTCGAGCACCGCGATCATCGACAGTTCTCGCGGAGTCTATTTTATCAATTGTAAATAATTTCGTTATTAAATTCCGATGGGACGGGCCGGCTGCGAGCCGCCCCGCCTCGCTACCTAACTTTGCTTTGTATCGCTATTTTTCCCGCGTCTTAATAAAGACCAATTGTTAATTTTATTCGTATGCCTTCGCGTTATTACTTTTGTTTCGTACGGTCCCAATTGTTGCTCTCTTCCCCAAGGATCCCCCCCTCTACCTTTAGTATCTCAGCTGAGCTGAGTGGCCGGACCGCCTCGGTCGTCTCGTCTCTCGCGTCGCCCGGCCAAACCCGATCGTCGGGGGCGGGCAAATAAAAAGTCGACTCCGGTCGGCGGCACTTTGTGCCTGGCGCCCTGCCCGCTCTCGCGGCCGAGGGGTGACGCGAGGGGTGTTCCGAGCCGGGAAGGGACGAGATGGACCTCTCGAGGAAAATCTCCGTTACATGTCTCCATTCGATTTGATCTGGAATAGCTTGAATTTCGGAAACAAGGTTTCTTTCAAATACCTTCAACGCGTGGGGCGATTTTTTTAACCAGTGTAAGACTATTGTTCAGTCCAACCAAAAAATGATTTTGTCTATCTGGAATTCGAACGCCAAGCGGGCTTCAGAATAAAGTCGCGCGAGTGTTATAGCGCCACAAAGTTCTAAACGTGGAATTGTTTCGGCGTCTCTTTTTAATGGTGCGATGCGCGATTTTACACAAGCTAAATTGACGTAAATTTCGTTACTTCGATTTTCGATCGAGTATATAGACATGCTCCGTATCCGACCTTGCTTGCGTCGCAAAATCCGTTTACTTTGATTCGTGTTGGGGTTTTGATTAGAAGCCGTCGTTCAACGGATAAATTGTTTATGACTTTGATTTCGTTCGCAAAAGAGGACCAGATTGTGAATAACTCTTGAGTTACAGATTCATCCCTATCGATTTTTGCGCTCCAACATTTTTGCATTATAGATTTTGCCGTCAAATCTACCGGACCCAATAATCCGAGCGGGTTAAAATTTTTAGCGATTTCTGACAAAATATTCCTTTTCGTGATTTTATTTGACAGATTGATTGGTTTTGCGGTGAAAACATATGTATCACTTTTCGAGTTCCAGATTATTCCAAAGGTTTTTATTATCTCGTTTTGCTCTATTGCGCAATCTATTCCAAAGATTTTTTCGTGGATGTTGTCTAGCGCATGTGAATGATTGGAAGCCCATTGGCGAATGACGAATTCGCCACGTTTTAATAATTCGGTGACTTCGTCGCGGACTCTGAGAATTACTTCAATAGAATTACCTCCCGTCAGAAAATCGTCTACGTAAAAATCAGGTTTCAAGACTTTACGCGCGAGAGGGAGGTCCTTGCCCTCGTCATCAGCGAGTTTATGAATGGTTCGAATGGCTAAATATGGTGCAGATGCTACGCCAAAAGTAACAGTGTTGAGTTCGTAAGTCTTGATTTTATTATTGTGATACCAAAAGATCCGTTGGTATTTGCGATCGCGACTGTCGATGAATACTTGCCGATACATTTTGGCGATGTCAGCTGTTAGTACGAACTCGTGGGTTCGAAATCTTATTAAATGTTCGAATAGTTTGTCTTGTATCGTGGGGCCGACCAACAACGTATCGTTTAAGGTGATGCGCTTGTCAGTTTTTGCGGACGCGTTGTAAACTACCCGTAGTTTTGTTGTCGCACTTGATTCTTTAATCCCGGATCGATTCAAATGAATCGATCAAAAGTTTCCACGCGTTGTCATAATTTTCCGCGCTTAGATCGTAGATCGATATTTTGTTGAGCGCTTCTCCTTGTAGAGAGTTTTTCAAAAAAGTAAATTTGATGATATTGTCAATATTGTGTCGCGCATCGACCATTGATTTGAAGGTATTTTTGAGTGAGAGCCATTTATTGTGATTTCCATCGAATTTCGGAATTTCCGCTGCGGGTAATTTCAATAATTTTTTTTTTTATGAAAGTAGAATTCCCGATTGGGCCGGTATAATCATTAGTTGATCTAGATGGTCGCATTCTTTGAATTTGACTGGCGAATCGATAATATTTGTTTCGGATATTGACTAATTCTTGAATTTGTGCGTGGTCAGGATCGAGAATGACGAGTTCGTCATGTTGTTCTTCGTACGCGTGAAATAAGTCAGTCAATCCGTCTAACCGAAGTTTTCCGTTGATGTCATTAATTTCCGCTTCCTCTAGTCCACTGATTGTGGACGTCAATTGTTCATCTAGGCTTTTACCTTTCTGTACGATCTAAGAGATTTTTTTTACGTCGCGACTCATTGTAGATGGCGGAGATGTTCAGATGATTGAGAGGATTATGACGTGAGAGGTTAATTGATTAAAAAAAGCTCGTGTCGTGTTTTTATTTTTATTTCATATATATTTTTGTGAACACGGTGTAATTTTTGTCCACTTATCTTTTTCCTTTTTTTCGTATGGTGAGGTTGTTGTTGGAGACTGGGAGGTTGTCTTTCTGAGCTGCACCAAGGATCGTTGCGTTTAGTGATGGAGCGTCGTTATCCCAGGCGCTGATGATCCGTATTTTGTTTGGGAGGAATCGAACTGATTTTTTTTTGCACTTGGGGTTTTTGTGTGTCGTTATTTTTATTCACACCTCACAGGAGGCACCATTTTGTTTCATCAATTATTTTTTAAACTTACAATATTGTTTGGAGTTAACCACTAAAGTAAGAAGTCGTAATATTGATTTGGGAAAAAGCCATAAAGGCATAAAAAACCCAATTTATTGAACAACGAATAACAGGAACGTGAACGAATAGAACGATAATGAAGGTGTGAATGAGTGTAGGAGAGTAATATGTGATAGATTTCTGGGAGGAGCTGAGGCTCAACTCCTACGGACGATCGCAGTGATCGTCACGTTTGCTTGTGTGGATCAGACCTCAGGCGGTTTAATTCTGATTTTTTCTTTGAGACGTGCGCGCACCGTGGGAGATCTCGAGAGCAACTAACTGTCTCTCTTTTTTTTCTTCTCGTTGCCACAACGAGATTGGGTTTTTTTTTCAATGCCTCCCAGATAATCGATTTTTTGGACTCCTTTTTTTTACTGTTTTGCCTTGCTTCCTACGGCACAATAGTAAAATAAACAGTTTTGTAATTGTTTATCCAGGGTTATTTTATTGGGACGTTTTTCATGAAAAAAAAACATCATTTTCATTGTATACACGTGGATAATGAAAATAAATACCAATTTTTCGTCCTCCCATATCGCTTGGACCATTCTACGATCGTCGACGGTGTTTCGATTTTGGAGTTTACTCCAAAGAAACCCTGGTCTCCTTCAATCGTCGTTTGCTGCTGAATTAACAGCTCGAAAGGGGCGTTGCCTGTGTTATACAGAGACTTCGTAATTTCTTTCGCCACGGCTCCGTTATAATAAATTATATGCAACAAAATGTGAAAAATTCTTATTATTTCTGCTGTCATTCTTTACAAACATTTTGAAAATTGCCAAAAACAAAGACGAATAAATGGAAAAACGTATTAGGCAGACCTTGTTCATTTCGACAACCGAAGCGACCCGTTCAATTTGGTCCTGCCAAGCCAGGCATTGGATCCGTTTGCCCGCGTCGTTGTTTAGAACGAACTTGATCAGCCGGAAGTTGCTTTTCGCACCAACAACCCTCGGTGCTGGTAACGCATCGACGTAGTGTTGTGCCCTGAGCGCAACCAAATTCCTAAGAATGTATAAAAATCATACATCGATCGTCAGCACTCAGTTTATCGACCTCTCGAGCACAAGTCACGTTGAAAGTGCATTTCTCATCAAAACTTCGATCGAAGTCCGAGCGAGGCCACACCAAAATGCTGACGACCATATTTTGCAATCGACCATCCCGAGCGATCTGTATTCTGGGCAATGACAGCAAGACATCGGACGATCGATTGCCCACCACCAATAATTACCACCTCCACTAATTAACGATAAACCCCTAAATTAATACAAGGGAAAGCAACATTTCAATGCACTAGTCTGCCATCCGACACTTAGAGGATCAGTCTGCGATCAGAATTCACAATAATCATTGGTCTCGAGGCAACTATCTCGATTGTAATAAACTATCCTACGATAAACCTATTAGTTAAGACCGACAGTATTGAGTTGGAGATTTACTCAACCTTGGCAATATCCCGAACTATTCGTAATTGCAAACTTGCCCCCACGTGACGATTTGCACGGGCACAACATTGGTGGCAGCGGTGGGATTGCCACAACTCAAGAACTCAACTACAACTATTTGGTGAAAAGGAAGTTTCACTCATCTCCAAAAGGAGGACGACATCAGTCAAGTATCTGAGGACCATCCGAACAAGGAGAACAGGCCCAGAGCAGTTCAATTCGACAGCCAGAAAACGACAACCGTACCCGAAAAGCGGACCAATCGACCAAGCAGACTCACCAGATTCGAGACAAAGCCAGCTAGCGGATCAGCAGCGGCAGCATGCAGATCTACCAGATCATCGTACTGTGAGTGACGGAACAATTTCTCTTGTAAACCGCCAAAACCAGTCGCGAACATAGCGAAAATATATATGTCTAACGACGAGCTTGTAAACCGTCTAATATTGCCAGGCGTACCCGCATTATCTCGATCCCTAGACTGATTATACTACGACATCTCGTTCTCGATGATTAAGTGTAGTAGCGGCAGCTATGCTCATATCCACAACATTTAGAGTATTTAAAAATTCTCGCCCCAGCCTGGCGTGTGCCTGGTGGTGGCGCTGGCCGTCTTACGTCCTCATATTGTTTCGTTGTGCTCAACGAGTTCACACACGAATAGAGTATAGTTGAACAATTTATCTTATAAATTATTTGGGAACGACAACAATGGGAAAGGAAGCGAAGAAACACAAGCGCTCTCGATCGCCTTCGAGAGACCGGAGAAGAAGCGACTCAAAAACAGAAACGGAAATGCAAAGAATGAAGGAAGAGATTCATTACCTAACAAAACTGGTTACAAATTTTGTTCCCCAGAGACACGAGGAGAATCGAATGGAGAAAGAAACCACAGGTAAGGACTTGTTTTTCGAATGAACTTGAGGAAATAATCTGCTTCTTCCCATACGGAAAAACAGGGCAAGTTCCACACGAACTTCGCCTCCCAACAAGGGAAAGAAGAACAAAAAGTTCGTCGAGCTCCACACGAGCGACAAGGAATATATATATTGTGACGGTTATCGACACAATCGCTGGAGAATTGGAGGGGGAAAATAAATAAATCACGCGGAAAAGGAATTAAAATAATAATAACAAACTTTGGATTCATTCAACAAATTTGATACAACAAAAAGAGGGGCGCCAGCTGGTTAACTCGGTCCAGCAACCGTTACACACGAAACCCGAAATAACAAAATAAAAACAATATTAAATTATTTATTTACCGAAATAATTACGGGGGACTAGTTCAGGGAGAAGTTAGAAAATCTTTAACTCAAGGACCGAGGGTCCCCGGAACTCAGGCGTCTTATTATACCAGTGATGAGAAAAGCGAAGGAGCGAGCCACGCGATCGAACGAACCACGCGGACGCTGCAGCCGGGTTTCGCCGGCGAGACCCGATTAATCGACTGGAAGAAAGATCTCGCTCGCCGGCTACGCAAAACACAAGAAATCGGAACTAAATTGAATGAAAAAGGGGCACGGGGCTAATGTTCGACGACGGGACTCGAAAAAGATGGAAAAAGGGCTCAAAAGTACGAAATTATGACTCGAAAAATCACGGGAGGGAATGGCGAAACAAAAGGGACAAAATGACTTCGCGGGGAATTGACAGGCAACGGACTCGATGGCAGAACACTCGTCGCGTCGACTGACCGACGAAATAATCTCTTTCTCGAACGAAAATTTCGAGAAAGCCCACGAAAGCGATGAATTGGGGATTTGGGAACAATCAAACAAACGGGAGAATATGGCGTCGCACGCCCGGCAAGAATCGAAGGACTTACTTGATTCCTCGCTTTTCGAGGGAAAAAGACGAGAATACGGTGCCGAAATGGTCCGAGAATGTCCAAAGAGTGGTCCTTCGGGAAGCCGGGTCGTCGTAAGGGTTTTAGTCGGAGTTTTTACACCAAAAACTTAGAAAGAAACACGAAAACCTAGACGGCGTGTTGACCGTGTTGAGTCCGAAGCGGAAGAGAGAGAATGCCAGGGGCTTCGCGAGCTCCCCGGCACGAACTCGAAGCTTCGCGAGGCCCGGGAGCCTCGATAGCGAATCAGATTGCGGCTTTGCAGCCGGCTGCGTTCGATCCCGTATCGAGCATCGGCCCCGCGAGATCGCGCGAGGCGCTGACGATAGCCTCGCGATCGAGTGCTGGCGCCGAGCTGGCTGTCTCGCGAGACCGAAGCCCGATCAAGATGGCGGCGCCCACGGCTGTCAAAACAGCCGTGGCGGAGTCAGATGGACACTTCGAAAATTCTGCCTTGACGCTGCGGAACTCGCTAGATTCCCTCCGCCACGACGGACGAGCCTTTTGTCGGAGGGTCGTTGAATGACGCGAACTCCGCGACTTGGCGATCGACGAAGAATTCGAGGTAATTACGGGGCTAAGGGGGTCGAGCCAAAGGGGAAAATAAAATATCGACACGCGCGGGAGGGAGGGAAAAATCGCGAAACTTGGTCAGAGCGAGAGTTTGGAGCAATTCTCGCGATCGCTAAGTCGGTGGGTCGCTCGCTCGCGTTCGGTGAAACATTCGGCGAAATTCTTGATGTTTTCTCTGGTCGGTCGGTCTCGTTCGGTCCTTCTGGCCGTTCGCCGAGCTGTAACAGAATAAAAAAGAAAAGGCCGGTCCCAGACGGGGATCCGGTCGCTCTCGCCTCGGCTCGACAGCTGGCGATAGTACACAAAAAAGTAACAACCTCACAATATATATGTGTTGAGGATTGCGGGTTCAAAATGCCAGGATGGAAGGGATCGTGCATACGGTCGAAAGAACTTTGTTTTAAAACGCGAAATGTTAGAGCGTGATCCGCTTGTCGAGTTTATTAACAGAGAGATTATGTACAATATTTTATATTTACAGCGATGTTTTACTAATGATAAGCGGGTAAACAAGCGGTTGAACGAGGTGCAATGTAGACAGATCGGATATCGCGCACTGATTTTATTGATCTCGCGGCGAGGATCGCGACTTGAGAAGCGGGGCCTGTGTGGAACTTTATAACACAGGTGGTTCGGCCTGGCCACGCTGTTGCGGGATAAAGGAAATGAATTTAGCGATGTAGACTGCGGGGGTCAATTGCGCCCGGTGCGTCAATCGAGCGGGTGTAGATGAGTGCAGAGTGCACCCGGTTAAATTACATGGAAAAACGCGGATTAAGCAGGCGGGATTTTCACAACGGGGCTAGCAGCAGAGTGCTGCGTAGCCCAGTACACGAGATATATAGAGACACGTGCTAGCTGCGAGGTGTTGCTTAGCACGATCGCGGGCGAATAGGACACGAAATGGCCGCTCTCGCACGCCGGTTGGCACGAGGCTCAGCTGAGCATGCGCGCTGAGGTGAGGCGAGAGCGGTCGTGCGATGCTGCCCTGGCGCGAGTGAATCGGGGAGCTCGCCCCGCTGATAAGGCGAGGCGGAATCCTGAACAATATCTATATATATTGTGACGGTTTTTTATTTTGACCGTCACTAAAAAGCCAATATCGAAAGGAGAACGGCTTCCCGATGCTCCTGCTCGATACTTCGGCCACACGATTGTCTCACAGGGCTTGCCTAAGGCGATAATTCTATTATTATTTTATTAATTTGCGTTCGGGAAATATTATTTTCATGTTGAGCGATCTCGGGAAGGAATCAAGGCCATTTCGAATTCTCTTGTCAACACAAGGACGAGGCAACGGAAATTTCATGGAAGGCTCGAGAATATTCGAGATTTGGAAAATATTCGTTGGCATCGAGGACTTGGTCGTTTTTCTATCGTCAAGTCAGGGCCGTCGTGTCTGCCAGATTCTCCCGCCGTCAATCATCGAACGGCGATCGTCGCATCTTTATCGCGAGCGTCCCGTTAACTCATTCGAACCCGAAGGATCCATAATCTTTTGATAATTGTAATGGTCGAGCTAGGGGTAAAATGCACTAACAGCGTGTACAACATTTCCCGGTTTTCAAACTTATATTGGGGCCCTGTCTAACGCTCGGACCGTTCAATAATTGCGACAGACCTGTCGATAATTTTCGGGAATATTCTGGAAATTAGGAGAGGGGCGGAAGACAAAATCCTCGTTACGCGTAACGCTCTTGTTCTCGAGGAGATTCTCGTGAAGTATCGAGCAGAGAGGACGTGTCGCGAAAATTGGAAGAACACCGTGAGTTCCTTCCCTTTCACTTTCTGGTTTGGTTAGTGGGCCCTCGCACATCTTTCCCGGGTCGTTTTTCGTGGTTTTAATAAATTAAAATATTTATCGTCTCTTCTCATGTGTTGAGAGAAATTTGGTCGCGGTGACGACTCTGTCACGCGTTTCTTAGTCGGCTCTTTCGGCTTTTGTTTTCCCGCGTTCGCCCGTTTAGTGTTTCGCGTTTGTTAATTTTAAATTTCATGTCGAAGAGTAATCGTGGCCGTACGCGAGATCTCCATTTTTGTGTTTGGTATAATAAATAATTGTTTCCGGTTGGCGCAAGTTGGTTCGCGGGCTGAAGGGTCGCGAAAAGTGTGAAATTGCGTGCGTGTGTGAGTGAGATCGTGTGAGTGGGTCGGGATAGTTGACGCGAATAATGTTCGATAGCTCGACCGAGCAACCGAATATCGGGGGCTCGGGATTTCGAATAAAACATCGGTAATTTCGTTTTCATCTTTAAGATTTATTTTCTCGACCGTGAGTAGATCCACGGAGAGAATAAATTCGAGCTCGGTTTAGATTGTTGAGGATGTAGGATCCCGACCAATTGTGTGAGTGCGAATTTGACGTAAGTGTGAGTGTGTTCGCGATTCTTCCCCCGCGGTTCATTAGAGACGCGTGATCGTCATTTTTCGTTTTCCCGTTAAATCTTTTCGATTGTATTAAATTTATCAATTTTCTTTGGAAGCGGGACTATTTATCCCGAGCGTGCGTACTTCTTTTTCTTTTATATTTTTCCTGTGTTGGACTATTTTTCAAGTTACCGATTAAATTCTTTGTTATTGTTTTAAAATTAATTTTGTGTTCTCGAATTATTTTCGTGGAGACCCTGCTCTTTCCCGCTGCTAGCAAGCTGGTCAACCGATGCCTCTCTCTCTTCGCCGTCGATTCGCTTTGCGACTGGCGCCCAACATATTTTTCCATCTTTTGATTTTGTTAAAAATCGACGGAGAAGAGCGAGCGACTTTTGTGGCGATCTTGGTCTTGGAAAAAATACGTCACAATATATATATATAACTATTGCGTGACTGACTGACTGACTGACTGACTGATTGACTGACTGACTGACTGACAGACGACGCACAGCCTAAACCACTAAAGTTAGGATCGTGAAATTTGTCACGGTTACTCCTCTCCCATCGTAGACGCTCACTAAGAACAGATTTTGTTCGTTCTCTATCCAACAAAAAATTAGCGCATTTTGTTTTTTTTTTTTTTTTTTCCTATGAATATGAATAACTGTTGCATGACTGACTGACTGACTGACTGACTCCTCTCCATCGTAGACGCTCACTAAGAACGGATTTTGTTCGTTCTCTATTAAAAAAAAATTCACTGGGAACCTTTTCCTACCGAATCGAACATCCGTGGCCACCGTGGCCATAGTAACCATTGTTGTGTTTACCGTTGCCATGTTAACGGTCGCCATAGTGACCGTAGCCATGGTAATTGTTGCCGTAGTAATCGTTGCCATAGTAACTGTTGCCATAGTAACCGTTGCCAACAGTAACGATTGTCATGGTAACCGTTGCGATGGTAAACATTGCCTTAGTCACGGTTGCCATAGTAACCGTCGCCATGTAAACTATTGATCAATTAATACTATGCCACAAAAGAGTCAGAAAAAAAACAGAATTTCCACTTTTGTAGATTTGATTCTCGCACCTCTCATGAGCTATCTGTCGCCATCAGCGACGTCGTCGTATTTACGACACACGAGTTTCAAAAATCCGAAAAGGGTCCCGTTCAACTCACAATATTTCGCAAAATATTTGGGCAAATGTCGATTTTTTTCATTTTCAACGGGTCATGCATATTACAGTGATTTCGTAACAAATTTTTTATTGCAAAATAGTTCTCAGGAAATACGTATTGGCCAACTGACAAGGGAACTTTGAACGTGCAGTCCTATGATCCCCGTGTTGAATGACTCAACTTGGAATTCGCTTCCCTCAGAATCCACGGGGGCGAATTTCGTTTTTTGATACTCAAAAAATTCCCGACATTATTATCTGAAATATCAGTAAGTTTCAAATCGAACAGTAGTAAACAACTTAGTTACGATACATCCTTGAGAATGGATTTCGTTCGTTCTCTATCAAGAACGATAATGACCTCATAGGCGATGTGGAAATCTGTGTGTAATATTATTGTGTGCCCAGCGAAGCGGGCGTACCCAGGCTAGTACTATATAAATATACTATATATACCAAGTATTAAAAAGTCGCAACCTCAGTTGGAAAGTTTTTCTTCACTGCGAACCATCTTTGAACCTTGATAAAAAATCTCAAAAATTGTAAAACTCAATTGACACAAAAAAAAGGAAATCATTGCAACTGTTGTGCCCTGAGCGCAACCAAATTCCAAGAAATTACAAAACGATCGTCAGCAAACAGGCTATCGACCTCGCAATCGCGAATCATCACATTCCTCACTAAAGGGGAACAAACCTCGCTCGAGTATCGAACGAAATCACACAAAATGCTGACGATCACATTTTCGCAATCGATCGCCTTACTTTGACAATACCAAATTATCGGAACGATCGATTGACCAATAACTTCCACCACCATTATTTTTAACCCCAATAATTTCCACCACCATGATTGTTAACCCCAATAGTTAACAATATAAAAAGGAAAGCAACATTTTAACGGATCAGTCTGCGATCCGACACTTAGAGGATCACTCTGTGATCAGAAATCATAATAATAATTGGTCTCGAGGCAACTATCTCGATTGTAATAAACTATCCCACAATAAACCTATTAGTTAAGACCGACAGTATTGAGTTGGAGATTCACTCAACCTTGGCAATATCCCGAACTATTCGTCCTTGCAAACTCGCCCCCACGTGACGATTTGCACGGGCACAACACAACATAGCCAAGAATTCATAAATGAATGGCTACATTTTACAGGGTAACGTACACTCTGAAGGCATTCGGTTTAAGGGTTTCTCTATCTCGAATTGAATTCCCCGAATATCAATACTATTATTGGGTGTGTTTAGAGCAAGTCTAAGTTGAGCAAGTTGAGTTCCACAGGAAACGATACATGAAAAGGGCACGTTTGCGTACAAGGGCACGCGTACACGTACACGTACTTACTGGACGAATTGACTGCAGAGATTATACAAAAACTTGGCGTGCATGGTTTTCAAAAATAATTTCGGGAAGACAAGATAATCGAATGTACCAACCAGATTAATGATCATCACGTTTCTCGTCTATGATAAAAGAATTTTCATTCTTGGATAGCATATGTCAGTTTGTATTGAAGACTTGAAGAGGAACTGTGCGAGAAAAATGACAGTTTTTTCTAGTTAAATTTCGTGAACTCACCCCCAATTGAATATCGCCCGCTGAACCCCCTGTTGTGAATTATCCTATGCACCGAGGAAGGACAGACAACGCCGAACGCGCTGTTTTCAGGACGAACCGTAGCCAAGTGCGCGCAGCGCGCGTGGCGGAGATGAGGACTGAAAACAGCGCGTTCGGCGTTAAATGTGCCATTTTACCTCTTTATTCCTTAATGTACCCCAACTGTTCCCCGCCCCCCTCTCAGCGGCTTCCCCAGTACGTGTGAATATGGATGAGATTTTCCTTCGCCGAAATTATTTCCGAAAACCATGCACGCCAAGTTTTTGTATAATCTCTGCAGTCAATTCGTCCGGTAAGTACGTGTACGTGTACGCGTGCCCTTGTACGCAAACGTGCCCTTTTCATGTATCGTTCCTGTGGAACTCAACTTGCTCAACTTAGACTTGCTCTAAACACACCCAATAATAGTATTGATATTCGGGGAATACAATTTGAGATAGAGAAACCCTTAAACCGAATGCCTTCAGAGTGTACGTTTCCCTGTAAAATGTAGCCATTCATTGATGAATTCTTGGCTATGTTGCAATGATTTCCTTTTTTTTGTGTCAATTGAGTTTCATAATTTTTGAGATTTTTTATCAAGGTTCAAAAATTGTTCGCAGTGAAGAAAAACTTTCCAACTGAGGTTGCGACTTTTTAATACTTGGCGTCTTTTCTTTTACTTTTATTAAGTATTTTTCCACGGATTTCACTCCTTTTTGGGAAGCAGAGTATTTATTAACATTTTTTTTAATAATAGAGGGATTATTTGTTCTGTTCGATTGTCTGGAGAGAACGAATCTCTTCAAAAACTTCCGTCGACAGCTGTGGTTAATGTCTTCAAATATCTCGGCGAGAGTCATGATTAACCCCTTGAAAAATCCAGTCCAGACTCTTGGCCAATCTGTTTAAAAAACCGCTCTTACTCTACCCCTTAAAAAGTCCCGTCCAGACTCTCAGCCAATCTGTTATAACAGACGCGTCGAGACGCTTAGTCTAGCCCTTAAAAAATCCCGTCCGGACTCTTGGGCAATCCCTCATAAAAGTCTCAGCGAGATTCTTGATTAGTCCCCTAAAAACTCGCATTGAGATCCTTGTTCAATCCCTCAAAAATCCTAAAGATATCTCGATGGAACTCTGAATCGATCCCTTAAAAAACTTCCATCGAGATCCCCCGACAACCCCTTAAAGAATCCCGTCTAGAATCTCCACTAATCCCTTAGAAAAGTCCTAGCGAGATTTCTCCGTTCTTCCTTCGTTCTCTCGTTTTTTTATTGGCTCATCACGTATTTAACTAATTTTTTTACTCCGATCAAAATTGCTACGGGCTCACGTTTTTCGACATTAAAAAACAAAAAAAATGAGCCTAAGTTCAACCCTTTTCGTTAAATTTTACCAGAGATATTAGTTTTTCAAAACTGGGGTTATTTATGACCCCACGTTACCGGAATAGGACACATAAAATAAAGTTGCCGTTCTAGGGTCAAAAAACTTCCGTCGAGACCGCCGGTCCACCCCTTAAAAATCATTTAAAGATATTTCGATCGAACTCCGAATCAATCCCGTAAAAACGTTCCGTCGAGATCCCCGGTCAACCCCTTCAAAGATCCCATCGGGACTCCTCGCCAATCCCTCAAAAACGTCCCGGCAAGATTTTTCCGTTCCTCCTCGCGCCCTTCTCCGTTCGTTCTCCCGTTTTTTTTTATCGTTCCATCGCATTTTCGACCAATTTTTTTACTCCGAGCAAAATTGCCCCGGGCTTACGTGATT